>CM051020.1:21653443-21658443 GCA_027704905.1 Muraenolepis orangiensis | reverse complement strand
CTCCCCCCTCTCCCCTCCCCCCTCCTCCCCCTGCCTCTCTCTGTAATGCCGTCCATCAGCTGGCCAGCACGGCGCTACCTCCCTCTGTCGCCCTGCTGATTGAAAATTGATTAAAGCAACAACAACTTTGTGGTGGTTTCCCGCCAGGCGGTGGTGTAGTACAGTCACGGCGGCCACACCGGCGGCTTGCAGTGGTTATTAAGGTGACCTTCAGAGTTCTGTCTCCAAAGTACATTACGCCGGCCGGCCCTGCTGCAAATGTCACTAGCGGCGGTGGGAGCGGGGAGCGCGTGCTTGGCGCTGTTAGCACGATGGCTAAAGGTACTTAGCTGCCTTCTGCGCTCGGACACATGAGGGCTGGGAGTGGGGGGGTGGAGGGGGGGGCTGTCATTATGGGATAAGTCGTACATCACTTCGGTCTGTTCTTTTTTTTTTGCCCGATTTTTAGGTTTCTGTCTGTTGCTACGCGAAGAGAAAAGAGAGAATATAATTGTCTTAAACTGCATCAAATGGTGTCTGATTTGCTTCAGTATTGCATTATAGTATTGCAATATGTGCTGTTTTTTAAATGTTTGGAAAATTGTATTCCACATTTCCTCTCTCACCTTTTTTGAAAATAACTTCCACCCCGTCTGCATGTCAATCTAACCCTAACCCAATCTAACCCTAACCCAATCTAACCCTAACCCAATCTAACCCTAACCCAATCTAACCTAACCCATCTAACCCTAACCCAGGGCCTCCTCCGCCCACACAATACCTCCGTTTTGACCAAAGATGTCACATTCCATTTCCCTTCTTGGAGGACTTGATTTTAAACACCGGTTCTGGCCTTTCCTCCTGTCTGAATGCTCTCGGAAATCAAACGGTGGAGAAAGCGTTGGTCCTTGTGAAGGATGTGCGTTCAGGTGGGAGACTGCGCTCCGAGGCGACAGCTGCAGCCCAGAGAGCGATTAAGATGAAGAGATATGGGAGAAAAAGACCAGGTTTGGTGCCTGTCTAGAAATGGATAGCGTTATTAGAGCAAAGTCTGTTCCTTCTCCACCCGTCTGGAGCAGCTGCTGTGCCCAAGCTAAAGCAAATAAATAAATAAACAAACGACAAATTTAAAAAAAAGGACAAGATGGGAGAGAATGAAAGACATTTGTTCCTCTTTTATTGTTGAAGGGACACGTTTTCAACGATTGTTAATTATCTTCCGCCCTCCTGTCTCATGCTAAATCATCTTCTTCCACACTCCACCTTCATTGTCCTTATCTCTCCATAGACCTTCATCACAGGTTCATCTTTGTGTGTTATACGGTTTGCCTCTGGGTTCGTAGCCTGTCTGGTTTTTTTGGTTATCTGTCGACTGAAGCTTATAAGTTCACTTGATATGTTTGATTGAATAGAGCTCTTATGAATCAGATTTGTTTTTATTCAAACTACATTTTTCCATTGTGCAATAAAAATGAGGATGAGATATTTTCGCTCTATTGGATGATTGGATGATGAAAGTATTGTTGAATGAAATAATACACCTCAATAAATCTTAATATATATATAAACCTGAATCTCTCCCTCTCTCTCTCTCTCTCTCTCTCTCTCTCTCTCTCTCTCTCTCTCTCTCTCGCTCTCTCTCTCTCTCTCTCTCTCTCTCTCTCTCTCTCTCTCTGTGAGAGAGAGAGAGAGAGAGAGAGAGAGAGAGAGAGAGAGAGAGAGAGGGAGAGAGACCTGTGAGGGTTTTGTAAAGGAATGCAATTACCGCCCGAGCAGGAGAAAAGGTCTGTCTTCTGAGAGACAAAGAGGGGGAGGGAGGGAGAAAGGGAGGGAGGGACAAGGAGAGGTTGAAAGAGAGAGAGAGAAGCTGAAAGCGAGAGAGAGAGGTTTGGACAGAGAGAGAGAGCGAGAGAGAGAGAGAGGTTTGGACAGAGAGAGAGAGAGAGAGAGGTTTGGACAGAGAGAGAGAGAGCGAGAGAGAGAGGTTTGGACAGAGAGAGAGAGCGAGAGAGAGAGAGAGGTTTCCTGTGCTTGCCCCTCTGTCTCTGTCCACGTGAGACTCCACTGTTCGCCATCCGACTGATTGCCCTGGAAGCGGTTCTCTGTGATTGTTGGAGAAACTCACCGCACCGGCGGCTCGTCAACTCGGGCAAATTGACAAGCTGAACAGTTGAGCGCTCATTAGCATATATTAGCATACATTAGAGCACACCTGTTTAAAGACAGGCCGCTTCTGTTGCTCTCTCCTCTCGCTGCTGCGGTGGGCTCCACCTCCTCCGCTCTGGCAAACGTGTGTAATATAACACCCTCACTGTCAGATCCCCTCCCTCTCTTCACCTACCCCCTCCTCCCCCCCCTCCCCCCCTCATCCTCCCCCCTCCTACCCCCCCCCCCCATCCACATCATATACACACCTTCTGCTGCACTTGCATCGCAATTAATTGCGATACAATTGCTTTCAACTGTGTGTCGACAGGCGTAATCAGCTCAATGATTGCAGAAGGATGGCGCTCCCTAATCGATGGAAAGTATTTAGGAGGGAACGAATATTCGTTCTACCTCCCGTCCGCCACGTGCCCGTCACAAACACACACGCGCGCACACGCACGCACACGCACGCACGTACACACACACACACGCACGCACACACACACGCACGCACACACAGTGTTGTGTACCTCCCGTAAAGCCGGGTATATGTAGCACGTTATGTTGTCTCTCTTTATATGGCGCACGGCAACTTTACATCACGGTCAAATTTATTCATTACCCCGTTCTGCTTTGCCAGACACGCTGAAAAGAATTGGAATGGACTCTCCTTGTACACGCGTAGATCTACGCCAGCACGAGGGTCGCCCCTCTGCGTGTGTGTGTGTATGTGTGTGTGTTTGTGCGTGTTTGTCTGAAACAGCGACCACCACGCAAACACAAAAGCACACACACACACACACACACACACACACACACACACACACACACACACACACACACACACACACAGGGGCGGCAGTAGCTCAGTCTGTTGGTACTTGGCTTGGGAACCGGAAGGTCGCCTGTTCAAGTCCCCGAAACACCTGGGCACTGCCGAGGTGCCCTTGAGCAAGGAATCAGACCCCTACCCTGCTCTGCTCCCCGGGCGCTGCATATACCATAGCTGCCCACTGCTCCTCATAGGATGGGTGAATAGCAGAGAAACACATTCCACTGTGTGTGTTCATGGATGGGACCAATAAAGATTTTTTCCAAAACATTTCCAGGACTATAACGGGGTAGGGGAGGAGGATAGGGTTGGATGGGGGGTGGAGGATAGGGTTGGATGGGGGGTGGAGGATAGGGTTGGATGGGTGGAGGAGGATAGGGTTGGATGGGGGGTGGAGGATAGGGTTGGATGGGGGAGGAGGATAGGGTAGGTTGGGGGGAGGAGGATAGGGTTGGATGGGGGAGGAGGATAGGGTAGGTTGGATGGGGGGAGGAGGATAGGGTTGGATGGGGGGAGGAGGATAGGGTAGGTTGGGGGAAGGAGGATAGGGTTGGATGGGGGAGGAGGATAGGGTAGGTTGGATGGGGGAGGAGGATAGGGTTGGATGGGTGGAGGAGGATAGGGTTGGATGGGTGGAGGAGGATAGGGTATGGTTGGGGGGAGGAGGATAGGGTTGGATGGGTGGAGGAGGATAGGGTTGGATGGGGGATGGGTGGGTGGGGGAGGAGGATAGGGTTGGATGGGGGGTGGGGGATAGGGTTGGATGGGGGGAGGAGGATAGGGTAGGATGGGGGGAGGAGGATAGGGTTGGATGGGGGGTGGGGGATAGGGTTGGATGGGGGGAGGAGGATAGGGTAGGTTGGGGGGTGGAGGATAGGGTTGGATGGGGGGAGGAGGATAGGGTAGGTTGGGGGGAGGAGGATAGGGTTGGATGGAAGAGGATAGGGTTGGATGGGTGGAGGAGGATAGGGTTGGATGGGGGAGGAGGATAGGGTAGGTTGGGGGGAGGAGGATAGGGTTGGATGGGGGGAGGAGGATAGGGTAAGTTGGGGGGAGGAGGATAGGGTTGGATGGGGGGAGGAGGATAGGGTAGGTTGGGGGGTGGAGGATAGGGTTGGATGGGGGGTGGAGGATAGGGTTGGATGGGTGGAGGAGGATAGGGTTGGATGGGGGGAGGAGGATAGGGTTGGATGGGGGGAGGAGGATAGGGTAGGTTGGGGGGAGGAGGATAGGGTTGGATGGGGGAGGAGGATAGGGTGGATGGGGGAGGAGGATAGGGTAGGTTGGGGGAGGAGGATAGGGTTGGATGGAGGAGGATAGGGTTGGATGGGTGGAGGAGGATAGGGTTGGATGGGGGGTGGAGGATAGGGTTGGATGGGGGGAGGAGGATAGGGTTGGATGGGGGAGGAGGATAGGGTTGGATGGGGGTGGGGGATAGGGTTGGATGGGGGGAGGAGGATAGGGTAGGATGGGGGGTGGAGGATAGGGTTGGATGGGGGGAGGAGGATAGGGTTGGATGGGGGGTGGGGGATAGGGTTGGATGGGGGGAGGAGGATAGGGTTGGATGGGGGGTGGGGGATAGGGTTGGATGGGGGGAGGAGGATAGGGTTGGATGGGGGGAGGAGGATAGGGTAGGTTGGGGGGTGGAGGATAGGGTTGGATGGGTGGTGGAGGATAGGGTTGGATGGGGGGAGGAGGATAGGGTTGGATGGGGGGAGGAGGATAGGGTAGGATGGGGGGTGGAGGATAGGGTTGGATGGGGGGAGGAGGATAGGGTTGGATGGGGGGTGGGGGATAGGGTTGGATGGGGGAGGAGGATAGGGTTGGATGGGGGTGGGGGATAGGGTTGGATGGGGGGAGGAGGATAGGGTTGGATGGGGGGAGGAGGATAGGGTAGGTTGGGGGGTGGAGGATAGGGTTGGATGGGTGGTGGAGGATAGGGTTGGATGGGGGGAGGAGGATAGGGTTGGATGGGGGGAGGAGGATAGGGTTGGATGGGGGAGGAGGATAGGGTAGGTTGGGGGGAGGAGGATAGGGTTGG
>CM051020.1:21645943-21648443 GCA_027704905.1 Muraenolepis orangiensis | reverse complement strand
ACTAGCCTTGTATGTCTAGTTCCTATGGCTACTACTAGCCTTGTATGACTAGTTCCTATGGCTACGACTAGCCTTGTATGTCTAGTTCCTATGGCTACTACTAGCCTTGTATGTCTAGTTCCTATGGCTACTACTAGCCTTGTATGACTAGTTCCTATGGCTACTACTAGCCACACACACACACACACGTGCACCCTCCCCCCACAGCACACCTGTGCTCTCCTAGCGTCAGACACACTGGAGATTGAGGTCACCATCCGCATAGGTCAAGATGACTCCTATAAATATTACATATATACAGTATATATTCTCTCTCTCTCTTTCTATCTCTCTTTATATGTATGTATATATAAAGGATAGGATTAAGATAGCAACAGGGACATAGAGACAGACAGATAGCTAGATAGACAGATGAACTGTCCAACCCCTACCTGCTATTTAATGCCTGTGTCTGGACTTTCTAACCCCAACCTTCTCCTTAATGGCCGTCTCTGTCCGGTCTTACCCCTTCCTGCTCCTTAATGACCTGTCTCTGTACTGCCTAACCCCTACCTGCTCCTTAATGACCTGTCTCTGTACTGTCTAACCCCTACCTGCTCCTTAATGACCTGTCTCTGTACAGTCTAACCCCTACCTGCTCCTTAATGACCTGTCTCTGTACTGTCTAACCCCTACCTGCTCCTTAATGACCTGTCTCTGTACTGCCTAACCCCTACCTGCTCCTTGATGACCTGTCTCTGTACTGTCTAACCCCTAGTTTGCTCCTCAATGACTTGTCTCTGTAGTCAATGTAAGTCGCCTTGGATGAACGTGTTATGGAACTACTTAGAGTATGTCATGGATTCATTGCATTACTTTCTGATGTTATTGAATCTCTCCATTAGAGCCCCAACTAATTTAAAACCATTCCAAATATAAAATCATTCAACATATCATTACTTTGTAATCCGTCATATAACGAATGCTTAGTTAACATTCAGGACAGACATTTTGAAGAGGTAAAAGTAAAAGAGAATTTGTTTTAATCACAGCATAATGTTCCTACATTACGTTTATTTAAGATTCAAGTCAAGCAAACATTATTTGGTATCAAATTACCTTAGGTATTTAATCACAAACTTTCCGGTCTGTTAAGTCCTGAGGCTTTCCGAAAACCCATCGCATTGCACTTATTGTGCTTTTATTAATGATTTACCAAAATATATATTAGTTTAGCTATGAATAATTTATTACCATAACTAAATTCCACTCGGTCAAATTTTTTTTTTTACATTGTTCTTTCGAATCAATCGATACTCATGGATCAACTAACACAAACGGTTTGCAAAATATCCAACAATTACGCAAACATCCAATCGTAATTAAAAAAAAAAAATTCTAAGGATTTCAAGTCATTTCCGATCTGAAAGCAGATTAAAATGTCACAGAGACCTTTCGGAGAGTATAACCATAATAAGATAAGATCCACGTCTCTCCGGAGAGACACTAACCTTTTTTTTCCTATCAAAACTATTTCATGAGGTACTAATGAGAAATGTTCTCCAAGCTTGAGGTGTCGGGCTGCTAAGGTCATCACCAGGTTTAGTAGGACACTTTTGACACAAGCTGTTTTCAGGATAAATATTTTTTGTGCTGTGGTCGTCACCAAATGATTTATTATCGTGATTACGCATTCAAGCCGACAAACCAAACTTTACTGATATCCTCTCTCTCCCCCGCACACCATCATCATTCCCCACTGCCCCACCATTAGAGTGGCAGGACTGAAGCCCAGTTTGGATCAAAGATTGCCAATGAAACTTCTTCCATTGGGCTGAAATAATCATAAGAAAACCTTCTCAGACGGGCGCTCACACCGCTGTCGACCAGCAGAGACGGGAACACAGTTGCCTACTTTTGGTATGATGAACAAAATGTGTTGTCAATGATCCGTGTTTAAATAACGGTTATATGTACATCAATACCCTGCATATGTCTCAAAATCCCCTTGCCCCGAACAATCCCTCACATGTGGGAGAATCCAACGGCAACAGACGATGGTGACTGGACAACTGTAGCCGCCAATCAACTGGATCTGCTCATCATATAATCTGAGTAACAGTCTCACTTTGAATGTCACAAAGAGACAGTGTTTGAAATGGCTTGTCATCTCTAATCAACCTGACACCTCAAAGTAACAATGGAGGCCGTTTAATGATTTGTGGAATCGTTACAGAAAAACATATTCTGATCCATTCATCTTGCTTTAATTTCAAGTCATGGTAAAAATGTATCTTCTTTCAATAGTCATCATTATATCTTTGCTAATAAGCCATGTGGGAGTGGCCTGGCCAAACCTGTTATCTGATTGGCCACTCCAGGTGCCACTGTGATTGATGCCACTATCTTCCTAGTCAGGGGCGTGACTTAGCTTGAACTGTTAGACGAGTATACCGAACACGCCAGAGTAGTGTCTAGCCTGCCAAAGACCCAGAGAATAAATTATGTACACTCACACACA
>CM051020.1:21635943-21643443 GCA_027704905.1 Muraenolepis orangiensis | reverse complement strand
GTGATAGTTATGCACTAAACTGGACAGCATTTGGCAGACACAGTCAACATTTCCCTGCCAATTTGCACGTAGTAAAATACTTGTTAATTACGGCTATTTTATAATTTCCCACCTTTTTAAATTTGGAAATGAAGCACTTTGGTGGTTTCGTTAGTTAATGGGGTGATACAAATTGAACTGCAGACGTAAAATAAAGATATATATATAATTATACATACATTTTTACATGGTTAAGGAAAACAGAATACATCCTTTTACTGAAATCACCAAAGAGCATGTGAGTGAGAGGCATCACACCCACAGCTCTAAGGTTAACAACAATCAAGCAGAATTATCAGGGAAACTCATATTCTTTATCGGGAAACTCCGACAATAAGTCGGGGGAGAAGGGCGGGAATGCGTCACTGAGCTGTCAAGGCTGCTTTAAAAGCAGTGTGGTGGGTGGGCGGGGCTTATTCTCCAGCCCATGGTTTAATTGCCTAGAATATGAAGCAGGAGATTCCCACCCACACTTATCAAATTAACAGCTCAGGAAAAGGAGGACAGTAATATGCTTAGCGCTCATTTAAGTGGAATCGGGTCACAGCGAAAGGTAAGCTCTTTATCTGACTCCGCCGCGCAGCCCAGGACGGCTACGACGACAACGCGGAGAACGGAAGGCAAAGTGCTTCCTCTCCGCGGCCTCTCTTGATACGCCTGATCATCACCTGGATACACGCTTCATGTGAGCATCAACTACAACCGCTTCATGTGAGCATCAACTACAACCGCTTCATGTGAGCATCAACTACAACCGCTTCATGTGAGTGCATCAACTACAACGCTTCATGTGAGTGCATCAACTACAACCGCTTCATGTGAGTGCATCAACTACAACGCTTCATGTGAGTGCATCAACTACAACCGCTTCATGTGAGTGCATCAACTACAACCGCTTCATGTGAGTGCATCAACTACAACCGCTTCATGTGAGTGCATCAACTACAACCGCTTCATGTGAGTGCATCAACTACAACCGCTTCATGTGAGGCATCAACTACAACCGCTTCATGTGAGTGCATCAACTACAACCGCTTCATGTGAGTGCATCAACTACAACCGCTTCATGTGAGTGCATCAACTACAACCGCTTCATGTGAGTGCATCAACTACAACCGCTTCATGTGAGGCATCAACTACAACCGCTTCATGTGAGGCATCAACTACAACCGCTTCATGTGAGTGCATCAACTACAACGCTTCTGAACGCCTCCTTCCGCATTTTATCATCCGCCTTTTAGTTCCCCTTTCACCGACACAATGAGGGTGGATGAATACAGGGAGCTGAGTAAGGGACTCAGGATCCCATATTACACCTTATATATTATATATATATATATATACCTCATGGGCTTTAGACTGAAACACACCTCACACAACACTATCTGCTAAGGTCTTTCGTCAAACAATATTTCACTCAGGAGCAGGTAGGGGCTAGACAGTACAGAGACAGGTCATTAAGGAGCAGGTAGGGGTTAGACAGTACAGAGACAGGTCATTAAGGAGCAGGTAGGGGTTAGACAGTACAGAGACAGGTCATTAAGGAGCAGGTAGGGGTTAGACAGTACAGAGACAGGTCATTAAGGAGCAGGTAGGGGTTAGACAGTACAGAGACAGGTCATTAAGGAGCAGGTAGGGGTTAGACAGTACAGAGACAGGTCATTAAGGAGCAGGTAGGGGTTAGACAGTACAGAGACAGGTCATTAAGGAGCAGGTAGGGGTTAGACAGTACAGAGACAGGTCATTAAGGAGCAGGTAGGGGTTAGACAGTACAGAGACAGGTCATTAAGGAGCAGGTAGGGGTTAGACAGTACAGAGACAGGTCATTAAGGAGCAGGTAGGGGTTAGACAGTACAGAGACAGGTCATTAAGGAGCAGGTAGGGGTTAGACAGTACAGAGACAGGTCATTAAGGAGCAGGTAGGGGTTAGACAGTACAGAGACGGGTCATTAAGGAGCAGGTAGGGGTTAGACAGTACAGAGACGGGTCATTAAGGAGCAGGTAGGGGTTAGACAGTACAGAGACAGGTCATTAAGGAGCAGGTAGGGGTTAGACAGTACAGAGACGGGTCATTAAGGAGCAGGTAGGGGTTAGACAGTACAGAGACAGGTCATTAAGGAGCAGGTAGGGGTTAGACAGTACAGAGACGGGTCATTAAGGAGCAGGTAGGGGTTAGACAGTACAGAGACAGGTCATTAAGGAGCAGGTAGGGGTTAGACAGTACAGAGACAGGTCATTAAGGAGCAGGTAGGGGTTAGACAGTACAGAGACAGGTCATTAAGGAGCAGGTAGGAGTTAGACAGTACAGAGACGGGTCATTAAGGAGCAGGTAGGGGTTAGACAGTACAGAGACGGGTCATTAAGGAGCAGGTAGGGGTTAGGCAGTACAGAGACAGGTCATTAAGGAGCAGGTAGGGGTTAGACAGTACAGAGACAGGTCATTAAGGAGCAGGTAGGGGCTAGACAGTACAGAGACAGGTCATTAAGGAGCAGGTAGGGGTTAGACAGTATGGAGACAGGTCATTAAGGGGCAGGTAGGGGTTAGACAGTATGGAGACAGGTCATTAAGGGGCAGGTAGGGGTTAAAGGTCATGAGCACAGCGCCTACACCACGTGGAGCAGAACCTATTAGTAGCTTTGTGAGCAGGTCTGATCCCGATGTGTGGTACCAGGAAGATGCATTTTTCATGATCTCCGCAGGCGACTACGCTGATGTCATCACGCGTGTATTGAAAGGGGCCAATCGCTTACGGCCTGGATGGCTTGCCTCTCTCGCTGTTAACAGGTGGTGGCGGTCGTACGTTTGTGTCGTGCTACCTCAATGTCCTCAACCGCTGCTGCATTACTCGGAACACAAGAGACAGACTTGGGGAAAAAATATGTTCAGAAGATGTCGATTATATGCAGATAAGTAAGAGAGAGAGAGAGAGAGAGAGAGAGAGAGAGAGAGAGAGAGAGAGAGAGAGAGAGAGAGAGAGAGAGAGAGAGAGAGAGAGAGAGAGAGAGAGAGAGAGAGAGATGATAATAACATACGCACACTAGGGGACCAGGTGATGGAGGTATAGGAGGGAGAGGAGAAGGAATGGGGGTATAGGAAGTTCTAGGGGGGAGAGGAGCAGGGGGTGGAGGCAGGAGGGAGAGGAGCAGAGGATGGAGGCAGGAGGGAGAGGAGCAGAGGATAGAGGCAGGAGGGAGGATGGAGGCAGGAGGGAGGATGGAGGCAGGAGGGAGGATGGAGGCAGGAGGGAGAGGAGCAGAGGGTGGAGGCAGGAGGGAGAGGAGGCAGAGGGAGAGGAGGCAGGAGGGAGGATGGAGGCAGGAGGGAAGATGGAGGCAGGAGGGAGGATGGAGGCAGGAGGGAGAGGAGCAGAGGGTGGAGGCAGGAGGGAGAGGAGCAGAGGATGGAGGCAGGAGGGAGAGGAGCAGAGGGTGGAGGCAGGAGGGAGAGGAGCAGAGGGTGGAGGCAGGAGGGAGAGGAGCAGAGGGTGGAGGCAGGAGGGAGAGGAGCAGAGGATGGAGGCAGGAGGGAGAGGAGCAGAGGGTGGAGGCAGGAGGGAGAGGAGCAGAGGGTGGAGGCAGGAGGGAGAGGAGCAGAGGGTGGAGGTATCGGAGGTCCTAGGCAGTGGCCCTTTAATGCTTATATGTGCTCATTTCAACGTTATTTGGATTGTGTAAATGTCTGGTTGGTTCGAACTGGCAGTGAGTCTTTTCTGTTGTCATTTTTGCCTGAATTGCTGTAGTCTACATAACTCCACCCTGTGCAACATCCTTTATCATGTAGGCTACTCGCTGCAGTACAGAGTCATAGAGTCCTATGAACTATATGTCCTATGAACTGTATGAACTATATGTCCTATGAACTGTATGTCCTATGAACTGTATGTCCTATGAACTGTATGTCCTATGAAGTCAACTCTGTGTGTGATGTGCTTTTCTGCCATTCATTCGTTCACCCACTTTGCTGGAGGTGAGGGCATGAGTCCAGGGGCCTACACAGACCCTAGGAGCCCAGGGGCCTACACGGACCCTAGGAACCCAGGGGCCTACACGGACCCTAGGATCCCAGGGGCCTACACGGACCCTAGGAGTCCAGGGGCCTACACGGACCCTAGGAGTCCAGGGGCCTACACGGACCCTAGGAGCCCAGGGGCCTACACGGACCCTAGGAGTCCAGGGGCCTACACGGACCCTAGGAGCCCAGGGGCCTACTACCAAGCTAAAGGGCCCTGCTATTAGGCCTACCAAGTTCAGTACATATTATGTCCCAGACAGAACGGCTGTTGTTTTTTTAAGTTTGAGGGGTTACACACAAGAAAAGGCCTACATTGTTTAGTATAGAGATAATGTAGGATAGTAAAGTATAGTGTTGTATAGTATAAGTATGAAATTCATACGTGGGAGGGAATGGGGAGTAAGCATTCCATACTTCAGCAAAAACGTCTTGTTTAAGTCATGCCTCACATTCACCATTCATACACACATTCACCCACCGACGGCGGAGTCAGCCATCAAGGAGACAGCAAGCAAGGAGTCAACCATCAAGGAGTCAGCCAGCAAGGAGTCAGCCATGCAGGGAGACAGCCAGCAAGGAGTCAGCCATCAAGGAGTCAGCCATCAAGGAGACAGCCATCAAGGAGGGTTAGGGGGTCTTGCTCAATGGCATATGCAAGATGTCTTGCTCAATGATATCATAGATTTTAGTGAGGCTTCTTTATGAGATAAGGTAGGATATAATAATTAGGTTTAGTTAGCCTAACTTATGAGATAAGGTTGATTATAATAATAATGGGAACGCTGACATTATCCTATAACCTAATTATATAATTATTGAAACAAACCTGATAATAATGAAGCTGGAAGCGAAGGAGGTCATGATAGCACCAATGTCAAAAATAAAAATATAGAATGTTCCGTCTGCATATATTATATACAATATATGAATGTATACCAAATAGATTAAATCTCAAATGAATATGCCTAACACTAAATGCACTAAATGTACGTTCTTGTGTCTGAGACGCATCGCCATGCATGCAGAGCACAGTTCTCAACTGCCTGATTTATTATGATCAGTTTGTTCCTAGAATTATATAATTAAAATGGTTAATGTCATCGTTCCCATTATTATTATTATTATTATTATTATAATCAACCTTATCTCACAAGGTAGCCTAACTCTGCATTATTATTACATCCATCCTTATCTCATGAAGTAGCCAAACTAAACATTTTTATCATACCCTATCTTATCTCTAAACACTCAACAATGTTGTTATTTTCTTGTGTAACCCCTCAAACTAAGAACATTACAGCCATTCTGTCTGGGACATAACATTAGGCCTAATAGACTAGATCAGTTCTGATCATAATATCCACTGTACTTGGTAAGTCTAATAGACTACATCACATGACTTACAGTTCTGATCATAATATCCACTGTACTTGGTAAGTCTAATAGACTACATCACATGACTTACAGTTCTGATCATAATATCCACTGTACTTGGTAAGTCTAATAGACTACATCACATGACTTATAGTTCTGGTCATTACTGAAGTGTGACTTGATAAACACAAACTGTATATATTGTGCACATGCAGAAGATGCATCTCAAGATGCATCTCATCGGTCAGTGTCAATTAGCCACAAATGATCCACACAAATACACAACAAATAAAAATAACTTAATACAATTAACATAATATATCATAATAATAAAATATAAGCACACCACACCATGCGCTGTCATGGTCCGACGCTAATAGCCGGAGCTGGTGTCGGTCCTCGTGCATAGTAGGTAGTAGGTAGTAGGTAGTAGGTAGGTAGTAGGTAGCAGGTAGAAGCTAGTAGGTAGTAGGTAGGTAGTAGGTAGTAGGTAGGGGTAACAGGTAGTAGGTAGTAGGTAGTAGGTAGCAGGTAGTAGGTAGTAGGTAGTAGGTAGTAGGTAACAGGTAGTAGCTAGTAAGTAGTAGGTAGTAGCTAGTAAGTAGTAGGTAGTAGGTAGTAGCTAGTAAGTAGTAGGTAGCAGGTAGTAGCTAGTAGGTAGTAGGTAGGTAGTAGGTAGTAGGTAGGGGTAACAGGTAGTAGGTAGTAGGTAGTAGGTAGTAGTAGCAGGTAGTAGGTAGTAGGTAGTAGGTAGGGGTAGCAGGTAGTAGCTAGTAGGTAGGGTACAGGTAGTATGTAGTAGGTAGTAGCTAGTAAGTAGTAGGTAGTAGCTAGTAAGTAGTAGGTAGTAGTAGTAGTAGTAGGTAGGTAGTAGGTAGGGTAAGTAGTAGTAGTAGGTAGTAGTAGTAGTAGTAGGTAGTAGGTAGTAGGTAGTAGGTAGTAGTAGTAGTAGTAGTAGTAGGTAGTAGGTAGTAGGTAGTAGGTAGTAGGTAGGGGTAACAGGTAGTAGGTAGTAGGTAGTAGCTAGTAAGTAGTAGGTAGTAGCTAGTAAGTAGTAGGTAGTAGGTAGTAGGTAGTAGGTAGTAGGTAGTAGGTAGTAGTAGTAGTAGTGGTAACAGGTAGTAGGTAGTAGGTAGGGGTAACAGGTAGTAGGTAGTAGTAGTAAGTAGTAGGTAGTAGGTAGGGGTAACAGGTAGTAGGTAGTAGGTAGTAGCTAGTAAGTAGTAGGTAGTAGGCAGTAGGTAGTAGGTAGTGGATAACAGGTAGTAGTAGTAGGTAGTAGGTAGGGTACAGGTAGTAGGTAGTAGTAGTAGGTAGTAGCTAGTAGCTAGTAAGTAGTAGGTAGTAAGTAGTAGCTAGTAAGTAGTAGGTAGCAGCTAGTAGGTAGTAGGTACAGGTAGTAGGTAGTAAGTAGTAGGTAGTAGCTAGTAAGTAGTAGGTAGTAGCTAGTAAGTAGTAGGTAGTAGCTAGTAAGTAGTAGGTAGGGGTAACAGGTAGTAGGTAACAGGTAGTAGGTAATAGCTAGTAAGTAGTAGGTAGTAGGTAGTAGGTAGGGGTAACAGGTAGTAGGTAACAGGTAGTAGGTAGTAGCTAGTAAGTAGTAGGTAGTAGGTAGTAGGTAGGGGTAACAGGTAGTAGGTAACAGGTAGTAGGTAGTAGCTAGTAGGTAGTAGCTAGTAAGTAGTAGGTAGTAGGTAGTAGGTAGGGGTAACAGGTAGTAGGTAGTAGGTAGTAGGTAGGGGTAGCAGGTAGTAGCTAGTAGGTAGTAGGTAGGGGTAACAGGTAGTAACTAGTAGCTAGTAACTAGTAGGTAGTAGCTAGTAGATTGTAGGTAGTGGGTAGTAGGTAGGGGTAGCATGTAGTAGCTAGTAGCTGAGCTAGTAGGTAGGGGTAGTTGTACTCTCGCCCGTATTAGCCCTCCCACAATGGGGTGACATCTCTCCTTATGAGCGTGTAGTGAAAGCACCGGGCTGCCATGACGACATTAACACGTCTTAAAAAAGAGAGATGCCGTAATTAAATGTGATGATAGTGCATATCATATTATAGCCTACCTCCATTCATATAGCAACAGG
>CM051020.1:21615943-21628443 GCA_027704905.1 Muraenolepis orangiensis | reverse complement strand
TGTGAATTACTTATTATCTGATTGACTGAACAGCATTTTATTCATCAGAAGTTACATGGTGGAAACTAAAGCTGCTGGAATATTCCTCCTTCATCTTCCTCTTCGCCATATTACTCCAACCGTTTGGTCTTTTGTTCTACTGTTGTTATTCTTACATTTTTCATATTAATTTTTTTGTCCACATCTCTACACCTAACCTTCTTATTTACATCCATCCACTCATCCAACCTCCATCCCTATCATTATATGGACGGAAATAGATAAGTTAAGCTCCATTAGACTTGCGATGGAAAGACCCAGCATGACGTGTGTGCTTTGATATTTTCATGTTGCGGGTTAAAAGAGGATTCATTTGAACCTCATTTAAACCCTGGTTGCTGCTTGGCAAACAAAACTGGTGCTGTTTTTGGTGCTTTTCACACAATATGGCGCCGATTAATGTTCCACCAACGCGCCAATTTGTACTGTTTAACGGCCATTTTGTCACAGACCAGTGTTCTATGGCAGGGAGTGAAGCCAGCCTACACACCAACTGATTACATGAATGAGCTCGCTCAAATGAGCCTCTATCTCTCCAAGAGACGAGAATGGGTGACCTTGACGCGGTCGACTGTCTACGAATAAGGATTTTGGAAGGATTTAGGCAGAATATCACATCATAATTTTCTCCCGAGTCCCTTTGGTATTTATCAGCATTTTGTTGTTGTTTTGTGATCTCGATGCATAACACGGTGTGCTGTGTGGACCTGCTCAGGGCCAGGGCATTTTGAGTTTTGAATTAAGAGATTATATTAGATATTCCGCATCTTGTTCCATGAGATCTTTCTCTTTGAGATCCAGGCTCATGTAGGCTTCAACTTTAAAGAGTGTGCGTTTTTCAGAAAGCAAACATGGCGTGGGGGTGCTAAATGTGTGTACCTTAGCGTTAGCCGCGGATGTTAGCTTTGGCTTCGTCTTCAAACCGGCGCTAATCCCACAACAGGAAACTGACGGGGTATTACCCGCTAAATAAACATTGTGATCAATTTCTGGCGCTTTTATGGAGATTAAATAAACATAATTAATTCATTCATTGATTTCCCAAAGCACTGTGTGTGTGTGTGTGTGTGTGTGTGTGCGTGCGTGCGTGCGTGCGTGCGTGCGTGCGTGCGTGCGTGCGTGCGTGGGTGTGTGTGTTTGTGGGTGTGTGTGTGTGTTGGCTCCATCTGTTTGCATGTTCAAACATACGGCCGTCTGTCTATGTGTGTGTGTGTGTGTGTGTGTGTGTGTGTGTGTGTGTGTGTGTGTGTGTGTGTGTGTGTGTGTGTGTGTTGGTTCAGGTAGTTAGGTGCTCAAACCTCAAACCAATGCTGTTACAATCTTACTATCCATCATCCATCTGTTTATATCCATCCATCATCCATCCATCATCCATATATCCATCCATCATCCATCTCTCTACCACCCATTCATCATCTGTCTATCATTGCATCTCTCCATCTCTCCGTCATCATCCATCCATCCTATTCTGATATATACTGTAGGACCAGCTCATCAATGTCTCATTCATGATGGACTAACATGTAATATTCTTAATATACTTAATATCAACTATTTCTTAATATAGGATTTATTGATACCTTTTAAAAAACGATTTACAGATTATTTTGCTACCCAAAGCTTTGTGTGAGAATAAGGATGGCTTGTGATATTTAACATACAAATGGAAGTACAAATGAAATACAAATTAATATAATAGTAATTGAATAATATATATATATGTATTTCTTCAGTCAGTGTGTGTAGCTGCTAGTTGGTCAGTGTGTGTAGCTGCTAGTTGGTCAGTGTGTAGCTGCTAGTTGGTCAGTGTGTAGCTGCTAGTTGGTCAGTGTGTAGCTGCTAGTTGGTCAGTGTGTAGCTGCTAGCTGGTCAGTGTGTAGCTGCTAGTTGGTCAGTGTGTGTAGCTGCTAGTTGGTCAGTGTGTAGCTGCTAGTTGGTCAGTGTGTAGCTGCTAGTTGGTCAGTGTGTGTAGCTGCTAGTTGGTCAGTGTGTAGCTGCTAGTTGGTCAGTGTGTAGCTGCTAGTTGGTCAGTGTGTAGCTGCTAGTTGGTCAGTGTGTAGCTGCTAGTTGGTCAGTGTGTAGCTGCTAGTTGGTCAGTGTGTGTAGCTGCTAGTTGGTCAGTGTGTGTAGCTGCTAGTTGGTCAGTGTGTAGCTGCTAGTTGGTCAGTGTGTAGCTGCTAGTTGGTCAGTGTGTAGCTGCTAGTTGGTCAGTGTGTGTAGCTGCTAGTTGGTCAGTGTGTGTAGCTGCTAGTTGGTCAGTGTGTAGCTGCTAGTTGGTCAGTGTGTGTAGCTGCTAGTTGGTCAGTGTGTGTAGCTGCTAGTTGGTCAGTGTGTGTAGCTGCTAGTTGGTCAGTGTGTAGCTGCTAGTTGGTCAGTGTGTGTAGCTGCTAGTTGGTCAGTGTGTAGCTGCTAGTTGGTCAGTGTGTAGCTGCTAGTTGGTCAGTGTGTGTAGCTGCTAGTTGGTCAGTGTGTAGCTGCTAGTTGGTCAGTGTGTAGCTGCTAGTTGGTCAGTGTGTAGCTGCTAGTTGGTCAGTGTGTAGCTGCTAGTTGGTCAGTGTGTAGCTGCTAGTTGGTCAGTGTGTCTCGCGCTAGTGGTCAGTGTGTAGCTGCTAGTTGGTCAGTGTGTAGCTGCTAGTTGGTCAGTGTGTACCTGCTAGTTGGTCAGTGTGTAGCTGCTAGTTGGTCAGTGTGTGTAGCTGCTAGTTGGTCAGTGTGTGTAGCTGCTAGTTGGTCAGTATGTAGCTGCTAGTTGGTCAGTGTGTAGCTGCTAGTTTGTCAGTGTGTGTAGCTGCTACTTGGTCAGTGTGTGTAGCTGCTAGTTGGTCAGTGTGTGTAGACACTGGAAACTGTGACCTTTTCCCAGAGAGAGAGAGCAACAAACCAAAGAAAGCAGCTTACCTGGCCTCTTGATACGTCTGGAGCGAGACGGGCCTACAGAACCACTCTAATACAGATGGTCTTCAGTAGGGGGTTCCTTGTTTCATGTCCTGACCCACCTGTGGGGGTCCTTCTGGTCCAGAACCAACTGAATATTGTGCTTACATAAATACATTGCCATGAAATAGAATAGATATATATGAGCTATTTTACATTTCCCCATCGATAACGTTTATTAAAACACTATTCTCCTGGTAACACTTTACAAAAAGGGTACCTTAATGAACCATTAATTAAAAACGTACGTTAATGCAGTAATAAGCATTATTATGTAGCATTAGCATAGGGGTTAGGGGTAGTAGGTTAGGGTTACCCTAACCCAAATTTTTATATTATATTTTTATAAATAGTAGTTTATATTTATATGACTGTTTAAGGTAAACATAAACAGTAACACCATAAGTCAATGAATAGTTTACTGTTAATGAATTGTTAGTTAATGCATATTACTTCATTAAGTAATGTTAATTAACGGTCAATTAAAGGCCCTCGTATATGTTTTTCCAGAACAAAATGTGGAATAAAAACGTGAATTGTGGGCCAATCCCGAGCCCCGTTTGTCCCCTGCCCCACATATTGACCACCGGCGCTGACCTAGAGTCTTAAGAGGACACGCTCTGCAGTTTGATGACTGTGTTCCTCGCTCTTCCCGCCCGGCGCCGATGCTGAGCGCCGACGTACGGGCCGCCATATGGCGCTCGGCGCAGTTCAAGTCGCATTAAACACGCGGGCGTGATTCTTCGGGAGGCGCGCCGCTCCCCGCTAATGGCGGACTCCTCGTTGGGAACATTTTTTCACCCTCTTCCACAGATGGTAAACAATTTAGGCACTTTGTCAGACCGCGGGAGCATGAAATTGGTTTGACTGAGTGTTGCTGGGGACTTAATTGGGTATGGCTAAAACAATATCGCTTTACGCCTTTTAATCAGTCACTTAAAAATCATTTTAGCCTGAGATCTTTTCAATTCCGAGGAAGATAGAAATTTTTAAATGATATATATATATTTTTAACCACCACTGTCGCCAGCCACCACCCTTTAGATGGCAGAATCGGTCACAGAGGGTTATTGCAGATTTATTTGATTGATTTTGTGTGAAAAGCACATAATATTAGGTTAGGGATAGGGAGGTGGTTATTGCTCAGTGGGAGAGCACGTTGTCTGCTGAGGTCAGCGCATGCGACTATAAATCTATGAGAGCGAGGAGAGCGTGGGGCGGGGGAGGGGATCTAAACTTTGACCATCAGCAAATCGTGAGCGGGTTCATCTCTTCTCACGCTGTTAGCCAGTTAGCCACACGTTTGATTTTTATTACATTGATTTAATACGTTTGGACGTCGCCATGAATGCGACTGAACATTGAAACACCAAAATAGCCACACAGCACCGTGTGGGTGGTTGGGTTGGCCTCATTTACGGACTGATTTGTGGGAAACTAATAATAATAAGATCTGTTATGATGATGAGTTCTTGGCAAAGAGTGTGTGTGTGCATGACCGATCTGTATGTCCGTACTCTAACTCCATTTACTTTGTGATACTTTAAAAAGGCAACCTTTGGGTACCTAAATCCATGATATTTACCATGCAGCTGTTCTATGGTGCTGGTCCACCATGCAGCTGTTCTATGGTGCTGGTACACCATGCAGCTGTTCTATGGTGCTGGTACACCATGCAGCTGTTCTATGGTGCTAGTACACCATGCAGCTGTTCTATGGTGCTGGTACACCATGCAGCTGTTCTATGGTGTTGGTACACCATGCAGCTGTTCTATGGTGCTAGTACACCATGCAGCTGTTCTATGGTGCTGGTACACCATGCAGCTGTTCTATGGTGCTGGTACACCATGCAGCTGTTCTATGGTGCTGGTACACCATGCAGCTGTTCTATGGTGGTACACCATGCAGCTGTTCTATGGTGCTGGTACACCATGCAGCTGTTCTATGGTGCTGGTACACCATGCAGCTGTTCTATGGTGCTGGTACACCATGCAGCTGTTCTATGGTGCTGTACACCATGCAGCTGTTCTATGGTGCTGGTACACCATGCAGCTGTTCTATGGTGCTGGTACACCATGCAGCTGTTCTATGGTGCTGGTACACCATGCAGCTGTTCTATGGTGCTGGTACACCATGCAGCTGTTCTATGGTGCTAGTACACCATGCAGGCTACTCATACTGCTGTGTAGAGAATGCATCGTTAGCAGCATGCAGCTCTAGAGATCTGTGTTCCATTCCCTGGCGTCTTATTATGTCTGAACACTGTTTTGCCATTCCTCCCAGTATACTGCCAGTATATCCCCAGTAGCGTAGTGGGTTGGTGGGATCACATGGGACTCAACCTACTGGGAATACATGAAACTCAGCCTAATCAATTCAACCTAAACATCACACTGTAGGTTTTTAAAACGTCGTCCCTCTTCCTTTGTCAGGTTCAGAAACCGTTTAGGGTTGGAACAAATTGACATTGATTCACATCCAAATGGTGTATTGAGGGGGGGGAGTGGGTTGATTAACACAGAGAACACAGACCTATTCCACTCATAAGCACCCATCACCTTTCTCAAGGTAAAGCAGTGACATGAGGTGACACGCTCAAAGTGTGTCATAGTCTATTTTTTTGTTGTTGTATAGAAACATAGTTGTATGTTGTCTATGCATGCATTTGAGAACAGTCTAGCTGAAACGGGGCGTTTCAGAGACTAAATTACATTACAAAACAGCAGCAGCAACAGTAGTTATTATGCTTATATCGCTGCCTTGACTTGGTCCTTCCTCAAAGAATCCACAACGTAGCTTTGTCTGTCTGTCTGTGAATTGAATTGAATTGATTTATTTAAACAAGGATCTATCTATCTGTCTGTCTATCTCCTCTGTCAATCTATCTCATCTATCTTCTTATCTATCTTCCTTTGTGTATATCTGTCGGTCTAAGGTTTTTATCCTATTCCATTATTAAAATAGGACACAAGTTGTTAGTGGTTGTTAATGAATGGGGAATAGGGGGTTTGCAGCTTCATCGACTTGGTTCACTGTTGACTTAATTACTCTGTTGTGACGTAAACACAGAACCCTCCTATATCACTGTTCCCTGTGTGGGTACTCAATGACCAGGAGGAGGGAAACTACAATGGCTGAGGTGTTTGTCTTCCAGCCGTCAGGTACTAGGGTTCAATCCCCAATGCCTGCAACATATCCTGAAGGCATCCTGGAGCAAGCTGCCTAATCCCTTCCTACTTCTTTTCAAACCTTATCTCTATCTACCCACTATGGATATAGTGTAAAAAAGAAATGCCTGCAGTTGTTGCCGATGCTCTCTGTGTCTCTGGGGCGCGGATCAGCGCAGATGCAAGATCTTACCCCGACTCCAAATTGCATCATCCGAGGGACAAATGTAGCATGGAAAGCTGGGTGCAGGCAACATGGAGGGAAGGTAAACATCGTTCATTTGCATATCCTACCCACATTGAAGTGATACAAAGACGGGTGGAAATCGTCAAAGTGTAATGACATGTATGCAAATTCCTTGTTATTCGCTTTGGATGAAGCTAACACTGCATTGTAAAAAGTCATAGATATGCTTATGCTACTTTTGAGATAGAGCAACTAAGACTCTGTACCTGTGGCATTCTCTGTTTTTAATTTTTAATTTTAATTTTACTCCAATCTACAGTAAAGGCTAAGTCACTTTGGACAACGCAACTCTTATGAACCCAACCTGTGATCTGATTATACCAGGAAGGGTTTCCATAGTTTTCCTAATAGCTCTGCTTGTTGCTATTCACACAGAGGTCCCGCTTTGGGAAAATCTATGGCTTTGCCGAATCAATATTGAAAGATTAGCCTAAATATCAACAGAGGAGGCCTCCCCTCATGTGGCCTTAATGATCCTGGCTTCCAGAAGATTCATCGGTCACCTTGAACAAACCACAGTTTGAGTCCAGTGGGCTCTGATGGTTCCAACAGCTATAGTGGATAACTGTCTCTGTGTCCCTTCCGCTGTACCAGCAGGAGATGTGTTGTTGTGCTAAGTGTCACTGAAGGGTCACTCCTGTAGTGCGCTTTTATTTTAACAAACCCTCCAAAACACATGCCAGTGGTTTGGAGTTTGCACCTGAGGAGAAACACAAGGGGATGCCTTCCGGATAAAGACAGAACCTATTTTGCAGCGTTTTTTTGACTTTCCTGGATGCGTTGGTGGTTTCTGTGGTTGTTGAAATTGAGTTGATATTACAAATATTACAAATGTGTTAAAGAGATCTAGGCCCTTTCCAGTGTGTCCCCTCCCCCTGTTAACACTAGAAGGGACTCCACCACTCAACTGCATTTCACCGCCAGGTCAATTTGACCCATTGGAAAAAAAGTTAGTTGTTGTAGTGACACCATGAGGCCACTAGACGGTACACTGCTGCAATAATATGTGGTCGGCACCAGTTGCCCATAGGATTATAGGATTATTAAATGACGATAGACAAATAGTCGGCCTACGTGCAATTACTTGAAATGAGTGATAGATTATGATTCACTTTTATAGTAAACTTGCACATTTGGGACACCTGCTGGAGAAAAGTTGAACTGCGGCCTCTCGTCTACATAACACCCATGTTCACACCGTATAAAGTCACAATAGGTTGTAACCTTTTTTTCCGAATCTGTGTCAAATTGACCCAGGCACGGCGGTTAATGGAACAGTCTAAAGGGCTTCACAGGACATCAACAAGGGCCCTCACGTAGCCAACGACAAACATGGAAAAGGAAAACCATGCAGTAAAGGCTAGAATCAGGAGAGGTTTGGCGTGTTGTAGAAACCCGGCAGCAGGAAAGGAGACTGGCAAGGCGCCCAGTGGGGGGGGTATTATGCCCAAAGGATTGTGGGATTCCTGCCAGGTGTGTGTTTGTGTTGACAAGACATATGTTGAAATACCCTCCCGCACACATCGCCAATTCTGTCTGTCTGTCTGTCTGTCTGTCTGTCTGTCTGTCTGTCTGTCTGTCTGTCTGTCTGTCTGTCAATGGCACTACGACACATTGGGTGCGTTGGGGGAATGCTAGCATTAGCGGCAAAGGGTGGCTTATTAATTGGGTTGAAACAGTGTGACTGACATGCTAAGCATGTGGATTGATATGGTAGGCTGCTTCTGTATAAGGTCACGGATGCTAATTCCTACAACCACACTTATTATTCTAACCTCTTTGGTGCAAAAGCGATACTGGTCTTAATTGCATTGGATCCAAACAGACATGGCCAGGATGTGTCTATCTACAGGCAGTGTAGTGGCTAACAGTGGCTAACTTCTGTCCATAACCCCTATGTGTTACCCCGATGCGTAACACAAGATCATTATTTTTTAATCGTGTGAGGGAAATACGGGCGTAACAACAGCAAATTAACTTCAAATCAACCTGGCAAACCTAATCATTAACAATTGAATGCACATTTACAACCATTCACTAACATATTTCAGTTGAATAACAATTTACTACTTTTATTAACTATTTCATAATACGTAATTAATAATGATTTACTAAGAATGGTAACAACATGATGTTTAACAACCATTTGATTTAATTAATTTACATTTAATAACATGAGACCACTCATTAAATAAAAAGTAAATAACATTTAATAACCATTTAATTGCCATGGGGTTGAGATGAGGCCCCATATTGTTAGTATACGTTTCTGATCCCCAGATGAATACATACATCACTTATGTTAATTGCAGTGTGTGTGTGTGTGTGTGTGTGTGGTGTGTGTGTGTGTGTGTGTGGTGGTGTGTGTGTGTGTGTGTGTGTGTGTCTTGGGGGAGTGGTTGTGTTGTTCATATCAGTATAATTAGTATGCAGCATAATGTGCCTCGGCTCCAAGCACAATAAAAACACAACACGATTTTCAGGAAAAGATTGAAGTGTACGGACAGTGTTACGATGAAACCCTGGATGGTGTTGGTTGTTGTTCAGGAGTCTGCACTGTGGCTAATGGCTATTTTCCATATGGGATATACGGCAAATATGCTAATAATTTAGCAGTCGTGAATTAAAACTTGGCGTAATGAGGTAAGCCACGGACGGGGAAGTTTGTTAAAGTTCAGATTGTCCAGAAAAAATTTACGAGAATCCTCCATAAGAGTTTTATTCAATCCGTAATTATGGACTTGACGATGAATTATTCATGCAATTAATCTGTATAAATCTAGTAATAATTATACCAACTTACATAAAACTAGACAGTTTGATTGCTCACTGGAGGAAGACATGACACTATCACGCCTGTATTAAAGTAATCTGTTTTAAATATAATAATACAAATAATGATAGTATTTCATAGAACTAAACGTTACATAAAAAAGGAGAAAACATACAGCGGTTAAAATGAGGCTTCTGAAATATGTTTAGTGTATTATGTATTGTAAATATGTTTAGTGTATTATGTATTGTAAAGTTAGTGTATTATGTATGAATATGTTAGTGTATTATGTATTGTAATATGTTAGTGTATATGTATTGAATATGTTTAGTGTATGTATGTAATATGTTAGGTATAGTATGTAAATGTTTAGTGTATTATGTATTGTACTTGCACTTGCACTTGCGCTATATATCTCATAGATATTTATTGCATATATCTATATATCAAAACAAATATATTTGTTGATGTTTGTTTATCTCCTTTCTAAAACAAGTCGACCCACAATGTGCATGTTGTATCTGATTGGTAACCTTCGACCCTTCTCACAATGTGCATGTTGTATCTGATTGGTGACCTTCGACCCTCCAGTTCTCACTGAACCACGTGGTCTGATTGAACAACAGATGGATTCCAGGCGGAAACGGTTCCTAAGGGATTATACTTAATAATAAAGACATTGTCATTTTCCCAAGCTTCAGCACTAATCTTACTTAATGTTTTTGTAACTTGTCTATTTGGTGATAATGTTGTATCCACACACCTTACTACTTTCTAAACACTAAATACTTTGCGAATGGCACCAAATCCCCACACCAAACAGCCTTACTTTCCATTTAGTTCATTAGAGTGCAGAGCGCTTTCATAACTCTGACACAATTAAATTTAATAGCTTATTACAACCTCCACACAGAATGGGTTTATGTGTGTGTGTGTGTGTGTGTGTAATACAGCTTGGGTTCTGTCTTTGTGCAGGGCCATCGTACATGTACAGGTGCATGTCCATGAGTCATTTCAGCACATGCCAGCCAATTAGTTCAATAATAATAATTAGTAAACACATGTAGAGTTCTTCAACCAATCACAATTTAGGATTCCAGACTGAGCCGTGATAGGTCAACCACATCCCACCATTTATTTATAATTGTCAGTTGGAGAAAAGAAAAAGGTTGATTGGATTTGGACGTAATTAACACAACGCACACACATAACAGTTAAGCAACTAATTACAAGTAATTAATACAAATAAACAGTGTTGAAAGGTTTGTCTTTGGACGATGGGCTAATGAGCTAACAGTGAAACCAGCGTTCTCTCTTTCTGTTCGTCCCTCCTTTCTCTCCACACACATTTTACAGCCAACTCAGGCAGAGGCGCTACAATAACTCAACAGAGGACTGAAACTCGTCCGTCCGACTACATGAATATTAATTATGCTTTCAAACTATAGGCCCTCACACCAGAGACCCAGCGTGTGCATCTCATTATTGATTTAAACCGAATCCTTAAGTGCCGCTACTCGGGGGGAGAGTTGCTGCGTCAGTTTGCAGCGCACACTATTATTCTGAGTTGTGCTAATGTATCGCAGCCATTAATAAAAACCCTTCGAAACCGAACAGGCCGTGCGCTCAAACATGGGGAAAGTAGAGTATCGACCGTGATCTTGGAATTACACCTCATTCATCAGCATATTGGCATGTATTCCCAACTAGCCGGCCAATACTACAGTCTAACCAAACCCAGTGCTTCAAATTTAAACCTTTGTTCCTTTTCAGCCCCACAACAACAACCATGGCGAGGTGAAGTACCGACCACAGGGTTAAATGTTTGAATGACAGTTAAAATAATTTACAGTTTGTGCTTTGTCATTGTGATAAAGCGCTATACAAATAAAGTTTTACTTGAATTGACAGTTAAAGCCACTCACAACTCATAACATGACATACCTGGACTTCATACTGGGGATCCCAAACCAGGATGTTTAGGGTTAGTCACAAAAAGCATTGACACTTTTAAAGTTTACACAGCAGAGATAAATGTTTTATGGAGTTAAACGGTCCCTGAGCTAAGCAGAGCTAAATGTTTTTCAAGTTTTACACGGCCCCTAACCCAGGTCTTAAAAGGAAAGGGACATGTTTGAAATTGTTACAGGCTTCCTGACCAAGATCTTAAAGCAGAGCTAAACGTTTTATCGTGTTAAACGGTCCCTTACCCAGATTTTAATGGTTAATTAACCTAGGGGGGGCAATCCTTCTGCAATCCAGTCCGATATGAAGTGTGAAAAAATGCAGAGCACAATATCCATGGCAGAACCCCCTCCGATTAACACTTTAGTTTTCCAAAGGGTCCTTAGAAAACAATTACACTCGGAATATATCATATAAAAATACATACACGCCTCCATCGCACATCATTAACTTTTTACATTTTTGGGTCGGTCCACACGCTGCGGTGGGTCGGTCCACGCGCTGCGGTGGGTCGGTCCACACGCTGCGGTGGGTCGGTCCACGCGCTGCGGTGGGTCGGTCCACACGCTGCGGTGGGTCGGTCCACGCGCTGCGGTGGGTCGGTCCACGCGCTGCGGTGGGTCGGTCCACGCGCTGCGGTGGGTCGGTCCACACGCTGCGGTGGGTCGGTCCACACGCTGCGGTGGGTCGGTCCACGCGCTGCGGTGGGTCGGTCCACACGCTGCGGTGGGTCGGTCCACACGCTGCGGTGGGTCGGTCCACACGCAAGTGCTAGTGTGGAGAGGGTGGCTGCTTGCTCTCAGATAAGAGGACATAATCATGAAGGATGGATTTTAGTGACATACTGACCATATCTTATCCTGGCCATATTTTTTATTTTGAAAGCGTTCAATGTGGTGTATACATACTGTATGTTTATCATTCACAAAACAACCGTATTTATTAAACTGGTCGCTTAATGTTGTTGTTAGCAAACTATTTAGAATTTAAATGTGGGATTGACCTTCGGTCATTCTTGAAATGCACAACCATGGAACATCTCTTTGGCTGAGAGAAAATTAATCCCTAATCTGAAAGCCCTAGTTTGTTGTGGTTTCATGCCTGAGATATGAGCCATAAAGAAACATACAGTATACTTGCATAAGGAAGCATGAAGAAATGCAACTCCATTTTGCAAAACTTTGACCAAACGGCAACACAAAACACAACACAAGACCAAAAAAACACTTTCACCATCCCTGTCAGCTGGAAACTAACTGAAAATGAAGCCATGGTCTTCAGAAAAACGCAGGAGGTAAATTGAGACGTGACTAGGTGCCTTTCTTCATACATTAGTGTTGTATGTGTGCACGTTATTATGTACATTGGGTCAACT
>CM051020.1:21598443-21610943 GCA_027704905.1 Muraenolepis orangiensis | reverse complement strand
GATTCTTTGACATGCATCATGCATCATACATCATTCACAATTATGTAACAAGTCCCTTACATTGAATACAGAGAAGGCTTAGAAAGGCGGCAGGGATGGAACCCAGGACCTATAAGGCTTGGCATCGCCCTATGGCACTGCTGACTTTTTTGATGGTGATTTAGCTGTTGAACAGTTCCCCACCATAACTGTATTATATAACTGTATATACATAACCATAACTGTATTATACACTACAGATTGGCTTCAATGGTTCTATGTTGTGATTGGCTATGGGTTGACCCTCAGGGCTCCTCCCTCCTGTGTTGGCAGACTCATCAGACGATGTGTAGCCATTGGCTAAAGAGGATGTGACTTCAAAGCCAGAGAGAGACAGAGAGAGAGAGAGAGAGAGAGAGAGAGAGAGAGAGAGAGAGAGAGAGAGAGAGAGAGAGAGAGAGAGAGAGAGAGAGAGAGAGAGAGGGTATTAGGAGTTTGGCAGTGGTTCAGTTGGCATGAAAAGACAGCATTTGTGCCCAAAATGTAGAGCTGATCTCTTTAAACCTGGCTTGGAATATTCCATCACGAGGTAAAAAACAAAGTCACAGCGTCCCTTTTCTAAAGTTGAGTCAAATTGAGTTATGGCAGTGTTGGCCTGGCTCTGTGGATTTGGGGTGATTTCTTTTTGGTGATTGATGATTAACTGTAGCCACCAACATATGTTCAACACTATTCTGCTGGAGTGCCTTTAAGCAAGGCACTTGCATGAGTCTGTGCTTTAAAACCTGTGGTGATTCCCATGCAGAGGTGGACAACTCCGGGTCCAGAGAGGAGAAGTCATGCCAGGGCTTTTTGTATAAAAGAGTCAGGATGCAGAACCAGAACCTCACTTAAACCCCTACCTACTCCTTAATGACCTGTCTCTGTACTGTCTAACCCCTACCTGCTCCTTAATGACCTGTCTCTGTACTGTCTAACCCCTACCTGCTCCTTAATGACCTGTCTCTGTACTGTCTAACCCCTACCTGCTCCTTAATGACCTGTCTCTGTACTGTCTAACCCCTACCTGCTCCTTAATGACCTGTCTCTGTACTGTCTAACCCCTATCTGCTCCTTAATGACCTGTCTCTGTACTGTCTAACCCCTACCTGCTCCTTAATGACCTGTCTCTGTACTGGCTAACCCCTACCTGCTCCTTAATGACCTGTCTCTGTACTGTCTAACCCCTACCTGCTCCTTAATGACCTGTCTCTGTACTGTCTAACCCCTACCTGCTCCTTAATGACCTGTCTCTGTACTGTCTAACCCCTACCTGCTCCTTAATGACTTGTCTCTGTACTGTCTAACCCCTACCTGCTCCTTAATGACTTGTCTCTGTACTGTCTAACCCCTACCTGCTCCTTAATGACTTGTCTCTGTACTGTCTAACCCCTACCTGCTCCTTAATGACCTGTCTCTGTACTGTCTAACCCCTACCTGCTCCTTAATGACCTGTCTCTGTACTGTCTAACCCCTACCTGCTCCTTAATGACTTGTCTCTGTACTGTCTAACCCCTACCTGCTCCTTAATGACCTGTCTCTGTACTGTCTAACCCCTACCTGCTCCTTAATGACTTGTCTCTGTACTGTCTAACCCCTACCTGCTCCTTAATGACTTGTCTCTGTACTGTCTAACCCCTACCTGCTCCTTAATGACCTGATGACCAAATTCACTGTATGTTGCTTTGGATAAAAGGGGCTACTAAAATAATGACTAGTAAACACATCAATCTACAATTAATAAACCGTTACTGGAGTAGACAAACTGTTAATGCTATGTCACTCCTAAATTGCTGGGGGGAAAACCAGCTTGTTAGCATTTCTTTCCAAATGTTTTAATTTCCAGAAATAACCAGATTTAATGAATGTAAAGGATCTTCCTTTGCTAATCAGCACTTTAACAAAGCGCGTGAAATGTTAGCTTTTTATGAGACCGACACATTCATTACCGGAAAGCAATTAAAAGCCTGAAATGTGAAGCTAACGATTTATGCTCTTGTGTCTGTTTTCTTCTCCATCCAAGTGAAGAATTTGACGGTAACATATACGTATCAATACTAATTAGAGGAGGTTCATTGATTATTTAGAGATAATTAGGCCCACTGCCGTGCAATTATGGGCTATGCTGTAGCTTATTCAACACAGCATAGTGTTAAGGAGCTGTTTTTTCTGTTTGGAAGAAGAAGAAGACGAAGACATGTTATAAATTAGCCTTTTTGTTGGATGTGAGCGTGCTTCAAATATGTCACCCATCTACCTGTAACCTTTACCCCATGCTAGAAGGCCCGAGCTGTGCAGGCTCCTTAATGTGCCCAGTTCAATAGGTTTAGCTGCACCCATTCTAATAGTTTTAGCTGTGGCCGTGTCAAGAGTTGTAGCTGTGTGCCCATTGGTTGAGCTGACCAGGCCGGACGTGCTCAGAATGCTTTAGATGTGGCCATGCTAACCGCTTTAACGTTGATGTGATTTATGGTGGTGTACAGTTCTGACCAAAGGACTCCAAGAACCTGCAAATGGCAGATGTGTGTGTGTGTGTGTGTGCGTGTGTGTGTGTGTGTGTGTGTGTGTGTGTGTGTGTGTGTGTGTGTGTGTGTGTGTGTGTGTGTGAGAGAGAGAGAGAGAGAGAGAGAGAGAGAGAGAGAGAGAGAGTGTGTGTGTATGAGCAAGCGACTGTGTGCGTTTGTGTGTTTCCATAATGATCAGCTGTAATCCCCCTGTCTGACGCTAATAGCTGCATTCTGAGCCGCACCCCCAGGGCTAGTGGGATAATGTGGCGCACTAGCCTCTAATGGGCCGCCCTAGCCACTAACAGCGTTGCGCTAGCTGCTAACGGGATGCATCCTGCCGCTGGAGGCTGCAGCTGCAGCAGCACTGGAGCCTGGCTGAGCCTCCCCAGCCTCCAGACTCTCCATCCATCACCCCTGCCTGGGCTGTTAGCACCGAGCTGTTAGCAGCGGGTTGTTAGCAATGTTCAGTAGCGTAGCAAATCAGTATTTTGCCTTTAGTTATTCATCTTTTTGCCTTTTGTCACACTTTTAGTTCTTCATTGGTTTGTGCCACGCCCTGTCTGTGTGGGCAATCACAAAATTATATTGATAATAATAAGGATCACAGCACTGAGTCTTATAAGCACTACATGCTAATCAAAAGCTAATCATTAATACCTCCCTGACCTCACCTTCCACTGGCCACACGCTACCCGCTTTCAACTAGAAATACAGTACATAATTTTCTTAAACTTTTATCAGAAGCGACTTGCAGTGAATACAGATATATGTCATTAAGGAGCAGGTAGGGGTTGACGTACAGAGACAGGTCATAAGGAGCAGGTAGGGGTTAGACAGTACAGAGACAGGTCATTAAGGAGCAGGTAGGGGTTAGACAGTACAGAGACGGGTCATTAAGGAGCAGGTAGGGGTTAGACAGTACAGAGACGGGTCATTAAGGAGCAGGTAGGGGTTAGACAGTACAGAGACGGGTCATTAAGGAGCAGGTAGGGGTTAGACAGTACAGAGACAGGTCATTAAGGAGCAGGTAGGGGTTAGACAGTACAGAGACAGGTCATTAAGGAGCAGGTAGGGGTTAGACAGTACAGAGACAGGTCATTAAGGAGCAGGTAGGGGTTAGACAGTAAAGAGACAGGTCATTAAGGAGCAGGTAGGGGTTAGACAGTACAGAGACAGGTCATTAAGGAGCAGGTAGGGGTTAGACAGTACAGAGACGGGTCATTAAGGAGCAGGTAGGGGTTAGACAGTACAGAGACGGGTCATTAAGGAGCAGGTAGGGGTTAGACAGTACAGAGACGGGTCATTAAGGAGCAGGTAGGGGTTAGACAGTATAGAGACAGGTCATTAAGGAGCAGGTAGGGGTTAGACAGTATAGAGACAGGTCATTAAGGAGCAGGTAGGGGTTAGACAGTACAGAGACAGGTCATTAAGGAGCAGGTAGGGGTTAGACAGTACAGAGACGGGTCATTAAGGAGCAGGTAGGGGTTAGACAGTACAGAGACGGGTCATTAAGGAGCAGGTAGGGGTTAGACAGTACAGAGACGGGTCATTAAGGCGCAGGTAGGGGTTAGACAGTACAGAGACGGGTCATTAAGGAGCAGGTAGGGGTTAGACAGTACAGAGACGGGTCATTAAGGAGCAGGTAGGGGTTAGACAGTACAGAGACGGGTCATTAAGGCGCAGGTAGGGGTTAGACAGTACAGAGACGGGTCATTAAGGAGCAGGTAGGGGTTAGACAGTAGAGAGACGGGTCATTAAGGAGCAGGTAGGGGTTAGACAGTACAGAGACAGGTCATTAAGGAGCAGGTAGGGGTTAGACAGTACAGAGACGGGTCATTAAGGAGCAGGTAGGGGTTAGACAGTACAGAGACAGGTCATTAAGGAGCAGGTAGGGGTTAGACAGTACAGAGACGGGTCGTTAAGGAGCAGGTAGGGGTTAGACAGTACAGAGACAGGTCAATAAGGAGCAGGTAGGGGTTAGACAGTACAGAGACAGGTCATTAAGGAACAGGTAGGGGTTAGACAGTACATAGACGGGTCGTTAAGGAGCAGGTAGGGGTTAGACAGTACAGAGACAGGTCATTAAGGAGCAGGTAGGGGTTAGACAGTACAGAGACAGGTCATTAAGGAGCAGGTAGGGGTTAGACAGTACAGAGACAGGTCATTAAGGAGCAGGTAGGGGTTAGACAGTACAGAGACAGGTCATTAAGGGGCAGGTATGGGTTAGACAGTACAGAGACAGGTCATTAAGGAGCAGGTATGGGTTAGACAGTACATAGACTGGTCGTTAAGGAGCAGGTAAGGGTTCGGGGCATCTTGCCCAAGGATGCCCAATGGCAGACATTGCGGACAACGGGGCTCGAACCTTGCCACTTTGAGTCCAACCCCTCCATTATATTATGCGGTATTTGATCCCATCTTTAAAACACAAGGCTATCTCTGAGCAAAATGTCGCTTCACAGCAGGGGGCCGAGGAGGCCGAGCGCTTCTCCGCCAGCCAGTCAGCCCCCTCGCTCGCGGTGACTCCAAGCCCTGTGTTCCAAGGCAGTGGAGATGAGAGACAGAGAGGAGAGCGGAGAATTGGCACACGGAACCACCAGCCAGCTGGCTGTGATTGGGTCTGGGGCGTTCAAGTTCTTATCCCCCGCCCCTAATCTAATGAGGATGTTTGCGGAACAGTGCCTCTCGTTGCTCAGGCGTGATCAGGGAACCAGAGGCGGACAGCTGTTTGTGTCGAGGACATGCCTGATTCATGGTGTGAAATTAGAGGCGGGCCCATTGATCAGTGCTGAGTGATTTTCCTAAAGTTTGGAGTGGGATTGATCTGATCTCCATCTCTTGTTCACAGACAGTGCCCTTATTATGAACAAGCTCTCCTCTCACCGCCACTGCTCTGAGAACATATTTCATGTGGGTTTAAAAGGCGAAACAACATCCACCGAGCACCTCTCCAATGAATAATGCAAAGCAGTGCAGGCGTATTTATTTTGAAATCAAAGTTCAAATGTTCTTGTAGCAAAAGCCTTGGAAGTAGAGTTTTGGTAGAAGCTTGCTTGCTTATATTCATACCCATTTGAATCACCTTAGGCAGATGTTACTGCTATTGATGATGGTGTGTTCTTTATCAATCCGTTACTCAATGAACATTACAAATAATACACACACGTAAGAATCACGTTGGTAAGGACAAGGACTTGAGTGTATTGGTCCTCATGAGGACGTACGTAGCTTTGGTAATACCACAAATGGGAGACCCCCCCCGGCCCATCCAACAGAAACCCATTCAAGCTCAAACTCCACTTTACACTCATTGTAAACACACGTCCCTGCTTCCCATGACTAACATTGTTCTTCTAATGATTTGTCACCCTTCATTTCTCCATAAGTTATTTACTTATGTTAGTATTCGATAGTGTTTTGTTGCCTTCCTTTATGAAGAGGACTGCCATTGTATTGTGAATTTCCATGTCTTGACCTATGATATCATTATAAGTTAAAATAAAGTATATAATAATAATTATTATTATAATAATAGTAATAAGAAGAAGAAGAAGATGAAGATGAAGACGAAGACCCAGGCAGTTTAGACATTTAACTGCCTGGGTTGACAACAACTCGAGGATGCATATCGTTGCGTGACAAAATAGTAGTAATAGTTATAATGCTCCTAGCTGGCTTCCTTCTACTGAACAATAAGTCTGAAAGACCTCTGCTCCTCCAGACTGGAAGAGCAGAGGACAAATCGATCACATCCAGGATAAGAAGACGGGGGACTCCACCCAAAAGGCCGCAATTACATTGAATTTAGGAATCTGCAATTAACCATCTGAGACAGACAAAGAGAGGGGGGGGGGGGGGGGGGAGACAGATGATGAATGACGCTGCTGTGTGTTCACTACCTGTGTGTGTGTGTGTGTGTGTGTGTGTGTGTGTGTGTGTGTGTGTGTGTGTGTGTGTGTGTGTGTGTCCACATTTCTGGCAGTGGTTAAAAAGCCACATCCTGGCAGCAGAGGTGGACAAATTCCAAGTTGAGAAAATAAAAGTCCCACTGTGTCCCGTAGCTCCGCCCCCTCGGAGCGGGAGCCCACTCTGCTCGTTAGCCGTACCCTTCACTTGCGCTAATTAGCCGCATCCAGATGGTGAAGTCAAAATAAAGGGCCAGGACTTCTACCTTGGCTCCACCACGGCGTTACACATTAAAGGATTTTGTTTTTCACCTTGTTAACTCCTTCCCCCATTCGTCCTCGGCTTCTGTTCAACAAAGCATGACACGAAACATCACTAATCTTTTATTTCACATTTGAATCTCACATCTCATGACTAAAAAATTGTCAGAGTGGCCCATTCCAACACGTAGGAAGTGGATACAGTAGGGGTGAGACAGAACATAGACAGGTTGTTAAGGAGCAGGTAGGGGTTAGACAGTACAGAGACAGGTCATTAAGGAGCAGGTAGGGGTTAGACAGTACAGAGACAGGTCATTAAGGAGCAGGTAGGGGTTAGACAGTACAGAGACAGGTCATTAAGGAGCAGGTAGGGGTTAGACAGTACAGAGACGGGTCATTAAGGAGCAGGTAGGGGTTAGACAGTACAGAGACAGGTCATTAAGGAGCAGGTAGGGGTTAGACAGTACAGAGACAGGTCATTAAGGAGCAGGTAGGGGTTAGACTGTACAGAGACAGGTCATTAAGGAGCAGGTAGGGGTTAGCCAGTACAGAGACGGGTCATTGAGGAGCAGGTAGGGGTTAGACAGTACAGAGACAGGTCTTTAAGGAGCAGGTAGGGGTTAGACAGTACAGAGACGGGTCATTAAGGAGCAGGTAGGTGTTAGACTGGGTATACAGAGACAGGCCATTAAGGGGTGACGCATCTTGCTCAAGGGTTCAAAGGCAGGGCAAGCAAACCCAGAATCTTTTAGCTGGGAGTTGGACACCCTTTTCTCCTGGATGCCCCTGCCACCTCCAAGTTGAGGTGACTAGAGAAAGACCACCAAAGAGACCTGCGCTGTTAGACTTTGTGTTTCAGAAATTGAAAACGAAAAATCGAGCTCGACAGTACAATGCTACCTTACACGCACGTCCTCCTCCTCTCTCTGTGTCCAACAACGACCCAGCACCTATTCACTCAGTAGCTAAACATGCCCACCAGCACACCCAGTCCCCTATCTCCAGCGCACCTGTCTCCACACACACCAGGCCAGCAGCATGCTGCCTGTCCAGCACATCACCCTGCTCCAAGACATACTGCTCTCTCTCTCTCTCTCTCTCTCTCTCTCTCTCTCTCTCTCTCTCTCTCTCTCTCTCTCTCTCTCTCTCTCTCTCTCTCTCTCTCTCTCTCTCTCTCCATATCTCCCTCCTTCCCTCACAGTGACTCTGAGTCGAAATCCTTCCAACTGGAGGCAAGAAGCATGTGAGGTCGAGGCCAGTTGTTGTACAAAATGCAGCCGGCGTCTTTGCACAATGAGAGCTAACACCGTAACTGCCGTTTTGGATTTGACCGTTATCACCTGAGAAGAAACCCCAGCCCCATTTCCCCTTCTCTTTCTGTTCGGCATTTGTGTGTTTGGCAGTGCGAGCGATAAGGAGAGCGATAAGGAGAGCGATAAGGAGAGCGATAAGGAGAGCGAGCGTTTGCCGTGCTGATGCGTTTGCGTGATAACATCCACCAACAGAGTCGTCGGCCGGGCGATAACACACCGTCTACAAGCTGCTTCTCTTTGTTTATTTATTTATTTGGTTTATCTCCTTGGAATTTAACCTCAGCCTGCTGAGAAAAGAAAATATAGAGTGCAACTCTGATTATATTTTCTGTCAACTGTAAATACATACTGTACATTAAACTAAAGCAATTAAGACAGTGAGATAATTAGATCATGCCAAATAGCGGAAGCTAAATGTAAACAACGCTGTCATTCTCATTTACAAAACTACATTAACGACAAAGTTATTTTAGAAGAAGACAGATATTTTACCAGGAAAATAAATAATAATTTGCTTCCTCTATTGTACGCCTGAACCAAAGTTGTGTGTGTTTGTATGAATAGCGCTTTGTCCTTCTGGAGATTAGCTCCCAACGCACTGCCAAGAGGAAGAGAACTGGAGAAAAGTCCTCAAACAGCATCTCCAGGTAAACCCGCGACACCGCCATCACAGAGAGACACCATTAGCTTGGAATGTGATGTCAAGTTTTTCCGAGTCGAGTCGAGTCTCAACTTTATTTGTGCGTCCATTCACTGCGATTAAGCGGGCTGAAAGGGGCTTTCCCGGGCTCATGTTCGATGGCACGGCCCCAACCCTGAGCCCTGAAAAGAATGAGGAAAAGCACAGCACAAAGAGGAAAGGAAATGGAAGAAAACTTGAAAAGGATATCTCCCCCTCCAGGGCAATGCTGAATTATTCACTCGGCGTTCAGAAGCTAATTCCCCACCGTAACTATGGCCTAGCTTAACGGGTGATGCTAACTAAGTAACTAAGTAAGCAGTTCAAAACAAGTTAAAGTGAGTCTGTTTTGACTAAGGGTGGTCTACATGAATGAGTTACGTTGCTGGCTGTGTGAAAATTCACAGTTGGAGTATGTTTCATTTAAATTCCAAGCTTTGCACTTTCTCTTCTATGGCAATGAGGTTTCAATTATTACGTATCTCAACTAGCAACCTTTTTGGCCCTTGATTTCGTCCTGTTTTAGACATTTGTATTAAAAGAGTGGCATCGTTAGAAAGGTACTGTTAGTCTGCCCAGCATGTCTTTCTCATTAGTTCACCGTTGTTCACTGTTCTGAATCCCCCCTCCCCCTAGACACACACACACACACACACACACACACACACACACACACACACACACACACACACACACACACACACACACACACACACACACACACACACACATTTAAAAAACATGTAAAGGACAATCAATAAAAGACCATCTTTAAGATTCAGACATTTTAAATAAAGGGGGGAGCTAAGATACTCTGTTTATCCCCGGACATTATTGAACGATTCAACGTAATACTAGGAGCTAGTATCAACACACATCTTGACTCAATCCAGAGGTGCAGATGCTGTGTACATTGCATGGCATGGATGTGTCCTGTGACACCTGGATTTCTCATCACCCTGTGTCCTGTGACTTTGGGAGGAGTCACAGGTGGCCATTTTAATGGCTTGTGGCAGATGGTAGGTTTACCTGGTGTAAGCAGGTGTATCTGGTGTGAGCAGGTCTACTTTGTGTGAGCAGGTGTACCTGGTGTGGGCAGGTGTACCTGGTGTGGGCAGGTGTACCTGGTGTGAGCAGGTGTACCTGGTGTGGGCAGGTGTACCTGGTGTGGGCAGGTGTACCTGGTGTGAGCAGGTGTACCTGGTCTGGGCAGGTGTACCTGATGTGAGCAGGTGTACCTAATCTGAACAGGTGTACCTGATGTGAGCAGGTGTACCTGGTGTGGGCAGGTGTACCTGGTGTGAGCAGGTGTACCTGGTGTGAGCAGGTGTACCTGGTGTGAGCAGGTGTACCTGATGTTGCGTGGGCAGGTGTACCTGGTGTGAGCAGGTGTACCTGATGTTGCGTGGGCAGGTGTACCTGGTGTGAGCAGGTGTACCTGATGTTGCGTGGGCAGGTGTACCTGGTGTGAGCAGGTGTACCTGGTGTGGGCAGGTGTACCTGGTGTGAGCAGGTGTACCTGATGTTGCGTGGGCAGGTGTACCTGGTGTGGGCAGGTGTACCAGGTGTGGGCAGGTGTACCTGATGTTGCGTGGGCAGGTGTACTTGATGTGAGCAGGTGTACCTGGTGTGGGCAGGTGTACCTGATGTGAGCAGGTGTACCTGATGTTGCGTGGGCAGGTGTACCTGGTGTGGGCGGGTGTATACCTGGCGTGCATGGGCAGGTGTACCTGGTGTGGGCAGGTGTACCTGGTGTGGGCGGGTGTATACCTGGCGTGCATGGGCAGGTGCCACCGGTTGGTTCTGAACCCTGTCTCCCAAAATCCAATGCAAACCCGAAAGATCTTGCAGAATGTTTGGGCAGTACATTCAATCTGTAGTTTTTGCATTCACTTTTCCCCGCACTGTTTTGACCTCCACCCTCAGAGAATACATAATATGTGTCTCCTAATGACTCTGACCCTGCACAGCACTATGACCCTTCCCTCCCTGCAAGGAATACCATATTCTGCGTCATGACAACCTGTTCCCACCGTGAGCTCTGAACCTGGTGCACAGGTGGCTAGAAATTAAATATGATGGGTTCTGCTTTTCCATTCCAATCCTTCACTTTTACCATATAATGCGGTCTTATTCTGGAGATAATGGCTTGACTTGTCCTCAACCGAACCTGTTTCTACCATCTCTCGATATGCACCTTCGGTTATCATCTTTGGTTGTTGTTCGCTTACAGAAGAAGTAAAAAATATTCAGAATAATTTTTAACGAGTCTCTAGTTAATAAAAAAGGTGGCATATTCACATAAAACTTTGGAATTGGATTTATAGAATTATGCAACACACAGACCTATTAAAAAAAAAGAGATTAAAATGAAGTGAATGAAGTATAATTCAGAAAACCAACAGAGACAGTTACTGCAAGATGAAGACACACTAGAGAGCAGAAAGTAATAACTTTAGGCAATTTTTTATAAATTTAGATAATTTTGTTTAGCTGTTTCTTTGCACCCCTCTCAAAACCTCACTGCTGGACCCCGAGATTCCAACGTTCAGCCGAACACATTAGGCCTGATTAATGACTCAAACATTTAACTTTAATGTAAAGTGGACCCCCATTAGGAATAATTAATTTGACGAATAACCATTAATTGTATACCGAGATAGATTGTAGGTCATTAACAGGAACAATCAAGCAAAATAATTGTATTTAATCTATCCAAAAAAAAGAAAGTTTAAAAAGAGGAAAGTTAGAATAACCCTACACTGCATGATTTAGCTTTCCCGCCTAATCCGACGACCTGTGATTCGCGTGCGCTTGCGTGTGTTTTCCTCAGAATGAATTCCTGCCTTTACCCATGAATATCTCAGCAGTGCGTAATGAAGTTTTCTTGGTCTTCATTTTTAATCCTATTACGGGGGGGTTGTTTCTGCTGAGAGAGCGAGACGCCGGTGGTGGCTTATTGGTGAAGTCGGCATGCTGCTTTCTGAATGGAGAAACCCCATGGAGTCTCCTCTTTCCTTGGCTGTGGCTAATCTCGTTATAAACCGGTGCACATACCAGAACAACAAGATTAATGTGAAGAACAATACACAAATAATATTATTGCACCTTTTGTGAATATAAGTGCATTGGACAACTGGATATAATTGAAAATAGTAAAAGTAACTCATAAAAACCTGTGTCAGACAGAGAATATATGAGCAAATAGATTGAGATGAATCAAAGTTATTAACTTGAAGTTTGCTCTAAAAGTATAAAGCGGGAACTGGTTTAAAAGGACAATCCACATTGCTTGTAGAAAGCAGATAACTACAATTTTACAAAAAATAAACAAATGTGTCCATTATTTCGTAGTTTATTTATTGTTGTGGTTTGCTTGGAGGAGCGTAACGTTCATATTTGCATTTTCTTGTTAATGCTTTGAAATTGGGCGACCAAATGGATTCCAACAACAACCAAAAGACATGAGGATGAGAATAGAGAATCCATTCCCCATCAGCCTCATTATGCTACATTTTCATCTCTTGCTGCAAAAGAAAGAAAGTAATGTAGCAGTTAGCATGATGAGGCAACTATGGCTATATGCATGCAGCTAACCACTTTGGCAGATTCTCGGAATCGAACGTGGATGTGATTTAAAATGTGCATTATGTAAAAATTGACAATCTTGCGTTGGTTATTGTGTTGATTACTACATCAGATTTCAATTACCACTGATTGGGTAGTCGTGGAAAACACAGTGACGAAACAAACCTTTCAGTTAAAAGTGCAAATATAAACTTTCAGTATAATTCAGTCCAACGGAGCAGCTTCCGGC
>CM051020.1:21588443-21593443 GCA_027704905.1 Muraenolepis orangiensis | reverse complement strand
GCGACATTTCAATATAAAAAGTAATGGTATATAATGTAATTAACAATATGTAATTGTAAATCAAAAAAATGGTATAGCCCCCCCTGGTGAAAAATGCACCAGCCGCCACTGGGTTTAAATACCTTTTTTAATTATATATAGAACAATAAACATGGATGTATGTGTTTTAATTAGATATAGAATTCTATCAGAATCGGAATGCCATTATTGTCATTGTAAAAGTACAACAAAATCCAAAACAATTTATAATAATTGTATATATTTTGTATGTTATGTTGTCATGTATAAGTATGAATGCAGTCAAGTCAAGTCAAGTCAAGTCAAGTTTATTGTCACTTCACAGTTTAAGTATAAGCAATGAGTGAAAATAGTATGTGCAATACCCAAAACTGTTTAAAACAAACTGTACAAAACAAAAAAAGTTAAATATATAAAAATGCAATATATTGAATGCAATATGTCGGTAAAAGAGCAATATATATATATATATAAATCAATGTAATAAATTGTACATTGTTATATGCTATACGCCCTTGTTCAGCAGCCTGATGGCCTGACTGTGGAAGCTATCTCTGAGTCTATTTGATACCACTTGATACTGAGGTATCGCCTGCCTGACGGTAACAGTGAGTACAGTTCGTGGCTGGGGTGGGCATTGTCTTTTATGATTCGTTTGGCCTTGAACACGCACCGCTGGTTGTATATATCCAGGAGGGAGGGGAGCTCACCTCCAACGATATACTGGGCCGTCCGCACCACCCTTTGAAGCTCTCTGCGCTCAAGTGCGGTTCCCGTACCAGGCGGTGATACACCCTGTAAGAACACTCTCGATGGTGCCGGTATAGAATGTTCTCAGGATGCGGGGACCCATGCTGAATTTGACGCCTGAGGAAATACAGGCGTTGTTGGGCCCTTTTCACCACGTGTGTGGTGTGCGTGGACCATGTGAGTTCCTCGGAGATGTGCACGCCGAGGAACTTGAAGCTGCTGACCCTCTCGACTGCAACACCGTCGATGGAGATAGGGCTGTGCTCTCCTCTCTGCTTCCTGTAGTCCACGATCAGCTCCTTGGTCTTCTTGACGTTGAGGGCGAGGCTGTTCTCCTGGCACCACTACTCCAGCGATCCAAACTCTTCCCTGTAGGCTGTCTCGTCGTCGCCGGCGATCAGGCCCATCACTGTAGTGTCGTCAGCAAACTTGATAATGACGTTTAAGATTCAAGATTCAAGATGACTTTATTTATCCCGAGGGAAATGAAGGTGCAACAGTTGAAACAGGGGGAATAAATGCACACAAAATATACTAATACCTAAAAACTAAATAACAACAAACTAAACTAAACTAAGCTAGTATAAACAAAATATAACTAAATGAAATCTAAATGAAATCTAAATGTATTGACAGATGAATTGCACAATTGACAGTGTTATTACAGTAATACGTAGGTATATACAATACACAAATATATGTATAGTGCAAATTGGCAGTAATAATATATTAATAAATAAATAGATGAATACTGAAAAAGTGACATGTGAAAAGTGAAAAGTGAAATTGAATTTACAGTGCAAAATTACAGTAAAAGGATTTACAGTGCGTTGACCAAAAAAATAATAACAGTGCGTAGACCTCAGGTCACTGAGTCTCCACTGTCCCTCTCACGACCCGAGGTAGATGAATTAAAAAGTCTGATGGCCACAGGAAGAAAGGACTTCCTGTGGCGTTCTGTGGTGCACCTGGGTGGAATGAGTCTGTTGCTGAAGGTGCTTCTGTATGAGGTCAGCACCTGATGGAGAGGGTGAGAGTTGTTGTCAAGGATACTACGCAGCTTGCGCAGCATCCTCCTCTCAGACACCACCAACAAGGAGTCCAGCTGGACCCCCAGGACAGCGCCAGCCTTCCTGACGATCTGGCTGATCTTGTTGGCGTCTGCTGACCTCAACCTGCTTCCCCAGCACACGACACCGGAGAAGATGGCACTGGCTACCACCGACTGGTAGAACATCTTCAGCATCGTGTTACAAATGTTGAAGGACCGGAGCCTCCGCAGGAAGTAGAGACGGCTCTGGCCCTTCTTGTACACAGCCTCAGAGTTCTTGGCCCAGACCAGTTTGTTGTCTAGGTGAACTCCCAGGTATTTATATTCCTGAACAACTTCTGCGGACACACCCTTGATGGAAATGGGTGTGGGGGTAGATTTCCTCCTGTGGAAGTCCACCACCAGCTCCTTCGTCTTGTCTGTGTTGAGCTGCATGTGGTTCAGCTCACACCACTCAACGAAGGAGTCCACGACGCCCCTGTACTCCTCATCGTTTCCCTCGCTGACACAACCAACAACTGCAGAGTCGTCCGAGAACTTCTGCAGATGGCAGGACTCTGGGGGTTCCCGTGTTGAGGGTCAGTGGCTCTGAGGTGGTGCTGCCCATCCTCACCACCTGGCGGCGGTCCGACAGGAGGTCCAGTATCCAGCTGCACGTGGATGGGGGCACGCCTAGACCTCTAAGCTTGGTGTCGAGCTTCGCAGGAATTATTGTGTTGAACGCTGAGCTGTAGTCCACAAACAGCATCCGCACATAACAGTTCTTTCCCTCTAGGTGGGAAAGGGCAGTGTGGAGGGCCATGGCAATTGCGTCGTCCGTGGATCTGTTTTGACGATATGTAAATTGCCATGAGTCCAGTGTGGCAGGTAACACGGAGCAAATAAAGTCCTTGACCAACCTCTCAAAGCATTTGCTGACAATCGAGGTGAGGGCTACAGGTCTATAGTCATTCAGGCATGTTACCTTGGGTTGTTTAGGGACAGGCACGATGGTGGACATCTTGAAGACCGCGGGAACAACAGCCTGGGACAGGGAGAGGTTGAAGATGTCTGCAAAGACTCCTTCCAACTGGTCTGCGCATGCTCTGAGGACGCGGACCTTGTACTCCCGCTTGGCAGTGACGATGGTCTTATGGAGGTCGTAACGGGCTCTCATATATTCCTCCATATTTCCGGAGCCAAAGGCAGCGTTACACGCGTACATCGAAAGTCTTTTTTTTGCGGACTGTATATACCTTAATTAGTATTGAATGAGTATGAATTGTGACATTAAGAACACGGCGGGTGCAGAGAGCCTCTCTGAGCCGCTAGGAATGGAACGTTCTTCTTTGGCCAAATCTGTATGGCGGATATGGGATATGAAACACAACCAGGAGTCAATGTGCAAGCAGCCAGTTGAATGGTGAATTTATGCTACTCTTTTGAATTCATATATTTGTAAATCTGACTAAGAAAGAGTCAGTGCCTCCCCAGCCATGAACATCACCGCATGTCACTGGCGTGTTTTTATGTGGCGCTGTGTTTTAGGCGTCCTGGAGGGAACATCGTTGGAATGTCAATCCATTTAGTATGTTTCACAGTAAAGAAACCGCGATCTGCCGGATTATATTTACTTAGGTACTTAACTTTCTTTAGGACTGTTGAGTTTTGAGCTAACGGTTGTTCACACGAACGGCTGGCTCACTTAGTAAGTGGAATCGATCAATTAAATGAGAAGAGGAAAAAAATAGCTGCAATCATGTGTCATGCCTCTTGACAGACAATGTTTATTGTAGATGATACTGCAGATGATTTTCTTAATTTCCCTCGGGATAAATAAAGTTATCTTGAATCTTGAATCTTGAATCTTGAATATTTGATATTTCAACTTCCAGAGCTAGACACCTCATAACTGTTCTGCCCCCTACATAACAGTTCAACTGCCATTCGCTCCATGAGGGCGTAATGCATGTTACAAATTGTCACACATTTCAGCCTCATTTAAAGCAGGATTTCGTAATGACAACGTTACATTAAGCATTTCAAATGGCTCTTATAATACACACAGCAGGCACTGTCAGGCAACACAATTAGGCTTCTTTGTTCGGTTTAGAACTTTCATCCTCTTAAAGGGACAATCAGCATCAATCTGACAGGGACCAACCTTTTCTGGTAGGAGTTGATGTCATTGTGCTTTCTGACTTGTGGTTGTGTTTCCTGATTTGTTGTCGTGTTTTCCTAGTGTCGTTGATGATTTGATGATAAGTGATTGGCACTTCAGGGCCACCGCAGATTTACACTTTGGATTGACATGCCTTTTCATGATGGCAAATGTAATTGGTTGGTAAAGTGTTTTCCTAATCTTGATTTAACATGTCATTTTTGCAGACGTTTTTATCCAAAGTGACTTACAGTGAATTCAGATTTGTAGGTCCTTGGGGGAATGTAGTAGGCAGTAGGCTAGCCACTAACTATCCCTTTCCTGGAATGTGTTTTAACGTTTTATCTTTACATATTTTGTGTTCCTTATGATTGGCTTTCCAGCCCACCTCGTGAATACATGATACGTGATACATGAGGCATTATAAAATTAATTATAATTGTAATATTATTGTGCATTTTGAAATAGTTCCATGAAGAACTTTGATCGTCAGAATGTGGCATAAAGGGTGCCATACTGATCATTTATTTATAATGTTTATTATTATTTTTTCATGTTTGCTACACGCTGTGTCTCAACCGCTCCCCCGCCATTTTCCTTTTACCGTCACTCACTTGATCTTAAACATTTTCTATGTTTTATCGTTCCGTTTGCTCCCTTTAATGGCCGCCTCCATGATTTACAGACGATCAGCCAAAAAAACAGATTCTCAAAGGGCCTCAAATTCCCTGATTTACAGGCGGTTATTGAACTTATTAACGGGTGCTTCAAGTTCTTTATAGGCCAATAAAAGCGGCCATATAATCACCGTTTTGACCATGAATATCTGAGTGATCGCGTACCTCCGATGGTGAGCTAGGCATCCGGATGGATCCTCTTATGTTACAAAGTAGGACTTTAACGACAGTACAGAAGTTAGGAAGGCGCCTTTATCCCTTCACTCATCACCCTTCAGGCCTTCACTCATCACCCTTCAGGCCTTCACTCATCACCCTTCAGGCCTTCACTCAACACCCTTCAGGCCTTCACTCATCACCCTTC
>CM051020.1:21580943-21583443 GCA_027704905.1 Muraenolepis orangiensis | reverse complement strand
CCCATATGTTCATCACAAAGCCTTCTCTTGCTATCTTCTTTCTCTACTTCCTTTTGTTTTACCGAAGACTCATCGGGTAAACTCTTTACCCCTACCCTTTATCTCTCTCTCTCTCTCTCTCTCTCTCTCTCTCTCTCTCTCTCTCTCTCTCTCTCTCTCTCTCTCTCTCTCTCTCTCTCTCTCTCTCTCTCTCTCTCTCTCTCCCCCTCTGTCCCTACCTTCAAACCAACATACCCTCACCCGTCATTAGGGGAGAGAGAGACAGAGAGCAAAAGAGACCTGAGAGAGAGAAAGAAGAGTAGAAAAAGAGAGTTAACATAAACAGAGAGAGAGAGGAAGAGAGACACCGAGAGATATCGGGAGATATAGAAAGGAATAATGGAAAGACAGAGAGTGCTAGAGACAGATGAGAATGTAAATTATGTATTGAGAGAGACACAGGAACAGAGAGTGACAGAGAAGGAAAGAGATAGGGAGAGATGAATTAATAGTGAATTGAGAGAGAGACCTACACACACACACACACACAAGGAGAGACAAGAGGGAGGGCTATAGAGAGAGAGGAGAGAGGAACCATGCATTCGTCCATCGATCTGAAGTCGTCTTGTTTATTAAATGAAGAGTAGCCTACAACACAAGGTCATCATGGCCACAACAACAACAACAACAACAACACAGCAGCAGCAGATATTTTTAATCTAAAGTACGTCCTATAAATAAAACACTTAATGAATAAATAAATATATATAAATCCCCCCCCAACGCTAACAGCTTCTAACCTGTTCGTCTGGCGCTTCGTCGCCGCCGCGCCGTTAGCGGCGGCGCTAACCGACGCACAAGGGTCCTTTTTTTTCCCTTATTTTAATCGTGAAGCGCAATCAACGTAATCAACGGAGTGTTTCGCTGAAGGGTGTTTCCATGGCGATGGCGTAAACACGCTGATTAATGGGATCCGGACGTAAAATGGCGGCGGCTCGACAGCGTAAATTGAGATTTGATTAGACATTATCCCCGAGGAGACGTTGGGACTTTTTGGCATCCGCACAAGTTTCCTCTGTTTGAGTTGAGTCGGTGAAACTCGGGAGGCCGCGACACACGAGGATTAACATGTCGCTGTTTGCTTGGAGTCAGACTTGGCTCGTCGGGCGCCGACATGAGCGGGAGTCCGTTTTTTAATGAACCTCTAACTCTGGCTGGTGCCAGATGTAGATCTCTGGTCGTTACCCGGAGAGAGAGTATGAGAGAGAGAGAGAGAGAGAGAGAGAGAGAGAGAGAGAGAGAGAGAGAGAGAGAGAGAGAGAGAGAGAGAGAGAGAGAGAGAGAGAGAGAGAGAGAGTGTATGAGAGAGAGAGAGAGTTTGGAGGATATTGAAGCAGTATTCGGTGGTAGATGTGTGTGTGTGTTTGTTTTTTCAAGTGTCTCTTCTTGTGCCGTATCTGCTTGCATGGTGTGTGTGTGTGTATCTGAATGCATGTATGCATTGTGTGTGTGTATTCACCTGCATATATGTGTGTGTGTCTGTGTGTGTGACTGCATGTATGCATTGTGTGTGTGTGTATGTGTCCACCTGCATGTATGTGTGTGTCTGACTGCATGTATGCATTGTGTGTGTGTGTGTGTGTGTGTGTGTGTGTATCCACCTGCATGTTTGTGTGTGTCTGTGTGTCTGACTGCATATGTGCAGTCAGAATTCCTATGTGTGTGTGTGTGCACCTAATCCGGCCAACCGATTGGACGGTGCTGGACCATAACAGTTATTCCCTCATCGATTGTCTCCTGGATGACATGAAGCTCATGTTTAGTATATGGCTGTCAACCAGACCACTTAACACCTAACACCTAACACCTAACACCTAACACCTAACACCTAACACCTAACACCTAACACCTAACACCTAACACCTAACACCTAACACCTAACACCTAACACCTAACACCTAACACCTAACACCTAACACCTAACACGCACACCTAACACCTAACACCTAACACCTAACACCTAACACCTAACACCTAACACGCACGGACGCTTAACACCTAACACCTAACACGCACGCACGCCTAACACCTAACACCTAACACCTAACACCTAACACGCACACACGCCTAACACCTAACACCTAACACCTAACACGCACGCACGCCTAACACCTAACACCTAACACGCACGCACGCCTAACACCTAACACCTAACACCTAACACCTAACACGCACGCACGCCTAACACCTAACACCTAACACGCACGCACGCCTAACACCTAACACCTAACACCTAACACCTAACACCTAACACGCACGCACGCCTAACACCTAACACCTAACACGCACGCACACCTAACACCTAACACCTAACACGCACGCACACCTAACACCTAACACGCATGCACGCCTAACACCTAACATGCACGCACACCTAACACCTAACACCTAACACCTAACACCTAACACCTAACACCTAACACCTAACACCTAACACCTAACACGCGCGCACACCTAAACC
>CM051020.1:21558443-21560943 GCA_027704905.1 Muraenolepis orangiensis | reverse complement strand
TACTCGTCGGTCTACTACCTGCCGGTACCCAGACTCCTCCCCCGTCCCGGACTACTCGTCGGTCTACTACCTGCCGGTACCCAGACTCCTCCCCCGTCCCGGACTACTCGTCGGTCTACTACCTGCCGGTACCCAGACTCCTCCCCCGTCCCGGACTACTCGTCGGTCTACTACCTGCCGGTACCCAGACTCCTCCCCCGTCCCGGACTACTCGTCGGTCTACTACCTGCCGGTACCCAGACTCCTCCCCCGTCCCGGACTACTCGTCGGTCTACTACCTGCCGGTACCCAGACTCCTCCCCCGTCCCGGACTACTCGTCGGTCTACTACCTGCCGGTACCCAGACTCCTCCCCCGTCCCGGACTACTCGTCGGTCTACTACCTGCCGGTACCCAGACTCCTCCCCCGTCCCGGACTACTCGTCGGTCTACTACCTGCCGGTACCCAGACTCCTCCCCCGTCCCGGACTACTCGTCGGTCTACTACCTGCCGGTACCCAGACTCCTCCCCCGTCCCGGACTACTCGTCGGTCTACTACCTGCCGGTACCCAGACTCCTCCCCCGTCCCGGACTACTCGTCGGTCTACTACCTGCCGGTACCCAGACTCCTCCCCCGTCCCGGACTACTCGTCGGTCTACTACCTGCCGGTACCCAGACTCCTCCCCCGTCCCGGACTACTCGTCGGTCTACTACCTGCCGGTACCCAGACTCCTCCCCCGTCCCGGACTACTCGTCGGTCTACTACCTGCCGGTACCCAGACTCCTCCCCCGTCCCGGACTACTCGTCGGTCTACTACCTGCCGGTACCCAGACTCCTCCCCCGTCCCGGACTACTCGTCGGTCTACTACCTGCCGGTACCCAGACTCCTCCCCCGTCCCGGACTACTCGTCGGTCTACTACCTGCCGGTACCCAGACTCCTCCCCCGTCCCGGACTACTCGTCGGTCTACTACCTGCCGGTACCCAGACTCCTCCCCCGTCCCGGACTACTCGTCGGTCTACTACCTGCCGGTACCCAGACTCCTCCCCCGTCCCGGACTACTCGTCGGTCTACTACCTGCCGGTACCCAGACTCCTCCCCCGTCCCGGACTACTCGTCGGTCTACTACCTGCCGGTACCCAGACTCTTCACCCGTCCCGGACTACTCGTCGGTCTACTACCTGCCGGTACCCAGACTCCTCCCCCGTCCCGGACTACTCGTCGGTCTACTACCTGCCGGTACCCAGACTCCTCCCCCGTCCCGGACTACTCGTCGGTCTACTACCTGCCGGTACCCAGACTCCTCCCCCGTCCCGGACTACTCGTCGGTCTACTACCTGCCGGTACCCAGACTCCTCCCCCGTCCCGGACTACTCGTCGGTCTACTACCTGCCGGTACCCAGACTCCTCCCCCGTCCCGGACTACTCGTCGGTCTACTACCTGCCGGTACCCAGACTCCTCCCCCGTCCCGGACTACTCGTCGGTCTACTACCTGCCGGTACCCAGACTCCTCCCCCGTCCCGGACTACTCGTCGGTCTACTACCTGCCGGTACCCAGACTCTTCACCTGTCCCCGTGTACTCTTGTGTTTTTGTGTTTTTGTGTTTGCTTTGAATAAAGCTTTTCGTATCGCTCCACTGTGTCACATCGTGACCCCCTGGGTCCATCAAATTATATTATATTAATAAACCTTAGGCTTACTGTTTGTCTTAGTATGAATAAGAAAAATACAATACACTTGATTTTGCTTTGCGGAGGGTAGGATAGTGCAGTGTTTAGTTGTTTGACTATCCGCTGAAAAGTACGGGGTTCGATACCTGATATCCACAGTCTGCCTGTAGGCATCCTTGAGCTAAGATGCCCTAACTCATACCTGCTCCCTACCTGGCAAGTAGGGTATACCCTCCCCACCACGCCCTGGAGGGGGGCGGTGTCTACCCTTTACACCACGCTGGGCCCAGGTCTTATCTCTGCCCCTGATGGACCGCTCCAGGAGCTGCCACTACGCTCATCTCAAGTCAGACCCAACCCTCAGGATACACTCTAATTAAAAGCCCCAGGGCTCCGTTCTCAATTTGTCTGGTTTAATGAATTTTTCCTTTGGCCCATCTGAATGTTTTCGTCAGTTAGTAATTATGTTTACCATTGTGGTTACTAGAAATATAGAAAACGCCCCGGAAAACACCCAGAAATACATGTATTACATGTATCCAGGGAGATACAGCCGTCTCCATCGAACCCCCATCCATCCATTCCTCAAATCGTCTACCGCCAAGAGACATCAACACACCAGACTCATGTCGCATTAACTTCATTAAAAAGCCCTTTCTCAGCATTAGAGCCACAAAGAAGCTTCACAGGTCTTTATTTGAAGACAACCCTTCCCCCCACTCCTGCCCCCAACACCGAGACCTCAATAGGACAAGGACAAACTCCCCCAAACCCAGAGGGAAGAGGAACAAACCTTGAGAAGGAACATTAAGTAGGGATCTCTCTTCCCAGGGTACAGAAGGTGTTG
>CM051020.1:21498443-21550943 GCA_027704905.1 Muraenolepis orangiensis | reverse complement strand
GGGTGAGGCTGATGCCATCCTAGTGTTAGGAGCAGTGGGCATCTGTTGTATACCCAGCGCCCGGGGAGCAGTGGAGGGGTCTGGTGAACTTGCTCCTGGGCACCTCGGCAGTGCCCAGGAGGTGAACTGCACCTTTTCTCACTCTGTTCTCGGTCCGTTTCGGAACGGCGACCTCCGGTTCCCAAGCCAAGTCCTAACAGACTTAGTTAATTTATTAACTCATTAACTAAGGCGTTAACTCAGGACTTTAGGACTTGAACTGGCGACCCTCCGGTTCCCCAAGCCAAGTCCCAACAGACTGTAATGCCCCATGGTGTTGGACTGTCATGCGCTAACGGATGGCCTGAAGCGCTTATGTCTGTTTACAAACGCTTGCAATCCCATTGACGGGATTAAGATCACAGCCGATCATAACATGGAGTCACAGACGTGTGGGATCTCCTATGCGTGTTTCCCTGTTTTCCTGCCATAATGATTGGCATTAAGAAGAGTAGGCTTATTTATTGAAAAATGGGTTAAACCCTTTTTAATATGCGCTTATTTCCCCAATTAATCTATAAAACAAAGCATGGCTTTAAATATCCCACATATATTTGAATAAAATATTACTAATATCATTCACTAATTAGCAGACACACGACTCACAAGTATTGATAAATGAGCTAGAGTAGGGAGTTAGGTGCATCCAGCTCAAGATTTCTCACAGGCAGGCTGCAGACATTGGGAATCGAACCCAGAACCTTTCAGCTGGAACACACTAACCTCTAGTCTCCACTATCATGCCCCCCCCCCCCCCCCCCAATATAAAGAACACTTACCAACCAATGTCTCACAGCCACATCCCATAATAACCTTTTGCTCTCCATGGGAGGACAATAAGAGTTTCTTCCAATTTGTTCCGATAGCTTCAGAAGACACTTTAATGTAATAATGACTTTAGAATTACATCTAAAGGTTGACGTTCCTTCTGTTAGGAATAGAGGATTATGGGTAATTAGAGGAAGCGTTCACAGACAGGTTCCTCCTAGCCTTCAGTACGTAATAAGTTATACTCGTGGCCTCTTTGTTTTTTCCTACAGGCTATTGCTCTGCTTCTACTGGCATGCGAGAAGGCGAGACACAAGGAGAGATGTAAAGTAATCTAAAGTAATCTAAAGTAATCTAAAGTAATCTAAAGTCATGAGACTGGAGGAAGAAGAAGACGAATCCCAGACATTTTTAAGGTCACATTTCTTTGAATTCTCATCTTTTTGGATATAAGGTCTTCTGAATGGCGTTATTGATCGTAAAAGTCCACCCTATACAGTTCTCCATACCTATCTCTACAGTACAGTACAAACCATCCATGGCCTAACGCAGGTACACGCAGGTAGCTCAGCGCAGAATGTCTTCTCCGTCCCGCTGTGCATGTACATGGCCACGCGTCATCACGGGCTAACGTCTGTGACAAGGAGCAACGTCCTTAGTGCTGAAAGACCATTAAGTTCAAGTGAGACATCATCACGCTAAATTAGCCAAACACTAAAGTAGTCCTCCCCCCTTTCCTTTCCTTTTCCCGCTCGGAGTCCTACAATTAATCAATATGGTGGCTGGCCGGACGAGCCCCCGGTGTGTGTTTCTGGGTGTTATCTGGAATTAGGCCCCGGTCGGCACCGCTCACTCACCGTGTCCAACAGGAATATGGCGCCGCGATAAAGCAGGGCGAGGACTCGCGTTCCCCCGCTGGCTGTCACGATAGCCAGCGCTAACTACTAGGTGCGTTCACTCAATCCACCCCTCAACAGCCCAAACCCCCAACCCCAGGCTGGTTGGCGTGTTATCTGCACTGAGCCAGACAGCGCAGGAGGGCTGGGGTCCCTGAGAGATGAGCGCCAGTGTCATGTGAGGCCATACTACCTGCTCTCATGAATTAAACATGGCCGCCGCTGCTGTACCACTCTCTCTCTCTCCTTCTTTCTCTCTCTCTCTCTCTCTCTCTCTCTCTCTCTCTCTCTCTCTCTCTCTCTCTCTCTCTCTCTCTCTCTCTCTCTCTCTCTCTCTCTCTCTCTCTCTCTCTCTCTCTCTCTCTGCTGATGGAGAGACATAGGGGTGTGTGTCTGTCTGTCTCCGGCGCTTCTGAATACCTGCAAGAGAGTGTGTGTGTGCGTGTGTGAGTGTGTGAGTGAGTTACAAATAGAGGAGGATGTTTTAGGTGTGTGTGTGTGTGTGTGTGTGTGTGTGTGTGTGTGTGTGTGTGTGTGTGTGTGTGTGTGTGTGTAGAATAGATGCGAGGGTGTGTGTGTGTGTGTGTGTGTGTGTGTGTGTGTGTGTGTGTGTGTGTGTGTGTGTGTGTGTGTGTGTAGAATAGATGCGAGGGTGTGTGTGTGTGTGTGTGTGTGTGTGTGTGTGTGTGTGTGGTGTGTGTGTGTGTGGTGGTGTGTGTGTGTGTGTGGGGGGCTGTCACAAGGTCTGCTTATGTCTCTACTCTGCCATTCAGGTTTGAAAATGTTCCAGACATTCACTTCCCTCTTTATATTCTAATTGACGGCTGCTCCACCGTCATGAAAACCTCCATTCTTTCTGCCTTTCTTTTTAATGTGTTTTTGCTCAGACTCCCGTTTGAAAAGATAAACAGCTTACTTTTGACCCGTTGCACTTTTAAATACGCACTGGAATACTTCCATGTTCCAATTTCTAAAGCTTTCCATTTGATAAGGACGTCTCACTTAGCAATCACATTCTGGACAATTAAGCGTTCCTTCTGCAGTGCGGGCTTCATTTTTCCAAATTTTTTTCAATGTGGAAAGCATCCACCCCTCGCTTCTCTCCAAAGCCCTACATTATGCCCTATTTACAGCCAATTACATCAACAAGAGTTACCCTGAACTGGACGACTCAACTTGAAAGGGTTCTCGCTCTCTGCTCTAATATTTACTTTAATTTAAGCTAATAAGCTACGCTTATGCAGTGAGGCTAATAAGGTTTTTGTAGCTTTCAGAACAACATGCATGCAAACCAGGACCCTCACTCTGACCCGGTGGTTAGAGGCCTGTAGGATGATAAGCCATTACAAAACCTTTTAAAATCGCTTTTGTTTGTGACATCACAAATGGGAGTCGCCACCGTATCATGGACAGATCAACTCCACACACACACACACACACACACACACACACACACACACACACACACACACACACACACACACACACACACACACACACACACACACACACACTCACACACACACTCTGATGTCACAGAGGGACAGTTGATGGAATAGAGGCTTTAGAAATCAAGAAAGCAATGGAAAAAACGTTTCCTGTGTGCTACAAAAATGTTGTGCAAAATGTTGGTCTTCAACCATGGACACACAAATCCAAACACTCATACGCACACACACACACACACACACACACACACACACACACACACACACACACACACACACACACACACACACACACACACACACACACACACACACTTCCCTGCATGCAATATTTGTTTTCTCAATTGTAAATAAATTATGTAAACTCCCTGAAAACCAATTAAAACATTCAACATGGTCCAATCCGTTTCAACGGTGATTTAGTCCTCAGAAAACCATGAAAGATTTCATTACTGTTGATTTTCTATTCATTTAGGTGTTTGACTTCGTCTTAATGCAGCTTTACTTCAACTCTTTCTTTAAAACTACAACTTAACTTATACTGTACTGTTTATAGTGTCAGATTCATATCTTCTACAATTATGTAAATATGCACATTTGTGTATTCTTTTTGTATTTTAGCAATTTTTGTAATTTTTGTAATTTGTAATTCTTGTAAATTCTGTAACTTTGTACCCATCTTGGGAGCTGCCGATCACTGTTCATTGTACACTGGACCTTATACATGTGACAAATCAACCACATCGGAATCTGAGTCCTGTATAAACCCCTGGCCTCTGGTCATAGCATTACAGAGGTCACAGAGGTCAATCCATAGCGAGATCAGCGAGATCCGATCAATCTCACAGCGTATTAGGGCCCCGTCCCACCTGAACATCTCTGGATCTGTCTGGTTGTGACTGGCGCTCCCAACATCACATTGGCCCTCTAGTGTCTATTGTTCTAAGTCCTGGGGGAGTTGGGGGGGGGGGGGGGGGGTCGTCATGGATACAATGGACAGCGGAAGCCTCTCTCTCTCTCTCTCTCTCTCTCTCTCTCTCTGGTTCTCTCTCTCTCTCTCTCTCTCTGGTTCTCTCTCTCTCTCTCTCTCTCTCTCTCTCTCTCTCTCTCTCTCTCTCTCTCTCTCTCTCTCTCTCTCTCTCTCTCTCTCTCTCTCTCTCTCTCTCTCTCTCTCTCTCTCTCTCGCTCCGTAATGTTGATGGATGTGGAGTGGTTGGGGATCTGACAGGTTGCGATACGGTGGGAGCGTCTCGAACGGCGGTGGCTATAAATACGTGAGGAAATGATAATCAGGTGTGTGTATTTCCAGATGTGTGTATTGCTGGTCTTCATAATGAGCTGTGACTTGTGGGGTTGGTAGCGGCGGCGGCGGCGGCAGCGGCGGCGGCGGCGGCGGCGGCGGCGGCGGCGGCGGCGGCGGCGGCGGTGAAGTCTTTTTGTTTGTGAGCCGCGCTGCTGATATTGTTTGAGGTCTGAAATCAATGTAGCTGCCACCCGTGTTCTGATGGAGCCGCAGTGTGACTCAGTCTGCTCTCACCACACTCACCTCACCCTTCCACTTGTTCCCATTGTGCATGGTCGACCTTCTGGTCGACCTTCTGGTCGACCTTCTGCTCCTCCAATCGATTTCCTCCGTGTGGCATCAGGGACTTCTGCTAATTCGACTAATTGAAAAAAATACGTTTTCCAATAAAATTTGATGATTAACTTGTACTCCTCATTCTAATTCCTAACCCCAGTCCCTAACCCTTCACCCAATCCTACGACAACCCCCTAACCTGAATTATAATGCGGCTTTAATTTGTTTTGCGTCAATAATAACAACTTTAGTTGTTATATTATTCTGCCATTAGGCTACAGAGCACTTTGCATATCTTCTTCTCGCTGGGATCACCCTGACATCAAAATATTTATATTTTTGTGGTGTGTTGATGGGTGTGTTGTTTGGAAAGCTCCCACTTTATCAACATTCATTACATTGTAATGGACTACAACATGAAACATTTAAAGAAACTACAAATGCTACACACAACTCAAGCTAAGGCCAATGTCCACACTGAGTAAGTGAAGGGTACACCAAGGTCTGCTCGAGGCCCTTTCCAGAGCAGGTGGCAGAACCCTGGAAGAGGGTCCCAGCAGAACAAGTGAAGCGGATAATATTCTCCCCCTAGATTGCCGTTGGGACCGAACCCCATTACAGAGAGGTCCCCGTCCTCATCTGGGTCAGCATCAAGAGGGTTCTGCTGGAGGATGTGGGGGGGGGGCATCAGCTGGCTGCTGGGCCCCATCTGTGTGGTCATAGATATAGCAAAAAACGCTCTTGAAATCCATATTCAAACTACAGGTATTTAAAAGCCCTCACCACTCATTCATCTATTATGTGACATGGCTTGTTTGAATTTGTACACCAACACTTCCCTCAGGCACAGCTAAATCCACTTCTGGATTGCCATTGGCACTCCAGACGTCCTTGAAGAAAGATGTCAACAAACAAACAAAACACTGATTCTGCCAAACCGGGCGTGTGGTTGCTGTTCTCTGATTGGTTCCAATCATTTGTTGGACCAACTGCCTAGTAATAGTACGTGCCATGGTTTACATGGCAACTGATCACCTAACTCCTATTCAAGACAATCGTAAACCTGTGTCTTAAGGGAGATAGGTGTCTTAGGTTTTGGCTTGTTTATTTAGATGTTATTCAGAGAGACTGGGGATGTTGTATGTATATGTATGTATATGTATATGTGTATGTATGTACTCTGAAGGTCTTTAGAGGAACAGTTCAGCGTCTTCATCTGGGAGGAGGGACCGTATGGAACCTCATCTCCATATCCTCGCATATCTCCTCCTCTTAACTTCTTTACTACTGCCTTGCCGTCTGTCCCTGTAGGATCTCCAGAGCCTCCAACAGAAACACATGTAAGATCCAGCAGGTCCTCGTAGTGAAATGTATTCATAGCACGCTCACTGGGCTCACAAGTGGATGTATACAAGTGGAGAAAAAATAGGAATATGGTTTTAATTACAATTTCAATTACAATGTAAAGTAATTTATTTAGTAGTACATTATTTAAATTGTATTTTGATACTTTTTTGTCACAAATAAGCATCTATGGGTGTAACGGCATCTTGCCCAGGGGTGCCTATGGGTTCTGAACTATAGGCAGTGGGGTTCAAACCCACAACATCTTAATGATTAAGTATGCATGTGGTATAGCATATGTTCCGCTTCCCTGCTATAGGTCTAGTTCATGGTTCTCCTCCACCCCTGCTCGCCTCCTTCAACTCACAATCACGTTTATGCTTTTTTTTCTGAGCATAAACCTTCTAGAAGCTCCTTGACATCCTCCAGCCTCCTGTGCTGAATAGCCCTAAACCAGTCGCCGCACATTTCCTACAGATTGCTGCTGGGGTTGGAGGGTCGGTGAGATGAACTCATATAGATGAGACGCACACACGATGAGGCGCCGGAGAACTTGGTCTGGGCACTTGATGACCGCGGTGCAGAGGAAGGGCGTCCGTCCTCAGCACTTAATCACGCCGCAGGACGCGGCGGCGAGACCAAACAACAAGGGGCACGGCGCAAATGGATTCTGACGGTGGATCTGCATGTGAAATATTCATTTATATGGAAGGGGAGAGCCGCATGACATCGATACCCTGGGCAAACATAAAGCGGGCCTTAATTGGTTCGGCCAGTGCACAAAGAACCAATTTGGAAAGCAATTACAGCCTCTATTTGGTTCATGAGTGGTAATTGCAACCAGTGTGCCATTCGGAATAGCGGACCCAGGTTATAATGGAGGCCTTCTCTCCCGCTCCGAAACGCGACTTCCAAATGATACATCTATTTCACCGGCATAAAGAGAAAAAGGTCAACAAAGTGACATCTCTTCTATTCGTTTGTCAATAAACCGCAAATCAAATTAGACCTCGCTGGGCCGCCGGGCAGCTATCAGCTTTTAAAATTGTCAGAAAAGCTAAACCCGAGAGTCACACATGAAGGGAAACGGGTATGTGTGCTGTATTATTACTACAGCGTTAATAGTATGTTGACAGGACGTGACATGTGTCAAAACGGAATCGCGTGACTGACACAACATCTCGCTACCATCACCTTCCCAACAACCACCAGGTGGTTGTTTGAGGTTTTCCTGTTTCAAACGCCATCCCCCCCCCTTCACACACACACACACACACACACACACAGTTTATTAGCATTTTTGATCCATGTACAGAACCGTTCTAATGGCTCTCCCCACTGCCACCGCATCAATTCCACAGTCGCTGCCATGTATCTTTTGACAAGCAATAGTTGTAGCAACCCCAGTAACCCGTGTCCAAGCTGTACACATTAACATGACTATCACATTAACATGACTATCACAGTAACATGACTATCACATTAACATGACTATCACAGTAACATGACTATCACAGTAACATGACTATCACATTAACATGACTATCACAGTAACATGACTATCACAGTAACATGACTATCACAGTAACATGACTATCACAGTAACATGACTATCACAGTAACATGACTATCACATTAACATGACTATCACAGTAACATGACTATCACATTAACATGACTATCACAGTAACATGACTATCACAGTAACATGACTATCACATTAACATGACTATCACAGTAACATGACTATCACAGTAACATGACTATCCCAGCCGGCACGCTTTTTGTTTGCCTTCAAAGTAATTTTACCACACGGGTTGAAGCCATTTCAGAATCTAAGCGATTGTGACATCACAAGTGGGAGCGTGAGATGTGATGGACGTCGCGTACCACCAGTGGCTACAGGTCAGTGGGAGCGTGAGATGTGATGGACGTGGCGTACCACCAGTGGCTACAGGTCAGTGGGAGCGTGAGATGTGATGGACGTGGCGTACCACCAGTGGCTACAGGTCAGTGGGAGCGTGAGATGTGATGGACGTGGCGTACCACCAGTGGCTACAGGTCAGTGGGAGCGTGAGATGTGATGGACGTGGCGTACCACCAGTGGCTACAGGTCAGTGGGAGCGTGAGATGTGATGGACGTGGCGTACCACCAGTGGCTACAGGTCAGTGGGAGCGTGAGATGTGATGGACGTCGCGTACCACCAGTGGCTACAGGTCAGTGGGAGCGTGAGATGTGATGGACGTGGCGTACCACCAGTGGCTACAGGTCAGTGGGAGCGTGAGATGTGATGGACGTGGCGTACCACCAGTGGCTACAGGTCAGTGGGAGCGTGAGATGTGATGGACGTGGCGTACCACCAGTGGCTACAGGTCAGTGGGAGCGTGAGATGTGATGGACGTGGCGTACCACCAGTGGCTACAGGTCACTGGTGTAGGCCGGTGGGTCGATCCCTCGGTGGACTCTGTGCACTTGTGATTTCACAAATGGGTTGATTTTGAAATGGCTGGTTAATGGCTAATCCATTACCACCTGGTGGTAAAGTAGCTGCCCTTTAAATGAATTAAAATGCATAGACCTATTCACCGATCTGTATCTGGGAGTTTTACAAGCATAACTGTTTATTATTGGAGCACGTTGGAGCATGAAGTAAAGTCAGCCGAAGGAAGATTTAAAGGGCTTTACACACGGCACTCCGCACAGCTCAGCATTATGTGATCTGGTCTCCGGGGAACTGGGACAGACCTGGGGGGAACTGAAGAGTACGGAGCAAGCTGCTCTCATCCCGCTAGTGGACAGATGTGTGAGTAAATAACAACAACAGAAAACAATATAACGGATGCTATTCAGGTGAGGGTACAGACGTGTGTGGGCTGTACGGCACTAGTCCCCAGCCATTCACCTGAATTAAGATTTAAGTTTCATTTTGAGGTTTGAGGAGTTAGGTTTTTTTTCTTTTTCTTTCTGGTTAATGGATAATTCTCGATAATGTCAAGATTTGTGTAGATTTAAGGAACGAAAGAAACGCAACCCCTTAATATCAACCCCTTAGTATCAACCCCTTAGTATCAACCCCTTAGTATCAACCCCTTAGTATCAACCCTGTAGTGGCAAAACAGCTGAGTTTTTCCTTTAACCCATAAATCCTAAGTTCCTACGTTCTTACTGGATTTGACCACAATGGAGAAAGCGGTAGAAGCAGTGTCAGACTCGCAGTTCTTGCCAATAATCCAACGCATGAGTTTGACTGTCCAATGATGCCGGTTTTATTGCAAAGAAAAAAGATAATACAAAATAAGGATGTCGTTGCAATTTCAAAGTCCAAGTTATTACATTCAGCAAATAAAGGATGCATAGGCCCAAACGGAGCGTGGTTCAGCGACCGAGAACCGAGGTCAATGACGGTATTTGCGTCCCGCCTTCTCCTCGTCATGCGCGCCTGGCAGCCATTTAAAGGGTTGCACCTTCACCACCTATAGAGGGCGCACTCAGGATTCCAACAAAAAAGGGTAAAATCAATAAATTATTCAAAATATAAAAAACGTAAATGCGGCTCCTACACCGGCCCCTAATTGTTCTCTATAGAATCAATTACTCAAATTAAAAAAGGAGCCAAGAGGGGCAATTTATCAATCAAATAAATAAGCACTTAATGCTTCCAGAGATATGTAATGCATAATGACTTAGAGAGAGAGCATGAAATCATGCATACATTACATTCCTTCCTCATGTGATCAGGAACACTGGTCACTCTTCAGACTCAAGGATTTGGCACAGCTTGGTTATGGGCCTCTCTAGGACTGAAGTCTTTGTCTTGAGCTTCACTGACCGCACCAGACCCCTTGCATCAGGTTTTGTCTCCAGCACTCTTCCTAATGGCCAGGACCCTCGAGGAGCAGTGGGGTCAACGACCAAGACAATGTCTCCGACACTCAGGTTCCTCTTTAGTGAAGTCCATTTCTGCCTCTCCTGCAGCAGCAGAAGATATTCTTTGGTCCACCTTTGCCAGAACAGATCGGCCATGTACTGGACCTGTTTCCAGCGACGTCTGGCATAGATGTCGGACTTCAAAAAGGTTCCAGGGGGTAGGATTGGCTTGGCTTTCAAGAGTAGGATGTGGTTTGGGGTCAGCGGCTCTAGGTCATTTGGGTCTGAGGACACTGTGGAGAGGGGACGATTGTTCAGGATTGCCTCCACCTCGCAAAACAGAGTTTGGAGGCCTTCATCATCGATGGACTGTTGATGGAGAGTGGCGTTCAGCACCTGGCGGACAGATCTTATCATCCTTTCCCAGACTCCGCCATGGTGTGATGCTGATGGGGGATTAAAACTCCACTCAATTCCATCTGGAAGCAAGGCATCTTGGATTTTCCTCTCATTTAGTGACATCAGGGCCTTCTTGAGCTCTCCATGCGCCCCCACCAGGTTCGTTCCATTATCAGACCTGATGTGCTTCACTTGGCCCCTCCTGCAGACAAATCTCCTCAAAGCATGAATGCATGAGTCTGTGTCAAGTGTAAAAGCAACTTCCAAATGAATAGCCCGACTGGACATGCATGTAAAAAGAACTCCATACCTCTTGATGGTGGTTCTGCCTCGTTTCACCTCAAATGGGCCAAAGTAGTCCAGCCCGACATTGGTAAATGGAGGGAGGTCAGGTAGGATTCTTTCTAACGGCAAATCCGCCATCTTCTGTTCACTTGCTTTGCCCCTTGAACGCCGACACAAGACACACTTTGAGAGCACCTTCCTTGCCACCGAGTTGCCTTTTACAATCCAGTACTTTTTCCGGAGCTCTGATAGCATGTAGTTTCTGCCGTTATGGCCACAGCGTTCATGGATGTTTCTTAAGAGCAGTATCGAGATGTGTGAGTCTTTGGGCAAGATGCAAGGATGTTTGGTTTCCTCAGGCATTGCAGATTTGCGCAGTCGGCCACCTACTCTCAAAATGCCCTCGTCTAGGACAGGATCGAGCCTACAGATCCTACTGCCCTTGTGCACTCTAGGCGGGGTCATTTCCAGTGTTGCAATTTCAGCACTAAATGCTTGTCTTTGGGTGTATGTGACGACTGACCTTTCTGCCTCTGCCAGATCTTCAACAGTGAGAAGCTGTCCACCAAGGCAAATCCTGAAATCTTCATTTTTCATCCTCACCTTTTTCGTGCTTGAGCGGGTGCTGATTTGAGATGAGGGCTGCTCCTTTCCTCTTTTCACAATCAGCATCAACATCCTTTTCAGTCTGAGGTATTATCACTGCTTTAAGTAGTCTCTTCCAGTCTGAAAAGAACCAAATAAGCTGGTCTGTGGGTGTCACAGGGCTCACTACTGCTGCCAATACAGTAGCACTTTCCTGACCTCTGGATCGTCCTGTGACACTGAGCCCAATACTACCTCCACTGGCCAACTTTCCTTTGGGTTCCATAAGAATTCAGGGGCATGTGTCCATCTCTTTTGCTCCATGAATCTTCGTGCATTCAATCCTCTTGATGAATCATCAGCAGGATTGTCCTTGCTGCTGACGTATCTCCATTGGGACAGGTCTGTATTTTCCCGAATCAGTGAGACCCTATTGGCTACATAGGTCTTATACCTGGCTTGGTCATTTGCAATGTACTTGAGCACCGTTTGGCTATCAGTCCAAAAAAATGAAGGCTTTAGGTCAAGGTGTACCTCTCTTCTCAACATTCTGTCTACCTTCACCAACAATGCTGCGGCTGCCAGCTCCAGTCGTGGCACTGTGATGTTCTTAAGGGGAAGAACTCTGGACTTTCCTAGGACCAAAGTGACATGAATGACTCCCTGCTTGTTCAACTGTCTGATGTAGCTGACAGAACCATAGCCACTTTCACTGGCGTCGGCAAAGTGATGCAGCTCGGCACAGCTCGTCATTCCATAGCCCTTTGGTTTCAAACAGCGTGGCACACTGAAGCCTTTGATCTTATCCAGGCTGTTGGTCCATTCCACCCACCTTTCAGACACTGACTTGGGCAAAGGCTCGTCCCATCCGAAGCCTCGCTGGCAGAGCTCCTGTAACAACTGCTTAGCTGGGAGAATGAGAGGAGCAAGAAGGCCCAGTGGATCAAAGATGGAACTAACAACTGAGAGTATGCCTCTGCGGGTGTGTGGCTTTTGCCTCAGATTGATGTCGAATTGGAATTTGTCAGAGTCCACGCACCACTGCAGTCCTAGTGCTCTTTCAATGGGCAAACTGTCTTTGTCGAGATCCAGTGTTTTGATTTCCTTTGCCCGGTGTTCCTTAGGGATTGATGCTAAAACTGCTCTGCTATTGCTGACCCACTGAGTGAGTTGAAACCCACCTTTACTGCATAGTGCAGTGAGATCTTTCACCAGCTGGATGGCATCCGATTCCTTGGCCACAGACTTGGCACAGTCGTCAACATAAAAGTTGTGCCGGATTGTGTCAGCTACTTGAGGGGGAAAACAACTCACATTGTCAGCGGCAGTTTTTCTTAACGCAAAGCTTGCAATGCTTGGGGAGGACACTGCACCAAATATGTGTACAAGCATACGGTGTTCCTTGGGTGCTTGACTGGTATCACCTTGGGGCCACCATAGGAATCGCAAGTAATTTACATCAGATCTAGCTACTCTTACCTGATGGAACATTGACTTGATGTCGGACATGATTCCAACAGGCTCCTTGCGAAATCTGATGATGACTCCAATGAGGGAATTTGTCAGGTCAGGTCCCTGCAGCAGTTCGGTGTTAAGGGATACACCCTGGTAAGAGGCAGCACAATCAAAGACCACCCTAAGCTTTTTCTTTTTAGGGTGGTACACCCCATGGTGGGGCAAGTACCATACTTTTCCAGTTGACTGTGCGAGTTCTTCCTGTGGGACCTCCTCTGCATAATTACTCTCAAAGATGTCTTTGAAAAATGCAATATATTCCCGTTTATATTGCTCATCCTTGTTCATTTTTCTTTTTAGGCTCTGGAGGCGCTGTTCTGCAATTTGGCGATTGTTTGGCAAACAGACATCAACTTTTCTGAAGGGCAATTTCAGATTGTAATGTCCATCATTCAGAACTGCCTTGTTGGCCATTTTCAGAAATCCTTTGTCCTCAATGGAAATTTCAGTTCTCTCCTCAGAGGCAACTTCACAAAAATCCTGATTATACTGTGAGATCATAAGCTCTTCTAGCCTTGCCACTGAAATCCTATTCACAGTAACACTCCTTGCATTGCCAGTTCCACATCTAAGTGGCCCATTTACAACCCACCCCAATAGTGTTTTAGCTGCATAAGGGCCCCCACTTTGGCTATTAACAACCTCCCACGGCTCTATCAGGGTTGGAGCATTTGTTCCAATTAACAACTCTACCTTTGCACTAATAGAGGGGATTTTGACTTCACTTAAATACGCCCATTGCGCTAAGTCACTCTGCCTTGGGACGTTGTTAGTGGTTACTGGCATTTCCTTCTGAGTGAAAGTGTCAGGAAGAGGTGAGAAGTTGTCGCTGTCCAATGCTGAAACTTCAATTCCTGAGACAACATGAGTGGGAACAGAATTTTCTTGGTTCATTGTTCGTAGAAGAATTTGTGTTCTCCTTCCTTTGAGATTGAGACGTGTCATGAGCTCCTCTGAGCAAAAGGTGGCAGAAGACCCTGGATCCAGGAGCGCATACACTTGTAAGATTTGACTGCCCTTTGCTGCCTTAACCTTAACTGGGACGATGGAAAGTGCGCACTCTTGGTCCCCGGCCCCTATATGACCACATAACTCTGCTGATGCACTGCCTATAACACCAGAGGGTTTTTCTGCTTCTTGAGCTGTGCCGTCTTTAATCTCAATATGCAAGACGCTTGGGTGAGTTTTCTTGCAAACTTTACATGTTAGTCGCTTTTTGCAGTCTTTACTAATGTGGCCTGCGGAGAGACATCCAAAGCAGATGCCCTTGGTCTTTAAGAAACTGATCTTGTCTCTATGCATTTTCTTTGAGAAGTCTTTGCACAAGTCCAATGTGTGCTTTGAGCTACAGAGGGGGCAAGAGGGTTCAGGCTTCGTCTCTTTTTGGGCAAGAGCAATACTAGTGGCATAACTACTGCCAGATGACTTTGAAAGCTGTGACAGAGTAGGGGATCTAACCTTAGCTCTACTGGTTGACTGATCTTGAAGGTCACCGAAAACTGGATCAGCTGCTATACGGGCTTGCTTTTCAATAAAAGAGACAAGATCTGAAATCGTTACCCTACGCTGGTGTCGCTCTTGTAGCTCATGAGCCTTGTTACGCCATTTCTCCTTGAGCTTGAAGGGCAACTTGAGGGCAATGCTTCTCATGTTGGACATGGTGTCCAGTTCCTGCATGTACTCCATTTCCTCCATAGCGTTGCAGCAGCTCCTGAGAAACAAAGCATAATCCTGCAGCATTTTGGAATCTTCAGATTTCATTTGAGTCCAGGATAAGACCTTTTCCATGTATGCACATGATATCTTGTATTCATTTCCAAAGTTTTCCTTCAGTAACTGCTTTGCTTTCTGATAGCCTCTGTCGGGGAACATGTACTCACAACTTTTGACGAGTCTCTGCGCTTGGCCCTTAGTGTACTGAATAAGAAATTGTAACCTGTCTCTATTGTTATCCGTTTTCTGTTCAATCATGTTTTCAAATGAGTGAATGAATGACTTGTACTCTAGAACTTGTCCGTCAAATAGTGGGATATTTCCTTGAGGCAGTGTAGTCAAAAGTTGCTGTTTCAGGAGCATCCTGGTTAATTCATTTTGATTCTCCAAAACTTTGATCATGTGAGTTTCCTGCGATGAGCTGGTTGAAGAGGGAATTTGCTTGTGTGTCACAGTGGAACGAGTGGCTTGATCTGAGCTAGCATATGACTGGGAAATGACAGGGGGAATGGAAGATGAATGCCTATGTGATGAGGTAGGCCTATGTAGAGCAGAGGGAAAGCTATATGATGAGGTGTGTAACTGTCGTGGCATAATATCACCACTGACCCTGGGAAGGAAAACAGGCTTGCTGTCCTGCCTATCTGTAGCTAAAGCAGGCAGGGGAAATTGTACATTGGCACCTGTCTTAGTCCTGACTGCTGGAGCAGTGCTATCATAAAGAGGAAGCGAATAGTCTGGCCTTTTCTCCAGGTGCGCCTGCATAGCTGTTGATGCATCAAACGTGGTCTGAGCTGCTTCAGCACCTAATACAGGCATTTTAACAGAAGACACAGGGTTAGATACAGCAGTGTTAGATTGCATGGGGTTAGACATATTCATTTCAGCTTCTTTTAGATAGTTGATTTTTACAGAAGCTGCTTCAATTTCTGTGTCCAAATCCAACATTTCTCTCTTTTTCCTTAACGTTTCCTCCTGTGCTTCTATTGCATGTTTCTCCTTCAATTTCGCAACTCTGGCAACTAAAGCTAGTCGGTCTGCTTCTGCATCGATACGCAATGATGAAGACGCTCTAGATGACCTTTTGGACACAACTGATAGCGCATCGGTGTTATCAACGTGTGCATTGGTGTCATCATCGTTTGCATCCGTGTTCGTGTCGACATTACGTTCATCATTTCCTCGATCAACAGATTCAGCCAGAGACTCTGGCTCTTCCGTTTGTTCAGCGGAAGACGTAACTGCACCTAAGCTAAGACCATGAGGGTTTTCTATTCGTGAAAGCCATTTATCCACATTTGCAATAAAAGCACTTATTTGCGCTAATCGCGGTTTACACCACTTCTCGTCATCATCTTTGCGTGATTCCTCATCCAAGCACTCATGAACATAAAATGAATTCGAATTGTTAAACTCTTCAAGTATTTCATAAAACTTAACCATGTTTCCTTTTACTTCGTCGAGGGATTCTTCACTCATCATCAAAGTATTCACAATATTCATTCTCCTTGTTACATGAGACAATTGTCCTGATCTAGCTGCGCGCAAACGCGCGGCCTGCTCACTCATGTTTAGAACAGTCACTTCGGCCGCGTCGTTACTAGACAACATTGTTCTCAAAATAAACTTCCCAAAACAACGAAAAATATTTCTCTTCTGTCTCTTAATTCCAAAGTGTTCAAAAAGGTTCAAAACAGTTCATATAATTTCCAAGAAGTATCTTCAAAAAGTATCTTCTGGTTTCATACACTCAAAGTAGGCCGTGAATCCACTCATTCAATTGCTTGGCCGCTTCGGCATTAACTTCCATAAAACAAATATCACAGTTCCTTAACGCAAAAATATTCCATGAAACTTGTTCCTTAATTATTCCAATATTGTTTGTCAACGAAAAATCCATCAAAAGAATGATCTCTTCGAGCACATACCTCCGTTGAAGCGTTTCTTTGTTTGAAGTTCACCACGCGTTAGGCCGACATTCCTGTGTCCGGCTTGCGTGAATATCCTCGGGTAAATCCAAGCATCGTCATTGACGTGTTGTAGTGGCAAAACAGCTGAGTTTTTCCTTTAACCCATAAATCCTAAGTTCCTACGTTCTTACTGGATTTGACCACAATGGAGAAAGCGGTAGAAGCAGTGTCAGACTCGCAGTTCTTGCCAATAATCCAACGCGTGAGTTTGACTGTCCAATGATGCCGGTTTTATTGCAAAGAAAAAAGATAATACAAAATAAGGATGTCGTTGCAATTTCAAAGTCCAAGTTATTACATTCAGCAAATAAAGGATGCATAGGCCCAAACGGAGCGTGGTTCAGCGACCGAGAACCGAGGTCAATGACGGTATTTGCGTCCCGCCTTCTCCTCGTCATGCGCGCCTGGCAGCCATTTAAAGGGTTGCACCTTCACCACCTATAGAGGGCGCACTCAGGATTCCAACAAAAAAGGGTAAAATCAATAAATTATTCAAAATATAAAAAACCTAAATGCGGCTCCTACAAACCCCTTAGTATCAACCTCGGTGGACAGGTTGCTGGGATACTTCTGGATTTCACAGAAAGAAAAGTAGAATAGCTTCAAAGTGGCCCAAAAAACTCATGACTTCTGTATTCATTCATCAAACACAATTCATCCAAGTGTGAAAACATTACTTTCATTTCATTATGTGCTCAAATATCCATCTACATAAATCCTCATGGACAATAGTCTATTCTTGTGTCTACACAAACCAGTTTCATCAGGACAGAACAAGGGTGGCCATGTGAAGGACATGCCAACCAACCTACAAGATGTCTACACAAACCAGTTTCCAAACCGCTTTGTTTTGGATTATTTACTTTTGGACTGGAACCACGACTACCAACCAACACACGGTATTTACTGTTTTACGTTTAAGTGTTATGATCTATGTTTGTTTTTGTTATGTTAAAGACATGATGGAATAAACATCGACTGGTCTTTTCCTAATCAAAACCTCAGCCTGCATTGATAAAGGACCCTCTGAATCCGCCGGGCCCCTGTGTAGGATCCTATACGCTGCTAACCTAGCGCTGTTAGCCACAAATGGTGGCAGCTACACCACAGCTAAGCCAAACAATTCCACCAACCCCACCACGACCACCATCACCACCACCACCTCTAAATATGTTGCTAAATTTATTTTCCATTGCGTTCATAAACACGTCTTCATTTCCACATCCAACCGAGCGTGGCTTGATAAAGATTAGTCGCAATGGGTGCCCTGAGTCGTACGCTCAGCTAAATCATTCATTTGCTCCAATTAAAGCCTGAAAAGCCTATTTCTGGCTGGCGCGCGCAGTCCTGGAAACAGCTGCCGCATTAGATGTTGATTGATTTTGTTTGTGAGCGCTACACTCCTCTGCATATTCCAAAGCCTATTACACCTCATCATCCCCCCAAAACCGGTGTGGAGTATGCCTCAACATTCTATTCTGTTGTTTCATTTATGACAAGACATGTTTGGCTCAAGTCCTGAGAGAGAGAGAGTAGGGAGAGAGAGAGAGAGAGAGAGAGAGAGAGAGAGAGAGAGAGAGAGAGAGAGAGAGAGAGGAGAGAGAGAGAGAGAGAGTAGGGTCGATGCCCGCTAGAGATTATTGGTAGACGATAGAGTGTCGTAAGGTGGACATAGTGAATAAATGTTTTAGTCTTAGTATTTTGTATTGTTTTACTATTGACTGGGGGAAGGATGGTAGAGCGTGGTGGTTCCCAAACTAATAATGTGTGTGCATATTGGTGAACATGGACATACAATGGGTGTTGCAAACACTTTAGTGAAAAACAACCTTGCTTATGATTTCTGTGATTTATTGGAAAGATTTCCAGAAGGTGTAGGTTAGTGTTCAGAAGCATGTTAATATTTACATTACATTAAGTACCCCCTGAGATCCTTCAAAGTACCCCTAGGGGTACGCGTAACAGTAACCCTAACAACACACGCCCACGGTGGATCTCTGGTTGGAGGCACACCGCCCAAGATGACAGCTTGGTGGTAAAAAGAGAGAACCAAAGAGAAGGAGAAGCAGAGCACATGAGGAAAAGCACATTTATATGAGTTTAAAGGCTGGTTTAAGAAAGAAAGAAGAATATGAAGACTTGTTTTCTATTAATATTGGATTGGCCTCTTGCTTTTGGATTTTATGTTTGGACCTTTCCTTAAATGGAGTTTCCACATTAGAATTAATGGACTTTTAAAGCTTAGTCTTGGCCGCTCGGTGGGGTAGGAGCTGTTGGCTTTTCTTCCCATTAATGGAACAGTTTGTCTCTGCATTGAACTGACTGCCATTTCATTGCTGTTTGAACCAGTTCAAAATGTTTGTTTGTTTAAATTAAACGGCTATTATAATAACGCCCTAGCGTTGTTATAGAGAAGTTTGAGAAGTTTGTTACTATTAGTCACCGTTTTTGTTCATATGAAAACAGAATGTTAAATGAGAGCATGTGAAAATGTATAAATAAAACAAAATGTTAAATGAGAGCTAACTATGATTTTTTCCCCGTTCTGCATCAAGATACAGCATGAGCTGCATGCCATTCATAAAATACGGGAATTTGTTTCAGCTACACCAATACTGACTGTGCAGTGTGTGTGGTGGGTGGCTGGTTTAAGCAGCCTCACCTTGCCTAAGTTACACTGATTGGCTGGTGAGGCTGCACACCTGTGGGTCATTATTAATCAAGGCCCACAGGTTAAAACAGCTATCACCACGAGAGAGAGCTCGAGCATGTTCCATATGCTCTGTTCACAATAAACCGGATTTCTCATCTCCCTGTGTCCTTGTCTTTGAGAGGAGCCCACAATTATCCATTGTAATGGCTGGTGGCAGCGTCGACTGCTACACTGGAACTGGTTCTGGAGCTCCTGAACCTCCGCCATCAAACAGAGCGCTTGTCCGAGGGGAGTCTCTCCCTCGGGTTCCATGGTGTCTTCTGGGTCCCTGTTCAGGTGCCACGTATAGCAGACGACGCTGCCACCAGCCATTAAAATGGCTGCTTGAGGGCTCCTCCCAAAGACAAGGACACAGGGGATGAGGAATCCGGTTTATTGCAAGAGCTTGAATCATTGTGAACAGAGCAGATGGTACAAGTACAATGGAATGCATACTCCCCATTCCCTCCTACACTATGAATTTCTAAAACACAATATTATAAAAAAGACTATACACAACATGTGTAGAATTGTGCAAAACACATTTAAAAGCATTTTAAAGTGCCAGTAGTGCAGCAGCATCATGAATACAGAGCAGAACAGTCTGGGAACTGTAATGAGTCCAGAAAATCCAGCAAAGTATGACAGTGTAATGTTAATGACATGTTATGATAGTGTAATGTTAATGACATGTTATGACAGTGTAATGTTAATGACATGTTATGATAGTGTAATGTTAATGACATGTTATGATAGTGTAATGTTAATGACATGTTATGATAGTGTAATGTTAATGACATGTTATGATAGTGTAATGTTAATGACATGTTATGATAGTGTTATGTTAATGACATGTTATGATAGTGTAATGTTAATGACATGTTATGACAGTGTCATGTTAATGACATGTTATGATAGTGTAATGTTAATGACATGTTATGATAGAGTAATGTTAATGACATGTTATGATAGTGTTATGTTAATGACATGTTATGATAGTGTAATGTTAATGACATGTTATGACAGTGTCATGTTAATGACATGTTATGATAGTGTAATGTTAATGACATGTTATGATAGTGTAATGTTAATGACATGTTATGACAGTGTAATGTTAATGACATGTTATGACAGTGTAATGTTAATGACATGTTATGATAGTGTGATGTTAATGACATGTTATGATAGTATATTGTTAATGACATGTTATGATGGTGGCAGCACTCCTAGCAGTTCAGTAGGTCACTGCCTGTGGATTAAACTATCCTTGAACCTGCTAGTCCTTGTACGAAACCGGCGACCGGACGGAAGAGGGGAGAAAAGTTGGTGCCCACATTGGTGAATGCATTTTCTGAATTAAAAAATATTCTCTCTTACATATATATATATATATATATATATATATATATATATATATATATATATATATATATGATATATATATGATAATGAACTAAAGCGGCCAGAATAGTGGAACTAGATTACCCAGAGATCTCATTACAGCATTCTGATTGGCCACCGCCAGGGAGTGTGAGGGGGCGGTGGGCATGTATGATTGACAGTTCAGAGGTTCATTCAGGGCGACATTGCAGTTAAAATGGTTTCCGTTGGCGTTCTCTTTATCAGCGCTCTGTCTTTCAGCTTTTCATTCTCTCTCTCTCTCTCTCTCTCTCTCTCTCTCTCTCTCTCTCTCTCTCTCTCTCTCTCTCTCTCTCTCTCTCTCTCTCTCTCTCTCTCTCTCTCTCTCTCTCTCTCTCAATGGAGGCCAGTCCAACCACATGATTGAGTTCATCGTTATCATGAATAGAAAACAGCAGCCTGCAGGAATCCTGGAAAGAAATTCTTATTAGTATTTGTCTTAGTATTATCTTATTAATATTAGTCTTAGTATTATTGTTGTTGATGATGTTGTTGTTATGGTTACCGCTGGAAATGTTGTTTTTGCTTGTATTCGAGTAGCATATCTCTACAGACTGGATCTTGCCGCAAGTGGAAGGGTACCTGCAAGTGGGAGGGGCTTACAGATATTAATATCATAGAGGATCATTGATCATTGAGTATGGCGCCGTACGAGATGGCTGCCGTGTCGCCAGCTCCAGCACGACCACGCAGTTTTTTGTTATTTATTCTTTTTATCGCAACGCCGGATACTGGACCTCCTGTCGGACCGCCGCCAGGTTTGCTGACGGCACGACAGTGATGGGCCTGATCGCCGGCGACGACGAGACAGCCTACAGGTCGGAGGTCGGATCGCTGGAGCAGTGGTGCCAGGAGAACAGCCTCGCCCTCAACGTCAAGAAGACCAAGGAGCTGATCGTGGACTACAGGAAGCAGAGGGGAGAGCACGGCCCTATCTCCATCGACGGTGTTGCAGTAGAGAGGGTTAGCAGCTTCAAGTTCCTCGGCGTGCACATCTCCGAGGAACTCACATGGTCCACGCACACCACACACGTGGTGAAAAGGGCCCAACAACGCCTGTATTTCCTCAGCCGTCTGAAGAAATTCAGCATGGGCCCCGCATCCTGAGAACCTTCTATAACGGCACCATCGGGAGTGTTCATACAGGGTGGATCACAGTCTGGTACGGGAACTGCACTGCACTTTTTATTTATTTTTTATTTTTATTTATATTTTTTAACTTTATTCTATTTTTATTCTATTTTTATCTATTTTTATCTATTTTTATCTTATTCTTATAACTGCTGTCTGTCGTCGGGTTTTGCACATAAGATTTTCACATCACTGCTTTATACTTGTGTAAACTGTGAAGTGACAATAAACTTGACTTGACTTGACTTGACTTAATACACACATTTGATATAATGTTAATAACTCAATGCAGATTGATTGATTGTTGGTGTGACTTGGAGCCACGATCTGCAGAGATGCAAACTTGTTTTAGTCTGCCTTGCTGTTATTAAGTAAATATCTGCCTAACTTAACATCAACTCGTATTTTAGACTTTCTTCTTTCTCCTGCTTACTTGTGTTTGCATAATGCAACATTTTTCATCTGCATTTTCATTGGAAAGCATAAATATTGTATCCAATCAGGGCTTCCTGTGGTCTCTTCCAGATGACATCTTATGAAACAATGCTAAATATGACCAATGCTAAGACGCTAAATCTATTCTAGACCGGAGACTTTCGTAAAATGCATATAAGAATCTTTTTTTCATTTTATTTTGTTACCGTCGCTACACCACATCAAACTAATGAGAAGGGACCCTGCGTTACAGCGCTACTGCGATGGAAGGAGAGAGAGAGAGAGAGAGAGAGAGAGAGAGAGAGAGAGAGACGGACTGTCCCGCTTTATTAATTCATCTTGTTGACACTTTTTCATACTTTGAACGTGTTTCTGCCTGCGAGCCACGCGTCTCACGGTGGTTCATCGGGTATTCTCTGTCATTACGTACTGTGGCATCTGTGTGTTGATATGCAGACTGTGAGCAAATCAAAGAGACTTCACGTCCGCTGCTGATCACGGAAGGTTTTTCTCCCGGTTCAAATCCCGGCGAGGCTACAGGTTTATTGTCTGTACCAACTGTAAATATATGATATCATAAAAGCCGGTTTCATTACATTTTTTATGATATTATATTTTGGTTTATTCCTTCATATGTTTGGCCTCACTTTATTACTTTTGTGACTCTCTCTCTCTCTCTCTCTCTCTCTCTCTCTCTCTCTCTCTCTCTCTCTCTCTCTCTCTCTCTCTCTCTCTCTCTCTCTCTCTCTCGCTCTCTCGCTCTCTCTCTCGCTCTGCATTCACACACTCTATTGTTTATTTTTATTTTCTGGTGTCCTTGTGTGACTCCAGAAAGTCCAAGATGGAAGATGGCATGAACAAAAAAGCAAAATTTGTCAGCAATGCTTCTTCAATGCACCTGTACAGATGATTACCACCCAACCTGACTCAACATTAGGCTTATACGTATTATGCTAAATATCATCATTCCCAATCAGGATTAGTCCTGATTAAGCTGGATCTGAGCCTGGGTGAGAGTGAGATGAGGGACTATTTAACCTGAGCACTGGTTCAGTTCTTGGAGACTTGTTAGGAATGAAAAGCACTTTTGACAGCACTTACAAGATGGACTCTTGCTTTCCAGTTCCTGTCTTGTCTTGAGCAGACGTGTGCTGTGGGTTATCAACCGATGTGAGGTGGTCTCCAATGACAGAATATACCTACATACACACGTCGTTTGAATAACCACTCGACTTTTTGTGATAAAAGCGATGTACACATGGGTGATTGGCATCTCGAGGTCGACCTAGTCTGTTAAGAAGAGTTATAGTAATATTTAGTCGCCGGAATTATCCAAAGTAAAAATGCAAAAGACATATGTTTCCACATTTGTTAGAATCTGTTCACATCCACGGCTCTCCAGCTCTGCAACAAGTCAACTCATCACTCTCAACACTGAGCTTTTCCTCAAACCCCTAGCTTGTACAATCTCGCCCCTCTTTTGTGATACTGCAATGACACATTGTCTTCAGTAGTGTAAAGAGCTTTTAGTAGCCCAGCTAAAAAAACCTGATTTGGGGAGAAAACGTAATAAGACTAAATGTCAGCCAACAGTTCAATCTTATTTTTATAACTGCTGTCTGTCGTCGGGTTTTGCACATAAGATTTTCACTCACTGCTTTATACTTGTGTAAACTGGGAAGTTACAATAGACTGGACTTGACTTGACTTGACTTGAACAGTTTATGCATTTGTGTTCCACAGATGACTCTCCGCTTTGTGTGATTGCAAAGGTCACAAGTCAATTGAAACAAACACCAGAAGATCCACCAGGTTCAAACCACACCGAAAATGAAATATTGCAGCGTCTAACTCCAGTCAGAGATTGGATATTGATTACGATGGCAGAATATCATTATGAAACTTGTTCAAGGAATACATTGTCCCCAAACAACACTACTTCATTTGTCAAATGACTGTAGTTGTGTTTGTTTATAACCTCCATCTAACCCAGAAGGTCAGATGGCTTACTGTGTTATGGTGTACAGTAAGCCATCTAACCCAGAAGGTCAGATGGCTTACTGTGTTATGGTGTACAGTAAGCCATCTAACCCAGAAGGTCAGATGGCTTACTGTGTTATGGTGTACAGTAATCAATGTTCAGTCTCACCCAACAATTAGCATTCAGAGAAGAGGTTGGAGCAAAGGGAAGTGGCCTGGAAAAGTGTGTGGGTAGTGGGGAAGAGAGAGAAATATTACAATGGACAATGGAATGCTTTATCCCCATTCCCTCAATTTAACACTATATACTATAATATGTCCTATACTTTTACGCCTATACTTTGGAACGCTATACTATAACTAAATAACTAAATACTGTACACAATACAAATAACAATAAAGTGACTCATGGATGATAAAAACATATGTGGAATTTTTAAAGCATTTAAAAAGCATTTTAAAGTGCCAGTAGTGCAGCAGCATCCTGAATACAGTGCAGTTCAGTGCAGAACAGAGCAGTAACTGTAGTGAGTCCAGAAAGTCCAGCAAAAGTATGATAGTGTATTATAGTGTAATGCAATATGGATCCTTCGTCTTGCTTAACGTACCTATTTGTGTTTCATCAGGGATTGTTCACACAGATCACAGAATATACCAGCTGACCAGCTAGTATCCAGTTATACTAAGAGTTTCTGCGCCTCGACCAGGGAGCCGCCTGGTTCCAATACCGCCACACGACAGTGATGTCACCAGACATTATCTTGTGAACGGTATAATTAGCTCATTTATAGCAGCAGCGGTAGCAACCTTCGCTAAGTGACGCTCATTAACGTCTATCAGGCTGTAGTTAACATTTAATTATCAACACCCTACTTGTGATTATATAGCGATGCGGTGTGTTAGCTATTGTATGTCTCATAGTTATCATTATGGTTTGGTCTTAAACGCACTGCCAAGATTTCTCCCATGTTTAGTAACACAATTATATTGGGTTTTGTATGGGTAATGTAATGTTTGTATATATCATGTTTTGCAAGATATTCTTGTGGTTAAGGGGTTTGACTCGCAGCCGAAAGGTTCTGGGTTTGATCCCCTATGTCCACAGTCCACCTGTAGGCATCCTTGAGCAAGATGCAGTAACCCCTTCCTGCTCCTTAATGATCTGTCTCTGTACTGTCTAACCCCTACCTGCTCCTTAATGACCTGTATCTGTACTGTCTAACCCCTACCTGCTCCTTAATGACCCGTCTCTGTACAGTCTAACCCCTACCTGCTCCTTAATGACCTGTCTCTGTACTGTCTAACCCCTACCTGCTCCTTAATGACCTGTCTCTGTACTGTCTAACCCCTACCTGCTCCTTAATGACCTGTCTCTGTACTGTCTAACCCCTACCTGCTCCTTAATGACCTGTCTCTGTACTGTCTAACCCCTACCTGCTCCTTAATGACCCGTCTCTGTACTGTCTAACCCCTTCCTGCTCCTTAATGACCGGTCTCTGTACTGTCTAACCCCTACCTGCTCCTTAATGACCTGTCTCTGTACCGTCTAACCCCTACCTGCTCCTTAATGACCTGTATCTGTACTGTCTAACCCCTACCTGCTCCTTAATGACCTGTCTCTGTACTGTCTAACCCCTACCTGCTCCTTAATGACCTGTCTCTGTACCGTCTAACCCCTACCTGCTCCTTAATGACCTGTCTCTGTACCGTCTAACCCCTACCTGCTCCTTAATGACCTGTATCTGTACTGTCTAACCCCTACCTGCTCCTTAATGACCTGTCTCTGTACTGTCTAACCCCTACCTGCTCCTTAATGACCTGTCTCTGTACCGTCTAACCCCTACCTGCTCCTTAATGACCTGTCTCTGTACCGTCTAACCCCTACCTGCTCCTTAATGATCTGTCTCTGTCCTGTCTAACCCCTACCTGCTCCTTAATGACCTGTCTCTGTACTGTATAACCCCTACCTGCTCCTTAATGACCTGTCTCTGTACTGTCTAACCCCTACCTGCTCCTTAATGACCTGTCTCTGTACTCTCTAACCCCTACCTGCTCCTTAATGACCCGTCTCTGTACTGGCTAACCCCTACCTGCTCCTTAATGACCCGTCTCTGTACTGTCTAACCCCTACCTGCTCCTTAATGACCTGTCTCTGTACTGTCTAACCCCTACCTGCTTCATAAGGAATATCTGAATTCACTGTAAGTTGCTTTGGATAAGATGACTTAATTGTATTAATTAAAAGTAGTTATGGTCTTCTAGCTGAAAGAAAATGCTATGATGTCACTATGTTAATTTGGCCTCGAAAGGCGTGTAAATGAGGTTCAGTCCACTAACTTTTGAGTTAGTATTATAATTATTATTTGTATGCTGGACAGGGTTGTGGTGAATTTGAAATGATCCAATCATACAAATGACCAACAAAAAGAAAACAAACACAAACTGCTTCATCTCTACCACTGACACAAAGCCCTATTACAATGTCATCTTTGCACTAAAAATACTATTTAATGTTTTTGATGCATGTTTTCCATAAAGACTTGATGGATTACTATTGGGCTGCGATGCAGGCTCGGCACGGAGCGTTCTTAGAAGAAATTGACGTGGAAATCAGAAGGTAATTGCGTCTTGTGCCTCAGGTTCTGCTCATTATGAAGGACAACTCTCCGGAAACATTTGAACCTGGACATATTCACAGGGATATAACGACATAACTGTTTGGATTCAGGATACAAACTACGAGTATTGTGCTTCAATTCAGTTTCATACAAAGTAACGGGATATCATTTACATAATTATCAATCTGTGGGAATGCTAAATATACGCAATGTAATATGCTAATGTGTTGACATGGATACTAACAGATGTTGTTGTTGTTGTTTTTTTAAATCAATTCAATGTTGGCCGTCTGATGCCAGACCGCATCATGGGGACATGATGCTGTATTTATGTATTTTAGTCTCAACAAACCCAATATACTGATGGAATATAGTGTATGGCAGAGGAGGATCTATTAAGGTGTGGGGCTCCACTTGGAAGGAGTTGAGTTTAAAGACTTTTTTTAAAGACTTTAAATAACATTTTAAAACAGAGAAGAAAACCTTTTAAGACATAATACTGATATCATTTATCAGTTCTGAAAAACCAAGACCCAATACATGAACCTTGAAGACAAACTCTGCGTAGGTCTCACACACACACACACAGTTTGTCTTCAAGGTTCATGTGTGTGTGTGTGTGCTCTTAAATGCTCTTAAGCGATGTCAGTTGGGATTTGTGGGTGAAACAAACCAGACGTAAGACCTAAGGCCTAGTCCACACGTCAAAGTGTGTGCCCTTATCTCCGAGGCCATTTAGTGCAGTGGCGTATACATTGTGTGTGTTTTAACATGCTCACCTGCCCTGTAAAGACTGGCAGGACCAAGTGAACATTTTCCTGGGTCTTGCTAACTTTCTATCCAAGTGTAATATTGACGACTAAGTCAGTCCAATACTTCTGATTGGCCTTATGGTTAGGGTTACAGCCTGTTGGTTTGGCATGCTCTTGACAACATGTTTTTGCATTTTTATGTGGACAGAGACTTTATTAAAACACTGCTTGTGTGGATGTGGGGGGGGAACAAAAGCCTAAAGACGAGGCGCCTCTACGCTCCCCTGCAGAGCTCTAACACACACACCCTGGCCAAAACTCAATAAATAATGACCAATGAGATGGTCTCATTTACTTTCCTGGCCGTACTCTGTTATGTCTGATTCAGCAGCATGTGTGTGTGTGTGTGTGTGTGTGTGTGTGTGTGTGTGTGTGTGTGTGTGTGTGTGTGTGTGTGTGTGTGTGTGTGTGTGTGTGTGTGTGTGCGTGCGTGCGTGCGTGTGTGTGTGTGTGTGTGTGTGTGTGTGTGTGTGTGTGTGTGTGTGTGTGTGTGGATGTTCCTACCCTGTTGGGTAGCGTAGATATATATTGTATATTGAAAATCAACAGAAAGACAATTATTATTTTTTTTTTTATTTGTTTGAATCTTTTTGGGTTTTTAATTAGACGAGGAGGTTTGGATCGAGCGCACGCTGAGGAAACCACAGATCAAGCATAACGCAACCTCATAGTTATTTATGTTCCCAAAGAGAGAAAGAATAGATGTGCATCTGAGTCACACAGGGGACTCAATCAGTGTCCCACTCAAGCCTTTGAATGGCATGTATATCACCTATGAGGATCAATCATATAAGGTAATGTCATCTATATTTGACTACACACTGTGATGCATTTCATTTATAATGCGTGTGTCGGCTGGATCAGCAACATATACAGAGGGCCACACAAGTACACACAGTTCAGTAATACTGTGGAGTGTGTGTGGTTGGTGGCCGCTTTAAGCAGCCTCACCTGGCCCGAGACGCACTGATTAGACTCAGGGGCTGCTGGGTGAGGCTGCACACCTGTGCTGCATGAGAGTAATGAAGGCACACAGGGAAAAGCAGCCACCACCACACACGCACAGGGAGAGAGACACCAAGTGACACCTGCTCTTGCTGTGACAGCTTGCCAACTTTTCAGTAAACCGGTTTTAACATTCTACCTTTGTCCTGTGAGTCAAAGGGGCTCAGAACACCGAGGTGCACCACAGGTGTCCAGCCACACGCAGTGGCTGGGTGTGGCTGGACACCCAGGCCAGTCTGGAGTAGCTTGAACCAGCCACCAACCACACACACTCCACAGGTACTTGTCTAGGGCTGTGTCCGAAATGACTCACGACTTTATAGTGTACAGTGACTCAAGATATAGTCTACTATATAGTGTATAGTGACTCACTCTTTAGTGGAGTACCCCATTTTAAAGAGCTGTCCGAATGTGTAGTGAGATAAAGTGTACCCTATATAGTGGACTCCACAACGCATCGTGAACAGTAGTGTACAACCGATGGTCACTTACCAAGCAAACAAAGATGGCCCTGTCCTATAAATGTGAGTACTTTTTCTGATACATTTTCAATGTTTAATTTACTTTTTACCAAGTAATAATAAATTGTGAATTTAATGTGTTTACATATGGCCCATTATTTGCATTAATATCGCCCATATTATGGCCCAAATCGCGGCTAGCGACCCAGAGTACTAACGTAAGCTAGCCCTCTTCTGTACAGTAATGGTCATTGGCAGTGTTAAACTAGATGGCTAGTAGATGAAGGATCAGTTACAGTGTATTTTCTTTGTGTATTTTCTTGAGTAGAGTGGTACTGAATCAGGGGAGCCCACTGCTGGAACATGGAAGTGGTTCTCCCTCCTGGAAGAGGCAATAGGTGGCAGGACGTCTATTCGGCCTCCATGCCTCATTGCCTCAGCCTGGGGAGTCGGTGTCTCTTGACTCAATGCCACCTGAGCCAGAAAGGGAGACACAAGAGCCAGGAAATGAGTCATGGTCAGAGGAGCCAGGGCCACTAAAGAGGCAGTGGTGTGGTGCGGTACTGGAGCTGCTGCAGAGTGCCAGAGAAGAGGCCAGGGAGGAGAGGGCCAGAGAGGAGGCCAGGGAGGAGAGGGCCAGAGAGGAGGCCAGGGAGGAGAGGGCCAGAGAGGAGGCCAGGGAGGAGAGGGCCAGGGAGGAGAGGGCCAGAGAGGAGGCCAGGAAGGAGGCCAGGAAGGAGAGGGCCAGAGAGGAGGCCAGGGAGGAGAGGGCCAGAGAGGAGGCCAGGGAGGAGAGGGCCAGGGAGGAGAGGGCCAGAGAGGAGGCCAGGAAGGAGGCCAGGAAGGAGAGGGCCAGAGAGGAGGCCAGGGAGGAGAGGGCCAGAGAGGAGGCCAGGGAGGAGAGGGCCAGATAGGAGGCCAGGGAGGAGAGGGCCAGAGAGGAGGCCAGGGAGGAGAGGGCCAGGGAGGAGAGGGCCAGAGAGGAGGCCAGGGAGGAGAGGGCCAGGGAGGAGAGGGCCAGAGAGGGGGCCAGGGAGGAGAGGGCCAGAGAGGAGGCCAGGGAGGAGAGGGCCAGGGAGGAGAGGGCCAGAGAGGGGGCCAGGGAGGAGAGGGCCAGAGAGGAGGCCAGGGAGGAGAGGGCCAGGGAGGAGAGGGCCAGAGAGGAGGCCAGGGAGGAGAGGGCCAGAGAGGAGGGAGGAGAGGCTGTTCAATTTATTAGGAAAAAATGTTGAGGGAAAATGAGAAAATAATAGGACAGAAATTTGTTTTCAATAATTTAATATTTCTGCATTGACAATGAAAACAAATATCTACAAAGCAAATTGTAATATATATACATTTCCTTCACTTTCCAATGAGTTTAACAATGCTATGGAGAAATTAAAGATATAAACACCCTATATTAACACCCAATTGAAACTATTGACATGGAATTCAACTTGAACCAAGGAACTTGTGTGAATGCGTTTTGACTTTAACATATAATAATAATAAATGATATTTATAAGCGCACTTTTAATTTGCGTAGACAAAACTCAAAGTACTAGACAAAACTCAAAGTGCTAACATGTCAGGCATGTTCTTGAAGAGCTGGAGGAGGAGCTTGATGCTGAAAGTGTGGTGGTGATGCGTCCACAAAGCTGGTCCCCACACTGAACGTCTGGCTGAAGCTGACTGCCATCCCAGCCCAGGTGAACTTCAAGACCCTTAAAAAACACCTGAACATCATAATGCCAAATGCTCTTTTCATCACAGCACAGGCCTTTGCGTGGTGCCTGTTGAACCTCCCTGTAAGGTCTTATGAGTGGGATTGGTTGTGACATGCAGGGACATCCACCATCCCCTAGGATACAATAGCCTTCAGGTGGGTACAATATATGCACATACAAAAGGGCTATTTTAAGAACTGACATCATGGACTGAGTCTGGCTAGCCAGCTAATCGAATGTCCAGGAAGTGACACTGGTGGTCACACACTGCTTCCTTCAACCCTGGGCGATTGCTGCAGATCCAAATAGATGTTCAAAGCCAGCACCGGTTATTTGAAGCTCATCCGATGACCCTGTTTTTGAGCCTTTTTTATTTTGTGTGTCACGTCACGGACGATATCATTCACTGTGGAACGTGGGATGCCAAATTCTCTTGAGGCGACACGGTAAGAAGCTGCACTTGGCAGCCGAAAGCAGGACCACCAGGACCTCTAGACCACAGCAACGGTCCAATGGAGAGCGGAGGATGTGAACCAGATAGGGCTACTGTGTCCCAAGTCACTTTGGCCATCAAAGTATGGAGTCTAAGGCCAAGACATGAACATGGCCATTCAGTGCACTATGTTGGGATGGTTGTTCACGCTGTAAATAAAGATATTGAAACCGATAGCAGGCAGTTTCATGAAATGAAATATGAGACTATAAACGATGTCACAATACAGTCACATACATACTGTTTACTGTTACATAAATATAATTGCGCCAATGTCTGTCAATGTGTGTTTCCTCAGGAGGTGGTGGAGTCTGACAGGATGACAGTTGGTTGTTCACACACTGAGGACATGTTGTAAATCTAAACCTAAAGGCCTAGCATCATGTTCGTCTTTTCATTGACTATTTGCTGACGTATTGCTAGTGTTGCAAGAGCAACGGGCCTCAGTTTACTCTGTCTAGTAATTCTGTTTATTCTCCTAATCAAAAATATTTCAATGATCTTGAGAACGATCAAAGATTGATTTTGGGTGTTTTTCCACAGAGCTCTAGAAGCTGTTTTATAAAGAGTAGTTTTTTTTAAGTATAATGTTTTTTTCCTTATGACGACGAATCCATGATTTCTGGTGCGAAAATATGTTCTAATTATTTGAATAGATTTCTACTGTATATACTATGCGCTTATTAATATATATTAATCACAAAAATGCATGTTGGTATTTTTTCATGGTTGATCCACCAGCCATAGCCGATGATCTGGTATGGTTTAATTATGTGACAGCAACACGATGAGCTCACTTTATAGTCACAGAACTCTCTAGATAGTGAGTAGAGACGAGTGAAGGATTGTGGACAAAGCCTCGGACTTGAAAGCAAAACAGAGGTCACAGGTCACATCACGGGAAGTTGTACTTCATAAAATGGTGTGCGCGGGTATGTATGATGTATGGCTTCGGGGAAAGCGAGTTTGATGTCGGCCAAACAGCTGCTCGTGTGAAACTCAACTCAACAGGAGGAAAAAACATTCATAAATGTTTAATTTACGACCATACATCTTTAATCTCTAAAACAAAATACCCACAGTGAGATTCAGGGAGAAGTGTAAATATAGTCCGCCCCACTCTCCCTTTCCCGCCTCCTTCATTAGTCAATAGCGTTTACCTTCCCCTTCATTTTCTCTGTGGTAAACATATTCATCTCCTGTCTATTATGTGGAAATAGGCGGTGGCATGGCGTTGTTAATAACGCCACAGAAAGCAATTACATCCATTCCTTATCCTGATTAATTGAATGCATGAGCGTTTTGTGTGCTGCTTGCAAATATGTTCATAAAAGCCCAGAATTGCCCGCGGACGAATCAGGGTGTGGATGAGTGTGTGCAGTGACCACCTGCCTCACTAATGACTGTGTTTGAACACTGACTGGATTAGTGGGTCTGCTCCCTGAGGCCGGTGAGGGTCACGTGAACTTTGACCTCGGTAGCAACTTGACACAGTTATTATTATATTACGATGGATAACTAAAGTGAGCAGTGTGAGCCCCCAGGTGTACGTTCAACTCATGGAAATACTCTTCAGGGTGTTTGACACGGTAATTGCCTTAAAAGTTACTAAGTAGTTAGTAGCCAAAAGCCAGACTCCCAACAGATTAATTCGAATGTGGCATGCATTCATTTCTTCATATACGTCACGTTGCATTCCCATTTAGTTTGGGTTTTTAATCGCAGGATAACGTTCCACAAAGTCGGCTGAGTTCCTCCCATAGGAGTCGCTCATTAAAGGGAAGCATTGGTGGCAGGTCATTTTGAAGCCACCTGTTCTTCCGACTTTCCACTAAGTTTTAAAAGAGCGTGACGACTTATTTCTGTGTTTATAAATGTCAGAAATTTACCACGGCAGTATAAAACATAAAAAGACACAGAAATCTGCATTAATGCCGCATCAGGATACTAGGGCGTGAAGAGGTTTTAACTGCACCTATAGAAATGAGTCTTAATGTGGTGGAACAGAATAGCTCGAGTCAGGGGCCTTTTCCGAGTTTTCCGAAGTTTTTTACGTTTTAAATGTGAGCCACGTCAAAGCCGATTTAGTCTTGTCACGCTGTTGATGGACAAACATTTGTTGAATTGAAAAAACCAAAACAATCCAAGCTGAGGCCTCTGTTGTTCGGTCCACCTAAGTGAGACCAGGCTAATAAACAGAAGATTAGATGCTCAATGTCCCATGCACAGCTACACATGGTACAGACCACCTCTAAACACCCTTGATAGTGTGAAGATAAGCCTAAACACGAGCTCAACCAAAGCTAAACCTACTATAAATAAATATGCACCAACCACAAAGTCGTTAATTCTTATTTGATGAATTATTTGTGAGATATCTACATTGACGGACGCCCTATCAAACTGACACAATATTTTCCCAGCACTACAGCGTTCAAGAAGATAATATACAGCCGCAATTCAATTTATTACTACCATTTATCTTTCAAATCATGTAAAACTCGGCAGAACTCCTTTAGACAGTACGTTTCATCCAGGCTATGACGCAGACCGCTCTTTGGATTGCACTCATTTTGCTGGTGGCAGATGGCTGTTTTTAAAAGCATCTCGGCAGGTAAGGTTATAAGAGCTTGTCTGCTATCTCCCAAACCGCCATTTTAAAATCTCATCCCAGCATCATGCTCTTCAGGGAGCAGTGCTTTAGGTGCGTGCGTTGTGCTATACCTCTCGTTGTTTACTCGGCGAGCTCAGGTCGTTGAAACACATTTGTCATCTCTTACCTTCACGGGCAGCGGTCCACATCTATATTGTATTGATGTCTCATGCTGCGCTGGAAATAGTTACACAATACGGTATCGCATTGAGGACGGAGAAGTTTAAGAGTACAGAGAATTGGTTCGGTTTAGATAGCAGGGGAAAGATGGATATGTTTGGGTAAGGGTTTTGTGTGGTTAGAGACGGATGAATTGAGGTTTTAGATTAAGGATGGTAAAGTTTAGGCATATTGGGTTGGAGATGGTCTACGTTTTGTCGTGGTTAGGCTTAGGTATTAGACTAGAAAAGAATAATACAGGCTGAAACATGTTCATAATGTTCCTGTGATCAGAAGCAGTTTAGTAAGAGGACACACATTAGTAACGGCTCATCCTTGATCATCCCTCAAGCCCTTCAGCTTCACGGGCTTCAGCGTGGACATGATTACTGTGAAATGTTCAAATGTTGTAAGTATTGGCTACAACTCTGTGAAAGGTTTGTTTTTCGATTTAGGACCTTAGGAGTTTTTCCCCGAAGGGTAGAGCATTGAAATCCAGCCAAATAAAATACCATTGAGTGTTCTGGAATGGAACACTCGCTAACCTAAAGTTGCAGCTTTCTAATCCTACAGTCGTCACAAAAGAACAGTCTAAATTAGTGTGCCAAATTGTATCGTAGCATGCTGCCCTGCAGTATGCTGAAATGCATTGTGGGAACAACTGACCAGCACATTTGGAGTGATATTTTAGTTTTTTTAGTCAACGTTATGACTTTATGATGTGCGTTATTAAGCACGAGTCACAGGCCAGGATATATAGAGAACAGTGACTTTATCTTGGGGGAAAAACTTAATGGTCAAACTTTAGATTAGAATATTTGATCAAGCCAAGCACCATTTGCATAGATGGAATAGATTGACCTCTAAGTGTCAAAGTACCCTGATGTACCAGGAGGACAAACGGCCTTCTGATCATTCTGGGCAATTTCTGAATCAATCAAATTGGCAGAGTAAACCAAAGACTAGAAATGGCTTTGTGGAAGTGATTGCGATTGTCCATTAAATTGATTTTCATCTACGAATAAAAGAAAGCTTTTAGTGTGAAGATGCGCTCCAGATAAGATTTCCTCCTTATTTGTCTTTGTTTGGTCTTTTTTTGTAGGTTTTAAAATCTCTGAGACTTTCTTTTCTTTCTTTTTTTTCATAATTGCTGTTCCTTCTGAGAATAGACAGAAAAAAGCGGAGGGAAGGAAGTGGTTTTAAACGGCTGTTTCCAACAGTGATGTTATCTTCTCTCTCTCTCTCTCTCTCTCTCTCTCTCTCTCTCTCTCTCTCTCTCTCTCTCTCTCTCTCTCTCTCTCTCTCTCTCTCTCTCTCTCTCTCTCTCTCTCTCGTTCATCCTCTCAAAGCCTCGGCAGTCGCCATGGCAGCAGGAATAGGAAGTGGTTTTGATAACTCTTTTTCTTTATCGTTAAAATAAGAAACCTGTCTGGCGTTTGGCTGATAAAACAATGATGTCCACGTCCACCTTCAGCTCTCTCCCCTCACCTATCCATCCCCCTTTCTTCTTCCAGAGATGAATTAGTTAGGTTCACACATGTTTCCATACAGACGAGTACTGTAATGTAATGTTTTATCGCTCACATGTGTTCTTAGATAATTCAAGCTAATTATTCAGTATTAAGTTTATGTTTTTAATTCATGGGAGTTGTAGTACTCAAAGGGTGACCTTGCTGCAGAGGTTGTTTTTTGGAACTACAGTCGTGGAAGAGCTGCCTGGCCTACACCTTTGTGTAGGTTTTACCCTCCATATTGTGTGCCTCACTGATTATCTCTTTCATCTTTTCTATATAAATGCTAAATGGACTGCAATCATATGAAGCTTTTTATATCCACAGTGGTGTCCAGGTTTGATGCCGGGGGAGTTCTGTGATAATTTATGTTCAATCAAAAAAAGTCATCTTGTAAGTGATAATTGCTTGTGTTAAGTATAATAATAGCCTGGTTTCACCACTCTGATACCATACAGCTGTCAAGAATATGAGAACTAATGTATTAAATGCATTACTTTTTTCCTCTTCTGGATAAGGTTGTGTGTAGAGACGGTCCCATGTAGGTGTGAGGTGTTATTTTACAGAATTTGCCAAGAATAGCTTACTAAGAACATACTAACTTAACCTAAATTAACCTGACATTAACCTGACGGGGCCAAATCCCTAAATCCCCCACAATTGGTGATTGCTAATGGCATGGTAACTGGTTACATAGTGAATGATAATCTGATGCAGATGCAAATCGTAGCAACTGTTGACAGAAATGGTAGTTAGATGGTAGTAGATAATAGACTCCCTTATGAGTTAATACGGGAGTCCATACCGTATTAGTTACTGCGCACTTATGTTCACACTCTTCTAATTCACGATTTGCTGCGCACTCGATAGCAGGTTTTCGTTCACACACGATAGAGAAGCGAATGCGCATTCAATTAGGAGACTGGTAAGTTTTGTGTGAAGTGAAAGCAATGAGCATTAAAGATTCTGTTCACACACATGGGAAGCAAAACCCGTAGTAGTTTTATTGCTTTCCACCCAAAGTAGTAACTTCAGGATCAACCACCTACCCAAGGTGGATTAGTTAATGCGCACATTCCCACTGTGGAAAAGCGAAGCAAAACTAGTTTTACAGTGCAGCAAATACCGTATTTTAGCCCAGTGTGAAAACGGTATAAGATGCCAAATAGATGCACTTCCGAGGTGCTGAATCCCCATGGTCCGATTTAGCAGCTTGGTTCTTCCTCTGCCCTTCATCTTACTTAATGGGCTCCATGCACTCAGCTGAGTGAAGTACTTCTGGCTTCAAATAATGCGGTTCAGCCTCTTCCGGCGTATTTGTTTACTTCCAACTAGCTAGCTACAGCTCCTGAGGTCATATTTCGCCATGAATTCCCATAAGAAAATCTGTTGAAGAAATACTCCGAACATTGTTGTGTTCCGCTTTGTTCGGCATCATCGAAATGTAATTAACGGTATTTAGAGTTTCCATGGCTTTCCAACCCATCCCGACCTGAGAAGAACCCGACGTGGACATCCGATTCTATACCAGGTAATGGTAGACCGAAGTTGTGCTATTCAGCTAACTGTGTCACGAATGAGATAGTTCGGTAGGACCCAGAACGCAGACCAAGACCCAGTGGAGCTATAACACAGAGCTTTATTTCAAGCAAACACAACACAAGAGAGTGATCAGGGACAGTCCAGGGGTCTGGGTACCGGGAGGTCGATCCACGGAGTACCGGCAGGTAGTAGACCGGCGAGTAGTCCGGACGGGAGAGGAGTCTGGGAACCGGGAGGTTGGAGTAGCGACAGGTACTAGACAGGTAATTATAATGACCGGGGAGCTCGTATAGACCGGAGTAATGCGAGACAGGCGGGTGACGCGGGATAGGCAAAGAATCTGGATCTCCGGGACATCAGCGTGGCGATTCCGTCCAGAATGTACGACATAACATGTACAAAGTATGACGTACGACCTAACCCCGGGGTAACGGGAAGCCAGGTGAGGGGATTAGCAATCAGCCACGCAATTGCTGACAGGTGTGTGTGTGCGCCGCCAGCGCAAGTGGCTTGGCCACGCCCCCTGCCAACTACCGTAACCGTGACAAACTGTTTGACATCGACCAAAGTAAACATCAGTTAAACTGTAAAGAATCCTATCGTAAGTCTTAATAAAAAAGTTGATGTGTCTACTGCCTGACCGCTGCAGCCTGTGTCATACGAGATGAGACATTGGCTTAGTTGTTACAGCTAACATTATTTTGGTGACCGTGTATGATTGTATTTACTTTGTTAATTAATGACGGACATGTATGTGTCTTTTTGTAAATATATTTCCAAGCTATGACCACCTGATGGCGTTTTGGGGTTTGATTGAGCCTTCAATTGACTAAATGGTTCGGGTCTCCAGAGCCAAGAGCCTCCAGAGCACGTCCATCCATGGTAGGTTATGGTCTGAGCTGCTCTGTAGTAACAGAGGGTGGGATGCCATTGCATTTACAGAAGGCTACACTAAAGGACTCAGCCCCCTTTAAATTCACCAGTGTCGGTTGGTTTAGTGCACCTGTCGGTTGGTTTGAAGGAGAAGGACCCGGCGCATCAATTCAACATACACCAGTCCACAGTGAGCCGAATTATTGCAACATGGACACGTTTTCTAGCCACTGCACTAGGGTCTCAATGCATCTGGCTCACACCTGCAGAAGTGCAAGCTTACCTCCCTGAGGAATTCAGAGATTTCCCAGACACCCAGGTCATCTTGGACTGCACTGAGCTCAAGTGTCAGACACCATCCTCACCACTCCTGCAAAGTGAGATGTATTCCACCTACAAATCTCATTGCACCATGAAAGGGCTTATTGGCAGACGTTTACAGTGGCCTGTTGTCAAACTACCAAAACAAGGCGTTAGTTAAGGCATGGGTTAAGTAAAGCATTGAGTCAACACCAGGCTTTTGTAATTTAATTTAGTAAATTTTGTTTATTCCAGAGGCAGATGATTTTGTTAAACATTCTGTAAATCTTATGTACAAAAACACTATCAATGTAAGCAAACTGTTGAATGTAAAGTAATTTGTATAGATTTGTAAAAAGGAACATTGTAACATATTCTACATATATCATATTGAACAAGTGTAACATATTGGCTAAAAAACATGATTGAAAAATGTAAAACTGAACATTTTGTCATTCCAATCTTTCATTGAAGAACCTGGGTTTTACTCATGTTCATTTCTCAAAGACCGGTATCTTGCCATGTAGAAAAATAAATGGTCAGCTTTTTCTCTAGTTGATCTTTGCACTTGTGGATCCATGTATATTTGTTGCACAACTGTTTGGAACAGCAATGCCACTATGTGATTGCACACAACACTGCCTGCCACACAGGAGCATCGGCTGTGCGTCAACACCACTGGCCATGAATCACGAAGCGTAATCTAAGAAGAAAGAGACAATTAGAAATATACCCTCTGCTTCATGGAAAAGAGCAAGTAGGTTATTATGAGTAGAACATTTATTGTTATTGTTACTGAACCATGCTCCTAGACGATGCCTACCCTCCTAAATGCTTAGCTTTACATTCTCTCCCTACTCAAACAAACTTGAATAACTTTCCTTGATAACTATTATGCCTTAGATGGTGTATATTAGCAGTGTTAACTTACGAAAATATGTTTCTGATCACCCAAACACGTTTCCACCTTATCCTTATTAACTTGATCAAATTATTTCAGAGACAGGCAAACATTCAAGTTGGTGAGTCTTTAGGAATAAACTTAGCTGTAATGCTCCACTGAACGAGGATGACCAACGTTACACAGCTTCCTGCCTCCACTTAAACGGTGTGGTTTCTCACTCTTCCTCATGTCCTGTAGCACAAGGCTCTCACCACCTGCCTGACAGCCCGTCTTTATTGGACGCTGAATACAATAACAGAGAAGTGTCATTAGCGTTACATTGTCGCTAGCGTTACATTGTCGTTAGCGTTACATTGTCGTTAGCGTTAGTTAGTCAGTCAGTTAACAATCGTTATCTTACCTTCCTAGTTGTGTATGTATGACGCCGCATACAACCTTTATCCAACTTGCTTGTTGGGGTTTTGGTCGTCCTAAAATCCTAAACACCGGGTGAAGAATGTTGCCATTGAACCGGAAACAGTCGAGCAGCATTAAATCTGATGAAGTAGAACGCGGAAGTGTTTGTGCAAGTAGCCCATTACTCGAACAGAGCTTCCATTTTACTGCAATGCTCTTTCAGTGATGCTGCTGCCAAAACCCAAATCCCATTTGAAGCAGTTTCCTCAATGGTAGCAAACAGCTGAGCGCGAGACCCAAGTCAGGGTTTGATTTTCAAATGTGCTGTAGAACATGGCGGCCAATTAGGTCATTTCATACAAAAACAGAAGTGATGATTGAAAAATAGTGTAGCCTAATAAGTGAGTAAAAGTCAAGTCTATGTCTATAATATAAACAGAGTAATATAAACATACTATTAACCAGTGTTTTAAAGGATACTGTTTCCTTCACGCCATCTTTCTTTTATTTTAGACACAGCCTGTAACTGGATCTTTAGTCCAAGAACACATTAAATATTGATGGTCCTTCTGAAATTGGTGGACGGCACAGCACACACACACACACACACACACACACACACACACACACACACACACACACACACACACACACACACACACACACACACACACACACACACACACACACACACACACACACACACACACACTACAGAGAATGATTGAAGGCGAGTGTTTTCTTCCCCGAGGCTAGCGGCATGATGTATGTATAGTGAAATGGGCAATAGGTTGTGATTCAATAGGAGCAACCAATCTATTGTTGAAGGCCCTGGAAGGGATGGATTGGAACGGAACAATTTGTCTCTGTTGAAACAGCTTCTTCTACCACTGTGAGGCTAGGGGCCTGATGTGAGGCTAGGGGCCTGATGTGAGGCTAGGGGCCTGATGTGAGGCTAGGGGCCTGATGTGAGGCTAGGGGCCTGATGTGAGGTTAGGGGCCTGATGTGAGGCTAGGGGCCTGATGTGAGGCTAGGGGCCTGATGTGAGGCTAGGGGCCTGATGTGAGGTTAGGGGCCTGATGTGAGGCTAGGGGCCTGATGTGAGGCTAGGGGCCTGATGTGAGGCTAGGGGCCTGATGTGAGGTTAGGGGCCTGATGTGAGGCTAGGGGCCTGATGTGAGGCTAGGGGCCTGATGTGAGGTTAGGGGCCTGATGTGAGGCTAGGGGCCTGATGTGAGGTTAGGGGCCTGATGTGAGGCTAGGGGCCTGATGTGAGGCTAGGGGCCTGATGTGAGGTTAGGGGCCTGATGTGAGGTTAGGGGCCTGATAGGGTAGTGGTTAGCCAAAGGGGACTCGGATCAAACGGCAGGGTACCTGTAGGTGTGTGTGTGGGGGGGCTGAGGGTAATGATTGAGATGGAGTTTGACCAATGTTTGCGTGAAGGCCTTAAGTTGTAGCCTACATTACCGACCAATGGTGGCATGGGGGAAGGCGGGACATAAGGAGAAATGTCAAAGTTATGTAAAGTAATGCGACTATAGTAAGACTTTTTGGACGATTTAGAAATCCCAGCCGAACACAAATTTCAGGTCCCAAAAAGAGGAACCCTACTATACACATCATTCATCAACCATACAACATACATCACTATACACATCATTCATCAACCATACAACATACATCACTATACACATCATTCATCAACCATACAACATACATCACTATACACATCATTCATCAACCATACAACATACATCACTATACACATCATTCATCAACCATACAACATACATCACTATACACATCATTCATCAACCATACAACATACATCACTATACACATCATTCATCAACCATACAACATACATCACTATACACATCATTCATCAACCATACAACATACATCACTATACACATCATTCATCAACCATACAACATACATCACTATACACATCATTCATCAACCATACAACATACATCACTATACACATCATTTGGTTAGCACTGGCTTTTTTATTTTCGAGGGCCCCTGTCCTTGGCAGTTCCCAGGGCCCTTGAGCTGACGTGGCCAGGGTGAAGACAGAAAGGACATCCGAGATAATTTCGGCGACACTAATGAGAACCAAATATCGTTAGCTTCTCTTTAATTGTCAGACTTCTCCCATGTGATTGCACGTTAGCGTGACGGATTGACACTCCGTGGCTGTAATTACCACAGTGTCCACACCGAGAATGAGCCCAGATTCACAAGGACATGAGGCCCCCTGTCATCGTCTCAATTAACCTGCTTTGTTCCGCCATCTCCTCTCCAAACACACGCCACCGCTGATGTGTGGCAGTAAGAGATGTGTACGGCGCACACGAAGACACAATCTACATCCTGTCGTTGGCAGGACTGGAATATGCCAACGGAAGGCGGTTTAAAAAAGATCTCTCTTTGAAGTTAAATACACGTCTCTGGGAAGTCTGGCGTGTCGCAGCGGCGCTGAATGTGTAATTTCCATCTGAATGGGCTCCATCTTGATGACAACATCTGCTAGCTTCCATGGGCGAATTGACACTGATGGGGATTTGATTTCGCTGGCAGCTTTTTGATAAGTCACTTAAGACTAATGTGTCCTTTCCTGCAGTTAGTGTTTACATCTGTTTTATTTATTAATGCCAAATGTGGAGACAGCTGGCACGGGCACAGGTACACTTTCCCTGCTAATAAAAAATGTGTATAGATGTATAGATATAGATATACAAATTCGATATCAAGAGATGTGTACTATATATGAATTAAAAAAAAATATTAGTATATGGATGGTGTATTTATTTAAAACAACATAAAAACTGCTATTAATACATATGTATATATAAGCTAGAAACAACTAATATGTTGCACACTGCAGAGAAACATGTAAACCCTCTCTCAACACTGATGGACTGTACTTGACAACCTAGCTACTCGACATAACCGCGAGGGAGCCTGTGTCCTCTGCTTGTCAATCTCATCATGTTCCACTCCACCAATGGCAACATAACACCAAGCGAAACTTACACATATCTACAAGGACTTGCCCGGCACTAAAGCACATTGGGCTGATTCCGCTATAGGTCAAAATTGCCGGGTCACAACGCAGGTCAGGGCAATGTAAGGTTAAGAACCACTGGCAGCGACCCAGAGAGCTAGCTAGTATCTGGAGTTGTTACTATTGTTGCTATTAAACTAGCTAGATATCTAAACCCAGCTAGCTTTCAAACTTCAAATTTTGAACGTTATAGTGTGTTATTAAATTCGGCTAGTCATTTTTAACTATCGAATTTAACTCTTTATAGTCACTGAATGTGTGTTTTTTTGTTGTAAATTGTACTCAGTGTAGTGTTCTTATTGTTCTTATAGTGTTCTCTTAACGTATAAAGGCCCACAATGCCATACTTCAGTCTCTAGCCTCTCCTTAGTCTTTATTCATCATCATTTCCACCAGCCCAGACTCGCAAGCCCAAAAATATGGTGTCAAAAGTTGAAACCGCGGGACCAGTAAATGTTCCCACTATAAGTGGTACTGTTGTGACACAGACGGGTCTTTAACAGCGGTAGCCAGCCGTCCGTCTGTCGGCTGGCTCTCCCCTCTGAACTCCCTGCCACCCACACGGTTGAGGGATGCTGGCGGGGTTTTTTGGGCGCCATCTGGTCTGAGCCGAGGCACTTGGGTAAATATGGCCGCCGCACGTCGCCAAGGCTGGGACGGGGGAGGGGGACTAAAGATAAGGGGAGAGAGAGAGATGGATGGATGGATGGATGGATGGATGGATGGATGGATGGATGGATGGATGGATAAAGAAAGAGAGATGGATGATGGATAGATGGGAGAGAGAGATGATTGGATAGAAAGATATATGCATAGGTTGAGGATGGATAGTTTTATTTATATTATGTTTGGCAACACACAAACATATTTTATAGATGGAGAGATAGGCCCATGGATGGATAGAAAGGCATATATAAGTAGACATACAGAAGACAAGTACATAGACTATCCTAGTTACCAGTTACGAGACTCATGCCTAGTTGGACGGGCCACCAGCAGAACTCTGCCTTTCACTGAGTGGACCAATCATCCCCAACTTGTTAGTTAAAACTCTACATTCCTGTTACTTTGTCTGTCTGTGGTTTTGCACTGTTGAGGAAGCCTGACACTCAAGCATTTCATTGCCGTTAATGACTGCTGGTCGTCGTTCCATTAGTGTGCACATGACAATGAACTAAACTTGGATCTGAAATCTTGTTAGACTGAAGGCTAATGCTAGATTAGCATGCTAGGTACCCCCTCCCTCGCTGTTGCTGCCCCCCCACACCCTCTTACAATCTCCCATAAAGCATGCTAGACAAGCTTTTTAGACAAGCTAAAATGAGAGCTAGCGCCATTTGCTTCCTGTAGCTAATTGGATTAGTGCTGAAGGCACTACAATAACACCAGGGTTTGAGAGGTGGGGGGGGGGGGTGTGAAAGAGGTGTACAGAATGAAAGTCAATTTCCAGTGAAATAAGCTTTGCTCCAGGTAGAGAGAGAGAGAGAGAGAGAGAGAGAGAGAGAGAGAGAGAAACTGTGTTGGAAAAGCGCTGCAATATATACACAAGTGGTTCACAGAATATACGCAGCATGCATGACAACACGTACGTGTGTGGCCTTGTTTACATGTCTGTTACAATCCACTTGCAAAATGTGGGTTTGTGTGGCAGTTGTAAAAACAGCATGCTAAAACAGATATTCAAGTATAGCTAATTAGTTCTATGTTCTCCGAATCAAATTAAAATGATTAGTTACGTCAATGTTAAATCAAACACATTGAATAAAAGCTAACCAAACTGTGGATCCTTACACCGTATTTCAGTGATTGAGGAGCGGCTCTCTTGGGTCTTCTCACAGCCAGCAGACCAATTGGAACACAGGAGGGGGAGTCTTAGACCAATCAGTGTGCAGGAGGAGGGTCTGAGCGGGACAATGCTGAACAATGGGAGTAGATTACCGCAGGATGTGGAGTGTTTCTGAGTGTTACTAAAGGCCTTCATTAGCCGATTGATACCAGACCAGAGTGTTTATTCTGTCTTTATTTTGGCAGGGTACCTTCATTCGCTGATTGTGCAGAAATATTGACCAAATTATAGTTTTATAGTAGATAGAATTGCTGCCCAATTTGTTTGAAAGACCCGTCTCCAGGGCTGTGAAACACAGCCAGACCCATGGGACTCATACCGTCTCCTGGGCAGGTCTACACCGCTAGACACAGGACTCATACCGTCTCCTGGGCAGGTCTACACCGCTAGACACACAGGACTCATACCGTCTCCTGGGCAGGTCTACACCGCTAGACACACAGGACTCATACCTTCTCCTGGGCAGGTCTACACCGCTAGACACAGGACTCATACCGTCTCCTGGGCAGGTCTACACCACTAGACATACAGGACTCATACCGTCTCCTGGGCAGGTCTACACCGCTAGACACACAGGACTCATACCGTCTCCTGGGCAGGTCTATACCACTAGACACACAGGACTCATACCGTCTTCTGGGCAGGTCTACACCGCTAGACACAGGACTCATACCGTCTCCTGGGCAGGTCTACACCGCTAGACACACAGGACTCATACCGTCTCCTGGGCAGGTCTACACCGCTAGACACAGGACTCATACCGTCTCCTGGGCAGGTCTACACCACTAGACACAGGACTCATACCGTCTCCTGGGCAGGACTACACCACTAGACACACAGGACTCATACCGTCTCCTGGGCAGGTCTAGACACACAGGACTCATACCGTCTCCTGGGCAGGTCTACACCTCTAGACACACAGGACTCATACCGTCTCCTGGGCAGGTCTACACCGCTAGACACAGGACTCATACCGTCTCCTGGGCAGGTCTATAGACACACAGGACTCATACCGTCTCCTGGGCAGGTCTACACCTCTAGACACACAGGACTCATACCGTCTCCTGGGCAGGTCTACACCTCTAGACACACAGGACTCATACCGTCTCCTGGGCAGGTCTACACCACTAGACACACAGGACTCATACCGTCTCCTGGGCAGGTCTATAGACGCACAGGACTCATACCGTCTCCTGGACAGGTACAAGATACAGGATACAAGATAGACTATTTTTATTGGCAATTTGCAGCAAGTAAAATGGAATGCTTACTCCCCATTCCCTCCCGCAGTATGATTTTCTAAAACAATACTATAAAAATTCTTTACACCGCTAGACACACGGGAATAATACCGTCTCCTGGGAAGATAATTCACCACGTTATATCGCTAATTCAGAGCATGAATATCTATATGTGTGATTATTTGTATACACACAGCAGCATAACTAATATATAATTTCACTTGCAGTTTATTATGTCGGGAGATTCCTGGCAGGCGGTCATTATTGTGGAACTTGTCGAATGATGAGGAACTCCTTCTTCCCCGGGCCAGCTCTAAACATTGGCAAACAAACCTATTTTATACAGCCTCTCAACAACAATAGATGACAACTGTGAAGGCTTTTGACAACTTAAAGGTGCTATAAATAACATTTATAACATTCAGCCACTAGATGTCGCACTCCCCCCTTCCATTCCATTGCTCTGCTTAACAGTTTGTTGCACAAACTGCATATTTCATGGTGGAGTGGAATGAGACTCAGACAGACTCAGTCATCTCAAGTGATGAATCGTTGGTGTTGAGGCAAAAGCTGAACCAATGTTCCCCTGGTCTTGCACCTTCTTTGGTCCCTGAGTACATTAGATATTTACCGGAGTGAAGCCTGGTGCTTACCGTTGTTTTAGCCATACCAAATTGGCAAGACTCTTGCTCTTGTCTCTTGATCGGTAAGGACACAGAGACACCACGTGATATCAACGTCGTGATACTAATGGCTCACCAGCCATGTTAGAAGCATGAAGCAAACGTCAGTCAGACTGCTTACACAGAGATAAATCCAACATTCATTTCAACAACAATTTGAAAACATTTTAAATTACCTTTTTCCTTTTCTTACGCACCTTTCTAAAAGCTCTGTGGATGTATTATTAAAATATCCATCCATGCATCGTCTGCACCTTGGTCATGAGAAGATAATCTTCTCACGATGATCTTCTCACCCTATCCCTAAGGGAGATGATCTTCTCACCCTATCCCTAAGGGAGATGATCTTCTCACCCTATCCCTAAGGGAGGGGATCTTCTCACCCTATCCCTAAGGGAGGTGATCTTCTCATCCTATCCCTAAGGGAGATGATCTTCTCACCCTATCCCTAAGGGAGATGATCTTCTCACCCTATCCCTAAGGGACCAGCCACCCCCCTGAGGAAAATCATTTCAGCCGTTTGTATTCGTGATCTCATCCATTGTTCATGACCATAGGTGAGGGTAGGAACAAAGACTGATCGGTAGATCAAGAGCTTTGCTTTGTAGCTCAGCTCTCATTTGGTTACAACGGTGTGGTAAAGTTGTTTGTTGTTCTAAAAAAAATATATATATATTTGTCTCCATAAACATGTTATCAGCGCCTTTAAATAGTACCAAAACAAACTGTACCGGACTGCCACAAATTATGGGAAACACTGAAACTTGAAATTTGGGGGAGCATAGAACACCGACACCACACACACCGCTCACACAACCACAGTCAGACACAACCCCCCCCCCCACACACACACACACACACATCCAGGCACACACAACAGACCAACAAGGATGACCTTGCAACGCCCTTCTCTTTTAATAACCCGTCAGAACATCGATGCTGTATTACCTCGCTGTTCAAACAATTCATTAAAATAATAAATTAAAATACACACACACACACACACACACACACACACACACACACACACACACACACACACACCACACACACACACAGGGGCAGTAATAGTCACCACAGTGATGGAGAGGCAGTGGAACGGTGAGCATGACGTTGTCTGTCCTCGTCCAACCTCGCCTGCTCCGTCTTCTCAGTACATCACATGGGTTGTCTGTTCAATTCCAAAAAACAAGCTTCTTCCGGATACTAAATAAAGGGGAGGGGATGAAACATCAACGTCCATCCACAGAGAGAAGTCGTGTTTGAAGTTGTCTTGATTTCAGCCACCAGAGGTTTCAGGATTAAGTAGGATTCAACAGACTCCATGATAGAGCCCCTGTTATACAACTGTAAAACAACCTTGAAAGTGTGCTTGTTCTTAAGCCTGTCCATCTTCCTGATTCCTCTCCGCATTTTGACATTACCCAACAACTGCTGCCATCTTGATGGCACATGGGATTTTGCGCCAATCTTCGCAAAATGGAAGCGGCTGCACATTTAGCTCGAACATGTACAAGTGTTCTTTAGACAGGGCTGTAAAGATTTACATGAAGCATGAAATTCCTTTTGACATATCTAACAACCTCAGGGTTGTCTCTCTGTTAGCTAGCTTCCTCAGAGTCCCTGAGGGGAGGACAAGAGAGAACTACTTTCCACACGCAAGGAGAGAAAATCTTCTATGAAGCAAAAGGAACTCAATAGGAAACTTGACAGAAAACTTTCAAAAGCATTTTCTCCATTTTGTAGTAACCAACCGAACGCTGAATAGCTACAAAGTTGTTGGTTTCAAAGGTATTCACTTCCTGCTTAACATTGACATTCCTGTACAAATCAATACGCATATATCACAACCTTGCACAGTGACACTTGTCATGTGTTTCTGTTGTCGTGGCAGAGAATGTGAACTTGTACTGCATTGAGTGTGGTTTTATCACTCCTGGAAGATTAAAATACAGCATGGTGTTGGGATTGATAAAAAATTAATATTTACTTGAATAATGTGCATTAAACCTTTTTTGTGTTTAAGTTAATTCATAATTACTTTGTGAATCAAGTTTGTTCAAAATGAGCATAATATATATAAAAAAGGAAACTTTAACACTTGAAGAACCAAAAACCGGTTAATCGTGTTTTGTTGTAGTTACACTAAGTGGCCACTAGATGGTACTGCACTGCTGCAAGTATATGCGGTTGACTCTTGCCAGCTGGCAGACAAAAAAGAAATAGCTCAAGACGATCTACCTTAAGTGCTCATATCCTTGTCGTTAACAAGTTTAATAAATACTGCGTATTTAGGAAAAGTCATGAAAAGACGTTGCGGAAACTTGGTTGAGAGTTACACGAAAGAAATAATAATAATCTGTGTCAAATTGACCCAGCTACAGTGGTTCTAGTCTTAAAGAAAAGAGTGCAAATTAGAGCACAATATGTCACAGGCAGGACGCATATTTCTCCGTACTTAGCCGTGCTAATTGAAAGACGTCGTAAAGCTTATTTTAGTGTTAATTAGGGCATTTTCTCATGAAAGTAACGGTGAGACACAGCTGCTCGGGTCCACAGCAGCCAAAGCAACATGGCCGCCCTCCAAGATTCACCACATTAAACTGTCGAGTGCTCTTACGACGTGGTAGCTTATATCCGCCAGCAAATCTCCACATTATCCTCTCCTTTTTTAAACCGGGTTTAATTGTATTACAGTTCTATCTGTGTTATTACGGTGGGGTCTGCCAGGCGGATATGATGGGACACACACGCACTCTTTTGGGGGAAGTAATCTGGGAATAATCATGATATATTTTTGCATAAAAAGTTCTGATTCATATCAGAGAGAGAGAGGGACTCCTGGTGGGTAAAATGGCAGCTACAATATTTCCCATCAGCCTCTATTGTGTGTGTAGATCTGCCTCCCTGGATTAGGGCTGACGCCTGCCGCTTGTCAGATGGGATACACACACTTCTGTCTATGAGTTCACTGTGTGTGTGTGTGTGTGTGTGTGTGTGTGTGTGTGTGTGTGTGTGTGTGTGTGTGTGTGTGTGTGTGTGTGTGTGTGTGTGTGTGTGTGTGTGTGTGTGTGTGTGTGTGTGTGTGTGTGTGTGTGTGTGTGTGTGTGTGTGTGGATGGAGCAGCAGTGACGCTCATGCACCATATATAATGGATCAAAAACGGCCACCCAAGTAGCTATAAAAGTAGACAGGTGATTGACAGGTGAGCATATTGTGTCGAGTGCTTCATCCATATTTTATAGGCCAAGGATTTGCTTACATAACTTGTGTGTGTGTGTGTGTGTGTGTGTGTGTGTGTGTGTGTGTGTGTGTGTGTGCTTGTGTGTGTGTGTGTATTACCTGGAATGACAACGAACAATGAATAACTAATTATTTATTATTAATAAAATGATTAATCAAACAAATAATAACTAATACTTTATATATATATATATATATATTTATTTATTTATATATATCTGTGTGCATCCCGCAGCACGAGTGGATCACAACACATCCAAAGCTGTCGGGGTCTTTAGTTTGAGTTAGTTTGAGTTAGTTTGAGTGTTAGTTTTTAGTTTGAGTGGAATTGATCTCAAATGCCCGAGCAGCAGATTCCAGACAAGCTGCTGTGGTCTGTGGGCGCTAGCTCTCCTTGTTGGTTTCTGTCTCTGTTCGACCCTGTTTTTCTACGTTGAGCCATCCAGGTGGGGGGTCATCCAGGTGGGGGGTCTTAGTCAGACACACGTACAGCGAGTGAGGTGTCAAGCAGAGAGAGAGAGTTAATGCACACCCAAATTCAAAGTATCCCTGCATTTTTCAAAGATAGCATGATTACTATGATTAAAGAGTTCGGTAAATAGCTAAATTCCATGAGTGAGTTTATTTAAATTAAATAAATAACCCTTTCCACTGAGATTAATGTTGAGTTTAATTAACTTTGCTTTATTAATGTCGCTGCTAATATCTCAAATGAAGCTCGTTCTTCCTCAACATTATCATTTACTCTGGAGTTGAGGCGAGTACAAGACAGATGGGCAATCCCACGCGGCCCTGAGAGGAGATCCATCAAACTAAATCATATCAGATCTGTTCTGAGCCGATAACACACTCTGCTGCGTGGGAAAAGTAATCAACTGGCGTTTTGCTTGTGATCTACGATGTTTACAACAGCTGACGGGCGACCAAGCACCGCAGGAAGTAGAAAGAGGTCTCTCTCTCTCTCTGTTGCCTTGCACTCAGGTCTTTCCCCATTTGTGTCCAGTTTGCTCTTGTTTTTGGGAAGGGAAGGTTAGAAATGTAATGTCATGCCATTCAAATCGGGAATTTAGCATTACTGGAATACGCTGATTGTATCAGACACTATTGCAACGTTTCTTCTGGTAGTTGTGATGTATTATTACTATATTTATTATTGTATTTCATGCCGGTATATCTCCTGGCTCCAGAGGCTACAGACAGTTGTTATGCTGCCTGGTCCTCACCGACTATAAACAACTCATAACGCAACAGAGACTATGATCTCTCTCTCTCTCTCTCTCTCTCTCTCTCTCTCTCTCTCTCTCTCTCTCTCTCTCTCTCTCTCTCTCTCTCTCTCTCTCTCTCTCTCTCTCTCTCTCCTCTCTCTCTCTCTCTCTCTCTCTCTCTCTCTCTCTCTCTCTCTCTCTCTCTCTCTCTCTCTCTCTCTCTCTCTCTCCCCATCTCTCTCATCCCATCTCTCTCATCCTTACCTCTCCCGATCCATGGGTCTTGGTCCCTCATCCACCCGGTCCCCTCGCTGTCATGGAGAGCGAGGTCCCCCCCCCCCCAGGAGGTGGGGGGAATAGGAAAGGTCAGGCTGTAATGCACAAAGTGACAGCAGATACATCAAGCGATTCTGCGGTGACTTTCGAGCGATACGTCGCCGGCCGCCGACGTGCTGAAAAGCGAGGACGACTGGACGAGGTTTAGGGGAGTACGGTCCGTTATCGTTCTGTACTCCCTAGAAGGGTTGTTACGATAGAGAGATGAGAAATGGTGGACGTTTTTCATTTCTTTGTCTTTTTTCCTGAACAAATATCGCGTACGGAAAATGCCGGGCCTGCATTTGATGACCTTGGTTTGGGTTTGACGGTCTTTCGGTGTGTTAAAAGCAAATATTTTCTGTAAGACAGCGCAGTAATCTCTTAATCTGAATCCTCCTGTGAATTAGGAGGAAATGTGGTTTTATTAATTTTCCTCCAGTGCCTCCAGTCCACTGACTCTTCAGTAAACAGCAGCTCACACATGGGTGTGGAACGTGTCATTGATTCTCACCAGTGAACCCGTTTAGCCACTGAGGAATCCTCTCCTCATAGCTGCTCCTCTACTCTCCTCAGAGCTCATCCTGGTCACTCGCTGAGGATTTAGAGAATTGGACGTTGTTAAGTACTAACTCACTTCTTCAATTGTTCCTCAACTTAAAGGTTCTTCATCTCGGATTCAACTAGCCGTGCAGCTGCCCCACTGGGCTCAAGTGTAATCATACAATGGATGCTTTTTTTTCAGGTTTCTGTACGGTACGAAAGTAAAAGTTCTCTATCTGTCTTTCGGTCCCCTGAAAGCGAGCCTCATGGATGGAGTTTCATCAGGTCAAAAGGTTAATGGGTGTAATTAGAACAATCCTCTCCCACCTGAAGGCAGCCGACGAGCTTGATGGTTTAACCACTTGAACTCTGTCGTGACAGCAGAAATGAGTGGACAGTAATTCATCTCTGATACTTTTACGTAAAGGTCACCAAGGCCAATAAAGATCTCCCCACGTGTAGTTCTGTGAGGAGGATGGATGGATATATACATATACATATATATATATATATATATATGAATATAAACATATATATGTTTGTATATATATATATATATATATATATATATATATACGTGTAGAATATAAAAATTACTTTAAAGTTGTCTTCATACATTAAATATAATATAAAACCAAAGTCACATTCTTATTCTGTTGAATAATACATTCCATATGTATTGTGTGTTTTTTATTATTACAAAACAAAATCACAAAATCTTTAAACTACTGAGAATTGTCTGGCAGTACCGGTCCAGACCATCTTAGTTAAAAATGTGTTTGCAAGATAAAATATTTTATTGGCCATTTGAAACAAGTATCTCTCTGGGTGACCTAGGTTCAGTATGT
>CM051020.1:21475943-21493443 GCA_027704905.1 Muraenolepis orangiensis | reverse complement strand
CTTCATCGAGGGAGAGTTTTAGCATCTCACAAAAGCATGACTCACCACACCGCTCTACTGGAAGAAAGTACTGCGGTCCTGTGACCTTTGAACTTTGGGTAATGGACGGAGGAGCAGGGGAGGTGTCTCAGGTGTCTGTATGGCAGTGGAACGTGCAAGTGTGTGAAGTGTGACCTTTAGAGCGAGCGAGGGAGCAGTGGTTGGAGAGAGAGAGAGAGACCTTTATGAAGGTGATGATGACCCATCCCCTGGGGAAGGTTCTCCGATGGCCCCAGCTTCTCTGAACGGCAGAGTTAATATCACCTAACTATTTCTCTCTTACATCTGCATTGGAGGCAAATGAAGTTCCTTTGGATAAAAGTGTCTGCCAAGTGATTAAATGGAATACAATTAAATTTAAGTAATTGTGCCCTATTTTGTGTCAAAATTCAACCTCTTTTTGACCTCACAATACGGATGTGTCCAACCAGGTGGAGGGATATGGTTGGTTGGACTGTATCTAACTAGCAGGCTGGAGTTGATCCATCATACATCTGACCAGACACTCCCATTTGTGATGTCACCAAGAGATCGATTTAGGGAACTACATTAAAGTGTAAAGTGTTCTGTGATGTTGCTTCTCCTGAATGAATAGAAAGTGTCTTGACTGAAACCAGTCCATAGCAGTATTATGTGTGTGTGTGTACTCTGACGACTCCTCATGACCTTCATCATTTAATGGCTAAAGTCAAAGAGGCCTGGGAGGAAACAATTCCCTTTGATTTACAACTTAAATTGTAAAACGAAACACTTTTGGGGCTTGGGGCATCTGTGTTAGTTCAAGCAGTTCAAGTTTGTTGTTTGTCACTCTCTCTCTCATCTAGCACAGCGTACACATCAACAAAACAGAAACAATTCAAAGTTTAAACTTAGTTCCACTGGTTCACCTTCATTTGCATGTAGCTTTGCTGTCAGAGGCATCATGCATACAGTTGAGGTCAGAGGTTAAAGGTCATCCTAAAGTTCATTTTGACAGGTCAAAGCCTTTTATAACTTCTCACTCTCTCCCTCTCTTTCCCTTTCTTTAGAAACTCTTCCTCTCTGACAGACATATTACAAAGACAGATAGACTTGATAGGACAGACAGACACTTCTCACACATAGGCTGTTTGACCCAGTGGTCTCTTCGTGGTGTTCCCTGCTGGCGGCAGGCGGCGGTGCAGGCTGCTGTTGCTGTCTCACGTACTCCTGTCCAAAGGCTTTACTAAGGGAAGTCTGTTTAAGTCCACTGGCTTTTGCTCAAGTTCAAAACACATATTTTAAGAGTTAACCTGACGTAGTCCTATGTTATAAGTCAGAAAGACCTACTTTTATTTTTCTCCACTCAAGCTTAAAGAAAACCCGATAGGATGGATTTTGTTTCCCGTCTGGTTTTACAGCGCCCCCCTGCGGTGCATGTGGGAAGTGCAAACGACGGTCAGGGGTTAGACCGTCGGGGGGGGGGGGGGGGGGGGGGGTGTGTGTGTGTGTGTGTGTGTGTGTGTGTGTGTGTGTGTGTGTGTGTGTGTGTGTGTGTGTGTGTGTGTGTGTGTGTGTGTGTGTGTGTGTGTGTGTGTGTGTGTGTGTGTGTGTGTGTGTGTGTGTGTGTGTGTGTGTGTGTGTGTGTGTGAGAGACACCTCCTGGTCTTACGGTCTCTCCATATTAACCATGCTCTCTATCTGTATTCTGATCACTTTACTTGTATGGATATATTTATTTATGTGACACAAGGCTTTTATTTGATCCCAAAGTGCACATCTCCTAATTTGGAGACATATGTAGAATAGCTGACGACTTCACTTCAGTGGATGCAGGGCATGTTTCACAGATCTTGGAATTTTTACATTTAAAAGGTGTAGAGATTCTCCCAAACTGTGACTAATACAAAGGAAAAATGTTTATGGTCCAATTATTTGTTGAAAGGTTTGTTGGGGGATGCAGGGAGAAAGTGATGGAATGATCTCTCAACGCCGTCCTCACCTGAAATGACCATCAGCTCGGGAGAAAAGAGAAGAGAAGTTGTCGTGTTGGCGGTTGTGCCATCCCTCATCCATCATCCCTCATCCATCATCCCTCATCCACCATCCATCATCCCTCATCCCTCATCCACCATCCCTCATCCATCATCCCTCATCCATCATCCCTCATCCATCATCCCTCATCCATCATCCCTCATCCCTCATCCACCATCCATCATCCCTCATCCCTCATCCACCATCCCTCATCCATCATCCCTCATCCATCATCCCTCATCCCTCATCCCTCATCCACCATCCATCATCCCTCATCCCTCATCCACCATCCCTCATCCATCATCCCTCATCCATCATCCCTCATCCATCATCCTCATCCCTCATCCACCATCCATCATCCCTCATCCCTCATCCCTCATCCACCATCCCTCATCCCTCATCCCTCATCCATCATCCCTCATCCATCATCCCTCATCCCTCATCCACCATCCATCATCCCTCATCCCTCATCCATCATCCATCATCCCTCATCCCTCATCCATCATCCACCATCCCTCATCCCTCATCCCTCATCCACCATCCATCATCCATCATCCCTCATCCATCATCCCTCATCCCTCATCCCTCATCCACCATCCCTCATCCATCATCCCTCATCCATCATCCCTCATCCCTCATCCCTCATCCCTCATCCATCATCCATCATCCCTCATCCCTCATCCATCATCCCTCATCCATCATCCCTCATCCATCATCCCTCATCCCTCATCCCTCATCCATCATACCTCATCCATCATCCCTCATCCCATCCACCATCCATCATCCCTCATCCATCATCCATCATCCCTCAATCCATCATCCATCCATCATCCACCATCCATCATCCCTCATCCATATGGGATTGGTAATACATTAACTAAATTTGCATCAAGGACAATGGTAGTAGTAGTAGTAGTAGTAGTAGTAGTAGTAGTAGTAGTGGTAGTAGTAGTAGTAGTAGTAGCAGTAGTAGTAGCAGTAGTAGTAGTAGTAGTAGCAGTAGTAGTAGTAGCAGTAGCAGTATTGTTGGACATGGCGTCTGTATTGAATGTTGTAGGCAATTGTCAAAATGACAGAATCAGGCTGTTGAAGTGTCGATGAAACGATATATCACTGATGTGAGCCATGATGTGAGAGGGCAAAACGTTAACATTTCATTGCGCTGAAAGAAAAGAGGATATGGAAATGCTGCCCTCTAGTGGCGTTGTCAGGTTTACACACAAAATACATACATTTTGCCTAAACGGCTGACTATTGTAATTGGAATCGCACGAAGAATAGAATACTACATATATATATATATATATCAGTGGTGGGCCGTCAGGGCCAGAAAGGCATTCTCTGCTGGCCTAAACATCATCAGAGTATAAATTTAATTTTGATATATTTTTTCCACAAATATGTATTACATTATTCCCCATAGTCTATTATCTTCATTTCATAGCTTTCCTCTTGGTTGCGCTGCTTCCAGCCTCAGATCGAGATTTGGAGGGCTGTCCTTTATGTTAGAGCTTTTATCCAATCATATTTCAGCCATAATGTGTTGCCAGGGTCCAAGAAATCCAAGTGGTGCTCACTGCAGAGCCATAACCTCTAGCTTCCCCTCTCTGGAGCTCTAGTCCCCCTCTCTGGAGCTCTAGCTCCCCCTCTCTGGAGCTCTAGCTCCCCCTCTCTGGAGCTCTAGCTCCGCCTCTCTGGGCCTCTAGTGACGCTAACAAAACAGCGGACTTTACAGGAAATGACGTTGCCGTAGCAACCACAACAACTAGTTTAAAGACATTTTAATGCTTGTTACTAACGAATATAAATCTGTTTCAAAGACAATTAATGCTTGTTTTTGACGATATGAAATCACTTTGTGTTGACGTTATGACAAAACTGCTGAAGGGCTCTCCCCACTTCCCTTTTTTGTGATGAACTATGGTTGTGGGGCCTTGCTGACCATCACCCTAACCTTCACTGTCAACCCAACCAATCAACTCTCAGAACACACACATATAACATTTATAGGAAATATAATTAATACATGAATAATATATTTCAGCATATGGCAGGGTGAGAGTGGGTTTGGTAAAGGATATATCCTTAAGGTTGTGATTCGGCCATAGGGCGAGTGATGCAGTACTACGTACGACATTAGCATGAGTTGTATGTATTGTATTGTACTATTAGTATATGTTTGTCCCAGTACTATGACATTATAATGACAGACTGATAGCAGAGCTCATGCACTCACTGATAGCAATACAAAGTGATGTGACTATATTGTGCAGAAGGTGACAGAATGAGGAGTTGACATGCATTGTTTATATGTAGGAAAGGATAGGATAAGATATCTTTATTGTCATTGCACAAAACACGATTCAGTGTGCAGTACCAAGCTTAATTGAACATTTTTAAATATTATTTATTAGTTAACACTGGCAATTTCAGATGCCAAAAAGTGATCATGGTAGGAAGGGTGAGAGCTGGATGCCCAACTGTCTCTGTCTCTCAGCCAGAAGGGAGAGTGAGGGTGTGGGTGTCACAAAAGATCTACCCTGCTCACACTTTTGAATCCATCACCACTCAGACTTGTGCCTCCATCATCCAAGAAAACAGCTCCAGCTGCAGTACCCGGGGAGGTCGTCCTCGGAGTAGAAGCCCTGAAGGAGGGCTGCCCCACAGTCTTCATGAAGACTGCTGCATGTAGTCCGCTGCACGTTGACATTCTGTAGGCCCTCCTGTGTTTCCTTGTGTGCTCATCTGAAGTGTTTCTCCAGTTGACCACAAGTGAACACAACTTCAACTGAGCTGATCTTAGTTTTAGTCCATGACCTTTTTAGTGCAACCAAAGTCACTCCAAGGAATATTATCTTGTCATACTTTTCACATTACAGGGTAAGTATTGAACTTACAGTTGAAGAATTGGGGGGCAGTCGCTCAGTGGATAAGGACTTGGCTTGGGAGCCGCAAGGTCGCCAGTTCAAGACCCGGAAACACCAGGTTACTGCCTAAGTGCCCTTGAGCAAGGCACCCCCTACGCTGCTCCCCGGGCGCTGTCCTAATGGCTGCCCACTGCCCCTAACACTAGGATGGGTCAAATGCAGAGAACTAATTTCCCTCGGGATAAAATAAGTAGTTAAAAAAAAAAAGTGGGCCTCTTCTTGAAGGGACTGCTGGCTTCCAATGTCCCTGGTTAGTTTGCAGGTTAGGGCAGATGGCAGGGTCACCGTCCTCAAGCATGAGGATCCTGCCTATAATGTCCTCCGGTAGCTGTACATATCAAACATGACTCAATATTAAACTGTTATAGGTCTCTATTGCCATCATAACTAAAATAACTTGTAAATACATGCCTGCAAAATGTCAATGGCCACCCTCTCCTCTGAGATTTTCACAATATTAGAGGAGTGGGATGCCTGACAAACCACAACACAATACACACAGTAATGCCATGATCATGATTTATTATGACAAGTTGTTTAGGCCTGTAAAAATAAGTAAATACAACAGAGGGCTAATCTTGGTGGAGTACGGCGCCGTACGAGATGCCGCGTCTCGAGCTCCCGCACGACGCCGCCGTTTTTAAATTTTTTAAACTTTATTCTATTTTTATTCTATTTTTATCTTATTGTTATTTTTATAACTGCTGTCTGTCGTCGGGTATTGCACATAAGATTTTCACATCACTGCTTTATACTTGTGTAAACTGTGAAGTGACAATAACCTTGACTTGACTTGACTAAGGTCCTTATGAAATTACAACAAATAGGCCAACCTGTAACAAGGTCAATTTATACATGCGACACGGTGACATCAGACTTCCTCTTCGTTGGAAGACGAAAGACAGGCTGCAGACTGCCACTGGCCCTGCTTTGGCCGTCCTCCCTGAAATGTGCGAACCTTTTGGCATGCCTGTAATAGAACATTGACAAAACAATATTAAAATGTAGAAAGGAAAATTGTATTTACAGAACGTCTTATTTACAATACTGTTGTATACAGCGCAGTGCACTGTAGAGGTTGTGAGGTGAAGATCCTTATTCAAGAGCACAACAACATCAACCCATTAATGAATAAAGACTCAAAGAAGCCACACAGAGGTTTTTCCTGTGAGGGGTAGAAACACAACATTTAGATTTCACATATTTTATTTCATGGGGGTGAAAGCAATGTAGACACTTTGCTCTAGTAAACAGAATTCCTGGTAGTGGGCTGTGTGTGGAGGTGTGGGGGAGACAAAGTGTCAGAGTTGGGGTGAAACATTGAGACTTAAAACACATTAAATATTGAAAGATAATTGAGCTGAATGAATGAATAATAACCTTCACACACATACCTTCTTGTTGAACTGAAAACCTCAAGTGGTTTTCAACATGGTTTTGTACCTCATGTAAACGGCTAGCCGCCATTTGACAGTTGGCACAGTGGTACTTGTTGCATCTCTCAAAATGACAAAGGATCCTGTTCTTGCCGCAGTATTGTCGGATGCATCTGTGCAGGTTAAAGAAACACAAATACACACCATTTAATATAGACACTCCTAATGCAAAAAGTATTGTGAGGGAATGCAAAGATATCTCAGAGGGAAACAAATCGCCATGATCCTTGAAGTAGCGTTATAATTAAAGTAATGACTTCTCATAATACACAATAAGTGTAGTATAGCCACAAAGACGTCAAATGCTAGTTAACGTTGACTTTAATTTCGCTAACTCTTGCCATACTCATACAAAGTTCAGTTTAGGTTGGGTTACTTACTGACATGTAACTGACATTACGCCGATGCTTTGACTGCCAATGAGCAAGACAAGCGTCACTTGCTCCAGAGAGGCGGAGGTAGAGCAAAGAGGCAGAGCTATTGCCCCAGAGAGGTGGAGCTAGAGCTCCAGAGAGGGGGGCTAGAGCTCCAGAGAGGGGGGCTAGAGCTCCAGAGAGGGGGAGCTAGAGCTCCAGAGAGGGGGAGCTAGAGCTTCCAGAGAGGGGGAGCTAGAGCTCCAGAGAGGGAGAGCTAGAGCTCCAGAGAGGGAGAGCTAGAGCTCCAGAGAGGGAGAGCTAGAGCTCCAGAGAGGGGAAGCTAGAGCTCCAGAGAGGGAGAGCTAGAGCTCCAGAGAGGGAGAGCTAGAGCTCTAGAGAGGGGGAGCTAGAGCTCCAGAGAGGGAGAGCTAGAGCTCCAGAGAGGGGGAGCTAGAGCTCCAGAGAGGGAGAGCTAGAGCTCCAGAGAGGGGGGCTAGAGCTCCAGAGAGGGAGAGCTAGAGCTCTAGAGAGGGGGAGCTAGAGCTCCAGAGAGGGGGGCTAGAGCTCCAGAGAGGGAGAGCTAGAGCTCTAGAGAATTCAGAATCAACAGTGCGGGCGCCTGGAGCTTGAAGTGAACGGAAACCAAACTGTGGCGTTAACCAATCAGATTTGGAGTTGGCGACACCGGCGCCAGCTAGCAGGCGTACGATAACGTCAGCATGTGCTCGTCTTTTGATTGGATACGCGCTATTGAGAGGCAAACTGAACTTGAACGAGCTAATTTGTGTAGATTTATACAAGCTGTTTTTTTGGAACTGAAACGCACAGATAAACTGTACAACAGTCATTGAAGTCTTCTTGAGGAAAGAAATGAGGATGGATTTTGTGTTCAAATAATCAGTTGTTTTGGTGAGTACAAAGAATTTTATTAATATAATTTTTTTTTATATTTTTGTCATTTTATTTCGTTAATATTAAATCAATATTAACAAATTAATATATATGTAATTAAAATGACAAATATATAAAAAATAAATGTTTGATGCCTCTGCAAGAGATGGAGAGATGTGTGTGGGCACTGGCTCAGCTGGGCAGTGAAGGTAACAAGGAGACTTGTTTAATTGTTTTGGTTGAACCTTTACCAAAGTGGACATTCAAGGCTAGGAATACACTTTCACCACTGTCGCAAATATATCCTCATGAACAAATGCTAATTATTTGTTTGTTTTCTTTTCTTTTCAGTGAATAGTTGTATAGTGTATAGTGTATAGTACAGTGAACAGTGAATAGTGTCTTTATCGTCACAGTTATTCAATTAAACTGCTTTGAGTGCGACGATGCGCTGTTTAGTGAACACACTTGTTAAAGCTCACATGCTTTTGGTGGACTTAATAAAACTTTGTAAACTAATCCCTTAAAAGTGCCTTTTATTTTTAAGTTTTGACAGTATCCAAGCGATCTTAAAGCTGGTAGTTTACCACTTAATTGTAAATGCGTATTTATTGATTATAAATGATTCAGAATTTTTTATATAACTCTGTAGTACTTGACGATGTTAAGGTGATGCCGCGCCCGGTTATACTGCATTACTGTCTAAATGTATAGTTTCTAGAGCCACATGGCGTCATAATGATGGTATTAAGAGGTGGGATAATTCAGGTAGGCCTGTGTAGGACATCACTGAAGGCCTGGGTGGGAAATGCACGGCCCGCCACTGATATATATATATATATATATATATATATATATATATATATATATATATAATATATATATATATATATATATATATATATATATACGTGTATATATATTTGTGGGGGAATGTAAACAGCGGTCACGGTTACCGCTGTAATCTCCCGAGGTAGCCAGAATGGACGGCACATAAACATCAGGTACTCCAGGTCCGGGGAACAGAAAGACTTGAGGGGATGTACATGACTTTGGTTGCACCAAGAACTGTTTATCATGAAATGAAACCCGAACCCTAATGGAAAACCCTACCCTAACCCTAACCCTTTTCCAGATTAGGAACATATAAAGCAGAGAATATAAAGCATTATAATTAAATAATCCACTTAAATCTCAACATTCGCCTTATTTATCACAATAGTATCAACAACATGGGTGAGCATATAAATATATAGATAGCTTATCAGTGATTCTGACTGAAACGTTGTTGAGATTTAATGTTATTGCTTATCCTTATCTGTATAAGTGCAGGAGGGGACTGGCTATCGGGAGGACCTGCTGGGTCGCTAATCAGTATAACAAACAAACCAAAAGCATTTGCCTAGACTGCTCACAGCATGGTGACCAATGGCCTACAAGGTGGGATGGGCCTTTAATATGATAGGGTCGTTTACATAGTTTCACTAGTAGTGGCTGACCACGTGGGTCCACTTCGGGCCACTTGAGTTTGTCATACTTCTTTCCCTTCAGTCTTTACAATCTCCTGCTCTCAAACACAAGGAACAATACTGTTGAATAAGTCTACAGAATACTATTGGAACTACAATATGTACTACAGACAACACATAACTAGGTAGTACCTAGACTTTTGTAGTGTTGTACCCAGTACCCAATGTTGTAGGGTTGACTGTAGCAGCCTAATCTATAACACTGGGTACTACAGTAAACACTACAATACTAGGTACAGAACAACCCTATGTACTATAGAACAACCCTACAACACTGGGTACTACAGTACATTATAGGTTATACTACAGGTACTACAGTAAACACTACACAACACAAGGTATGTTGTTATATTTGAAAAATAAAAAAAATCCTTGTTGGGTTCAGGGAGGTTGGGTTCAGTCATCTGGTCCTGCATGACCTGTGATTGGTCAGCAGCTACACACAGGCAGCAAATTGATAGAATTATAGCATAATACAATAACGTTATACTAATATAGTAACAACTTAATGTCATACTCGTCAATAGGTCAATACTTTTTTTTTTACATTGCTAATACAAATCTTTATATATTAATACAAATATGAATACTAGTATACTTCCACTACATCATGCAATAGGTTAACTATACATAATACTGTATAAATAAATTATTAGAAATACTTTAATACTAGTATACCAACATTTATTAATACTTATTATTAACATATATGAAATTTAAGAATACAAAAAAAGAATACACTGTTCCACCCACGCCCTGAGACTGGAGTCCAGCAGCAGCTTGGTACAGTAGCCATCATAGTACAGGTCACAGGTCAACCACTAGAGACACACAAGGTAAGGCTCTGGGAGGAGCAGAGCATGATGGGAGATGAGGTCTGTCTGTTTAACCCTGTAAGACCCAAATATAGAAAAACCAAAAAAAAAAATTATTTTTTTAAATTATATTTAAAAAAACTACAAAAAACACTTAAGAAAAGTTATACTTGATATTATATATACGGGAAATGTTCTACAACAGAAACTACAGGACAGTCATTTAATCATTCAATCTTAATAGACATTAAAATGTTACATATTTATTATATATTTCTTGTCAATGTTATCCCTGACGCAACAAACACAACCACCCATTAATCATCACAGTGTTGACCTGTACAGTTTAGGCTGATAATAAAGTAACTTATTCAAAATTAATTCTGACGATGAAAAGGGTTAATGAGCTCTGGTCGGTGAATAAGATATACAACGTGCTTCATGTTTAATATAACATTAAATATGAATACAGACTCCAATAGAAAACCTCTTGGTGCATGAAGAACTCTAAAGAGCTGGAACGAAAGGAACACACTGGACTCTTACATGGCCATTGGGACTAAAAGCATGACGTTAGAGAGAGTTAATAGCTTTAAAGCGAGATAATTAACAACTTTAAAGTGAGTGAGAGTTTATAATTTGAAAGTTAGCGAGAATTCATAAATGTAAAGTTTGTGGCAGTTAATAACTTTAAAGTTGAATATATCTCCTAGTTAGCTGGTGGCGAACTAGCACGCTGTCTTAATGTTTAAACTACTGCTAAATATGACCTGTGACACAGACATCTCTATGGATTCATAGCGGAGACGGAACGTGTTGCAGACAATATAATGATTGTATGTATAGCTTGTTATAGTGTTGTTCTCACAACTTACCAGGTTTGCAAAGTTTAGTTTGGCCGCAGACGAGACAGAGACACTGACGTTCTGCTTCTGTCAACAATAATGAAGTTGAGGCGGACCTCTGCTGGACGACTGAGGAATTACAACACGTTTCAATTACAAAACACACACCAGTGGCACCAAAACCACCATCATAATCATAAACTGTACTTATTTGTTTTATCTATCAATCGACTGCATGGTCCTGCTTGCTGGTCCTGAAACTGAGGGACCTAGGTCCAATCTGTAACTGGTTTATGGAATTCCTGATGGGCAGGCCTCAAGTGGAGAAGATTGGAAACAACATCTAATTTACTCTGGTCCGGAGCACTCCAAGGGTGCTGCCTCAGTCCCCGGCTGTACTCGCTAAACACACATGACTGTACTGCCACGCACAGCAACAATCGGATTATCAAGTTTGCAGACGACACCACACTCATCGACCTGATAAGCGACGGCGATGAGACGGAGTACAGAGATGAGGTGGTCCGGCTAACGCGATGGTGTGAGGACAACAGCCTCGCACTGAATGTCAGCAAGACCAAGGAGCTCATCGTGGACTTCAGGAGCCACCGGGGCCCCCACTTCACCGTCAGCCTGGAAAGGGGCCCCCGCTCCACCGTCAGCCTGGACGGGGCCCCCGCTCCACCGTCAGCCTGGACGGGGCCCCCGCTCCACCGTCAGCCTGGAAGGGGCCCCCGCTCCACCGTCAGCCTGGACAGGGCCCCCGCTCCACCGTCAGCCTGGACGGGGCCCCCGCTCCACCGTCAGCCTGGACGGGGCCCCCGCTCCACCATCAGCCTGGACGGGACACCAAATCGTCAGCTGCTTCCGTTTCCTTATTATTATTATTATTATTATTTTTGTTTTTAATTTTCACAATATCGCACCGACAGTCGCACATATAGGCTATAATTTCCGACTCGAGAATCTACCTCCACCTGAAGAATGCTTATTGTACCTTTATCAATGACACACAGGCCAATCAGGCAGCGCCCTGACGCTGACCCTCATAGTGAACCGTAGGCGGACAACGCGTGGGGCTGAACTGGCCAACATGCGGTGTTTGAAAAAAATAACACCAGCTCGCTAAATCATTCAAACGTAATGTTTACTTATATGTGACTGCACCTGCATTCTCCACCAGGGCGTACTGGCCATCCTTTTGGGCCAACAACATTTTAGTTTTGTCTGATCAGCCCGGCCCATAACAGGTAGATCGGCCCCTTGTTGTTGTTTTTCCGAGGTAAAGAAAAGTCAAAGCATTGCAACGTGTCACAATTACTTAAATTAGCCTTTGATTATGTTCTGGCTGCCATCTAGTGGCTCAGAAAATTGGCCCAGGGCCAAACTTACTTGCGACCCCTGGCATATGCTAATTTTCAGGAGCATTATTATTTCATTTAAAAGTTACAATTCCTAAATGAAAAAGCCCACACTCAACTTACACACAAACTTGACATTTGTTAGTTGAATTGACCCAAACATCCTCTCTGTCCCTTAGACACCAACAGCACAGGAGGGTTAACTGTTCACTGCAGACATGTGTACTTTAATGGTTTCCCTTCTTTCCCTCCCCGGGACGGAGGTGCGTTGAACAGCACAAACCCACACTCTTCTCCCTTCTCTCTTCTTTATTGGACGGGTTTCTAAAGAAACCCAACCCAGGCTGGTCTCTTTGTCGGTAAGTGGTTGATCTTTTTGGACCCAGTCCCCTCCTGTATATCGTTTTGTACCTTCTAAAATGTTTTCTGAGCCCTGATGATTGAATGAAAACAGCAACATTATTACTTTATATTATTGTATTTATCATTAGTTCATATCTACCTGTCCCTGCTCACCTGGGTCCAAAGCTCTGTTTATGAGTTCCTCAGACTTCCCTGTCTATATTTTCCAAGACCAAAAGCAATAAAACAATGAATGTCATTCACACTTTTGTATTTCCTGGGGTGAATTGTAACCCCCCCCCCTGATTGAACCAGCAGAACTCAGAATCTACCGATGGATGAGTTATAACTGTTGTAACTACTACTGTGTTACAACCGTCTCTCCTACTAATTGAACAAATGCATTGCTGAACTCCATATGGCGTCCCCATCCTCTCCATCGCTCTATTCCTCCCTGGTAACAGTAGGATGGAGCACAGCACAGCCTTTGTCTCCCCTGGTCTCCCCACTGCTCCACAGCTGGCTAGAGCACAACACCAACTGGCCAACAGACATCAACAGACATCAAGAGACATCTAAAGACATTAAAATACATTCACAGACATTACAATACATTCACAGACATGAACAGACACAATGCTATTGATCAATGTGGTGCTCCTGTGTAACAATAAGGCAACAAGCATTTTAGATATGTAAATATAGATAGGCCAAAATGAATACATACATTCTCATATCGTTCAGCTAACACTTGTCTACTTTGTTACAACAATACATATATAAATAAACAGCATCTTTACCCATGAACAGGATTAGAATAAAGTCCTGTAGTCCTGCCCTCTCAAAGGACGGTCAGCGACCGCGCATGACGCGTGTGTGTGCGTATGTGTGTGCGTATGTGTGTGCGTATGTGTGTGCGTGTGTGTGCGTGTGTGTGCGTGTGTGTGCGTGTGTGTCCAAATGGCTGGCCGGGTGTATGTCGGTCTATAACGGAACAGGGAGTTGCCGTCCAGCTGCAGAAAGTGTTGTCGGCGACAGAGAGAGGGACCGAGGTTCTGGTTCTGGTTCTGGTTCTGGTTCTGGTTCTGGTTCTGGTTCAGGATGCCCGTTAAGGGTCCATGTTCCCGGATCACCAGCTGGCTGCTCGCCTTCAGCTTGTGCGGTTGGATCTTGGCTCAGGGTGAGTTATTATCCAAAGCTATCATTCATTGGCTTCTCCTGAGGTTTAATGTCTGTTTAATCACCAAGCTTGGAAAATACCAAACAGCAGGAGAAAGGTCGTATAACTTTAGTATGTTTTACATACTAAAGTTATACATACGTATAACTTTAGTATGTTTTACATACGTATAACTTATAGTATAACTCACGAACACTTTAGTGACGCATCTCCCAGAAGAGCCAGAAACCAGCAGCCTCTTTCTAAGTTCTTGAGCATTGTCTAATATGCTATATAAGTGTATAAGTGTTATATAAGTATATAAGTGCTATATAAGTTCATGATATGACATTAGGGTAAAAGACTAAAGAAACGACCAGTAGCGGATGGACCTAGCGGTGTTTGAGCATTATGAATATATATTCATGAATTATTATGATTATGTATTATAAATACCTAACACAACATAACTAACTAACTCGTTTTAGTTCAGAGAAACCTTGTGATCCAGATGGTTATATATATACATAGTTTAGTGATATTTCTTGATTTGATTTGAGACGAGGATATGTGTCATTATATCTATATCATTATGTTATATCATTATATTATATCATTATATTATATCATTATATTATAAGGTCTACCAGGTCGCTGATTAGTCCATTGATGATCTCAATGTCCCCCAGATGTGAACCGTTCAGATGTTGACGGTTCTTTAACCAGCTCAAGTGATCGTTATAGAGTCTTTATGCTTTAGGCTTAATGCTTTATTCTCTGTTCCTGCTATGTAACACAGTAGAAGTAACACAGTAGAAGTAACACAGTAGAAGTAACACAGTAGAAGTAACAGTAACATGGCTAAATGGTGATTATACTGGACGGATTTAGAAGGAACCGTTTGGGGTTTGTGAGAGAAGACGTTACACAAAAAAGTCATTCGCGTTGTGTAACATCTGGAACAGAGATCCTTCTATGAAGGGGTAACGGTTCAGTCTTTTAAAATAACACACACACACACACACACACACACACACACACACACACACACACACACACACACACACACACACACACACACACACACACACACACACACACACACACACACACACACACGGTGAAGCCAAAAAGGTACATCGTTGGTTGTCTCGGCAAGGTTTGGTGAAAGTCCCCTCGTTCTGTAGTATCCATTTTAGTTGAGTCGAGTGTGAGAGCATCTGTAACCGATCAGTGTTCAGAGAGAGGGGAGGAGGGAGGAGGGAGGAGGAGGGAGGAGGGAGGAGGAGGAAGTGAAGGAACCTCTTGGTTCTCCTCCTTCTGCTGATAGGGTCAGTGTTAGGGTAAGACTAGGGTTACACTGCATAGGTTTGACTTACTGAAGATAACATGCCACGGAGAGTTGTTTTATTGGTATAGTGTGACATTACATTGGATAGGCCTATTTTATACATATGAGCTGCAATATTCAAGATTCAAGAGATTGTATTGTCCATATGCAACAAGTCCATATGTAACAATACAAATAACAATAAAGTGACTGATGGATAATATGAAATATACAACAAAAACATTAAAAAAGCATTTTAAAGTGCCAGTAGTGCAGCAGCATCATACAGCCAGTGCAGAACGGTGCAGTGGCTGTAATGAGTCCAGAAAACCAAGCAAAAGTATGATTATGGGATCTTATATGGAGGACGTTATGTTAACGTTATGACGTTATGACGTTAATGTTATGGTAGTAGCAGTTCAATAGGCGCACTGCATGTGGATAAAAACTGTCCTCAAACCTGGTATCCTTGTATGGATGCTGCGGAATATGAGTATCAGAGTACTACTTTGGGTACTCTGAATGTAATTTAGTTAGTTAGTAATTGAATACTAATGAAAGTAAGTTAAAATGAGTTCAAATATATAATACGTGGTGTATTTTTGGTGGTATATTGAAAGGTGCTCAACCTGTTTTCTTTTGTCAGAAGTACTACTGGTATTTGTATCAGATTTGTGTTTAATATTTTCCAATACAATACCTATTGTATTGTATTGGAATCAAAGCATTGTTGTATGCCACAGTCAGTGGATCCATTGGCTACGCAGCCGCAAATGGGATAACAGAACCATGGCTGTCTTTTTGTAATCCATCATTGGTGAACCCTGCTTATTCCATTCTATTCCCCCTCCTGTTGTGCTTACCTTATGATTGGTTATCACAGAACAGTCTGTGTGGAGAACAGACCTCCATGTGTCTATAGAACAGTCTGTGTGGAGAACAGACCTCCATGTGTCTATAGAACAGTCTGTGTGGAGAACAGACCTCCATGTGTCTATAGAACAGTCTGTGTGGAGAACAGACCTCCATGTGTCTATAGAACAGTCTGTGTGGAGAACAGACCTCCATGTGTCTATAGAACAGTCTGTGTGGAGAACAGACCTCCATGTGTCTATAGAACAGTCTGTGTGGAGAACAGACCTCCATGTGTCTATAGAACAGTCTGTGTGGAGAACGGACCTCCATGTGTCTATAGAACAGTCTGTGTGGAGAACAGACCTCCATGTGTCTATAGAACAGTCTGTGTGGAGAACAGACCTCCATGTGTCTATAGAACAGTCTGTGTGGTGAACAGACCTTCATGTGTCTATAGAACAGTCTGTGTGGAGAACAGACCTCCATGTGTCTATAGAACAGTCTGTGTGGTGAGTAGACCTCCATGTGTCTATAGAACAGTCTGTGTGGTGAGTAGACCTCCATGTGTCTATAGAACAGTATGTGTGGTGAGTAGACCTCCATGTGTCTATAGAACAGTCTGTGTGGTGAGTAGACCTCCATGTGTCTATAGAACAGTCTGTGTGGTGAGTAGACCTCCATGTGTCTATAGAACAGTCTGTGTGGTGAGTAGACCTCCATGTGTCTATAGAACAGTATGTGTGGTGAGTAGACCTCCATGTGTCTATAGAACAGTATGTGTGGTGAGTAGACCTCCATGTGTCTATAGAACAGTCTGTGTGGTGAGTAGACGTCCATGTGTCTATAGAACAGTCTGTGTGGTGAGTAGACCTCCATGTGTCTGCTTATCTGAATTAAGACTGACATAAAGCCTGTGTGTGTGTGTGTGTGTTTGTTCATTTGAGGATCTGAATGTGTAATTGTTGTGTACTAATTCTAGCGATAGGTAGGTTATCAATTACTGAAAACCTCATTGGCTAACATGGCAAAAGTAAAAGAGTGTAGCACAATTTCTTCTGTGAAAATACTATTTTTTAAGATTCATATGCAAACAGAATAAACCTACAAACCCTACAAACCTACCAACAACAACAAATCGAGGTCCTAAAAAATACAAATTATATTTGTTATAAATTATACTACATATTCCAACGACATGTAGACCAATGATATATGGGACAGTAACAAACAAATAAGATACGTTTATATTATTGTAGTATTCATATCATAGTTTGGCTACGCTGAATTCAATGGCTTTTTTTAATTCAATGATTTTGTTGTGTTGAAAAGGGGCACCACTGCCCTTCTTCTTATGGCAGATCTGAACTGAATCAATGCACAGGATATGACCTTTGAACCTTCGACATGAACCCTCCCTGAGAGAGTTAGCTGCAACACAGGAATGCAGCATAGAAGAGAGGCCTCTTTGCTATGTAGTGTTGATGTGAATGACTGGATATGTATGTATGTATGTATGTATGTATGTATGTATGTATGTATGTATGTATGTGTGTGTAGGTATGTATGTATGTATGTGTGCATGTGTGTATGTATGTATGTATGTATGTATGTATGTATGTATGT
>CM051020.1:21458443-21470943 GCA_027704905.1 Muraenolepis orangiensis | reverse complement strand
CACACACACACACACACACACACACACACACACACACACACACACACACACACACACACACACACACACACACACACACACACACAGATATATATAAATACTAAATCAAGCCTACATGTGGCCCCCATGCCAGAGGCCTGCTGTTCTGCAGAGCATTAAAGGCAGAGAAGGAATCCACAGTCTTTGGTGGTGACCACTTGAGATAATGGAAAACAGTGAGGAAAAGCACAAGAGGAGCGCACACACACACACACACACACACACACACACACACACACACACACACACACACACACACACACATGCACGCGCACACACACACACACACACACACACACACTGAATCGTAGACATAAATACCTGGACACACGACTCTCTCTCCCTCTGATGTCTCACTTATATAATGCAAATAGACAGATTGACTCAATACATTTATTAATATTAACCCATTGACGGGTTTTCTGTCTGCCGGAAAGCAATATACACATTCAGACTCAATTCCTAATGCTTTTAAAGTGTTCCAATGTTATTGTTAAAGGGGGGGCCACCACTTCCTCTCATTGGAACCTATTGGAACAGGGCGGTCCGGAGTGGTTTGTTCTAACATGATGACGATATAATGACAGTTACTTTCAGCGATGGCATTGTTTTTATTATTCTTCACAATCTTCTTTTGATGCGTTTTGAATATATAGTGTTCTTGCATTTTAGAAAAGTTCTGGTTAATTGTTCTATTTGATCATATTAATGTTGTATTTTGTGTGCATTGATTTGGAGCTGTATTTTATAATAATAATTATTATTATTATTGTATTGATTATTTGGTAGGGGTGTGGGCAGCGTGTGGTGTGGGAGGAATGTGAGCAGGGTGGTGGCAGGGTGTGGTGGTGGCAGGGTGGTGGCAGGGTGGTGGCAGGGTGGTGGCAGGGTGTGGTGGTGGTGGCAGGGTGTGGTGGTGGCAGGGTGGTGGCAGGGTGTGGTGGCAGGGTGTGGTGGTGGCAGGGTGTGGTGGCAGGGTGGGGTGGTGGCAGGGTGGTGGCAGGGTGTGGTGGTGGCAGGGTGGTGGCAGGGTGGGGTGATGGCAGGGTGGTGGCAGGGTGTGGTGGTGGCAGGGTGTGGTGGTGGCAGGGTGGTGGCAGGATGTGGTGTGGCAGGATGTTGGCAGGGTTGGGGCCGGGTGGTAATAAGTGTGTGGGCTTCTTTTGATGTAGGTTGTGGTTTGCGTTACCCTGTGTCTCTTATTAGATAGCGGGTGGGGGGAAGGCAACTGAGAGAGCAGTGAATGGGAAGCAGAGCGAGGGATTAAGAATGGAGAGATGGAGGATCAAAATCCAATAGTCCTCCACATTCTGTCCTCCACAAAGGAAACATCAGACATGGCTGTTCTTATTCATCAAACTCTTGACAAAAATAAGTCTTGGAATTGTCAAACATCTCCAGCTGTAATCATCATCACTAACCCTAACCCAGATGCTCTCTGGTGTCATATAACCAGACCCTGAAGAGGACCACAACACCTGCTGCCAGGTGAGGTTAGGGAGCTGGAACACAGCACCACAATGTCAGCCAGCGTCTGTGTGTGTGTGTGTGTGTGTGTGTGTGTGTGTGTGTGTGTGTGTGTGTGTGTGTGTGTGTGTGTGTGTGTGTGTGTGTGTGTGTGTGTGTGTGTGTGTGTGTGTGTGTGTGTGTGTGTGTGTGTGTGTGTGTGTGTGTGTGTCCCATATAAGAGATAGTAGTTACTATACCTTAGTTACTAACAAAGTTGTGTGTGTCTCCACAGACCCCTCGTGTTGCCAACATGCCACTGAGCCTTTATGCAGAGAAGCATGTGACCAGGTAAGAAACCCCCTCTCTCACACGCACGCACGCACGCACGCACGCACGCACGCACGCACGCACGCACGCACGCACGCACGCACGCACAGCACACACACACAGACTCACACACACACACACACACACACACACACACACACAGACTCACACACACGCACGCACACGCACACACACACACACACACACACACACACACACACACACACACACACACACACACACACACACACACACACACACACACACACATACCCACGAGCAGGCGTCTGCGGTTTGAGAGGTTTCTGAAGATGTGTGTTATGTTCTGTTCTTTGAGGTGTGAGGGCTCCAAATGAGAGTTCCTTCTGGTCTGAGTCTCAATGAACAGCAGGTGACATCTCTCCTCCCTCTGGTTCTTTCCTTCTCTTCCTTTCCTCTCTCAGTAGTACAGTACAGTAGCAGTACAGTACAGGGACACTGGGATCCTGCACTGTTTTTCCACCACAAGACTAGACTCACAAATCCTGACTTCAGATTGGTATCTAATGTCTGATGAGCTCCGGGTCTACGGGGGAGCTGTTTGGAGGCGGGAGGCGGGATGTGAGCGCAGCCTCCAGCCTCCAGCCTCCCCCCCCCGGAAGATGTTATCGTAGAACCATCCGCTATTTGGAAAAACAATCAGTTTTTCAATTAAATTCAAACGTTGGTGGAATGTTCCATCAGCTCACCAGCTCAAAAGACTACACAACACAACCCAAGAAGAAAACTCACAATCTATATTTATTTTAGAATACAATACTTTATAATATATAAAGTATAGCGCATATCGTATGGGAGACAGTGTCCGTATTGCAGTGGGGATAAAGCTATTTTTCAAGCGGGATGTTGGGGTGAATATAGAGAGTTGTAAATTAACATTTAATAAATATGCTATATTCTGGAAGGTAGCAGCTTGAAGACTTGGACTATGTTGATGGTCCAGGGTGATTGTTAGCAGTGTGTCGATGGTCCAGGGTGATTGTTAGCGGTGTGTCGCTGGTCCAGGGTGATTGTTAGCGGTGTGTCGCTGGTCCAGGGTGATTGTTAGCGGTGTGTCGATGGTCCAGGGTGATTGTTAGCGGTGTGTCGCTGGTCCAGGGTGATTGTTAGCAGTGTGTCGATGGTCCAGGGTGATTGTTAGCGGTGTGTCGCTGGTCCAGGGTGATTGTTAGCGGTGTGTCGCTGGTCCAGGGTGATTGTTAGCGGTGTGTCGCTGGTCCAGGGTGATTGTTAGCAGTGTGTCGATGGTCCAGGGTGATTGTTAGCGGTGTGTCGCTGGTCCAGGGTGATTGTTAGCGGTGTCTCGCTGGTCCAGGGTGATTGTTAGCGGTGTGTCGATGGTCCAGGGTGATTGTTAGCGGTGTGTCGCTGGTCCAGGGTGATTGTTAGCGGTGTGTCGCTGGTCCAGGGTGATTGTTAGCGGTGTCGATGGTCCAGGGTGATTGTTAGCGGTGTGTCGCTGGTCCAGGGTGATTGTTAGCGGTGTGTCGCTGGTCCAGGGTGATTGTTAGCGGTGTGTCGATGGTCCAGGGTGATTGTTAGCGGTGTGTCGCTGGTCCAGGGTGATTGTTAGCGTGTGTCGATGGTCCAGGGTGATTGTTAGCGGTGTGTCGATGGTCCAGGGTGATTGTTAGCGGTGTGTCGCTGGTCCAGGGTGATTGTTAGCGGTGTGTCGATGGTCCAGGGTGATTGTTAGCGGTGTGTCGATGGTCCAGGGTGATTGTTAGCGGTGTGTCGATGGTCCAGGGTGATTGTTAGCGGTGTGTCGATGGTCCAGGGTGATTGTTAGCGGTGTGTCGCTGGTCCAGGGTGATTGTTAGCGGTGTGTCGCTGGTCCAGGGTGATTGTTAGCGGTGTGTCGCTGGTCCAGGGTGATTGTTAGCGGTGTCGATGGTCCAGGGTGATTGTTAGCGGTGTGTCGCTGGTCCAGGGTGATTGTTAGCGGTGTGTCGCTGGTCCAGGGTGATTGTTAGCGGTGTGTCGATGGTCCAGGGTGATTGTTAGCGGTGTGTCGCTGGTCCAGGGTGATTGTTAGCGGTGTGTCGATGGTCCAGGGTGATTGTTAGCGTGTGTCGATGGTCCAGGGTGATTGTTAGCGGTGTGTCGATGGTCCAGGGTGATTGTTAGCGGTGTGTCGATGGTCCAGGGTGATTGTTAGCGGTGTGTCGATGGTCCAGGGTGATTGTTAGCGGTGTGTCGCTGGTCCAGGGTGATTGTTAGCGGTGTGTCGATGGTCCAGGGTGATTGTTAGCGGTGTGTGTCCGGGATGTGCGTGTCGGGTCAGGGTGATTGTTAGCGGTGTGTCGCTGGTCCAGGGTGATTGTTAGCGGTGTGTCGATGGTCCAGGGTGATTGTTAGCGGTGTGTGGTCGGGATGTGCGGTGCGTGGTCCAGGGTGATTGTTAGCGGTGTGTCGATGGTCCAGGGTGATTGTTAGCGGGTCGTGTGGTGTCGATGGTCCAGGGTGATTGTTAGCGGTGTGTCGATGGTCCAGGGTGATTGTTAGCGGTGTGTCGATGGTCCAGGGTGATTGTTAGCGGTGTGTCGCTGGTCGGGCCACGTAGGTCGGTGGGTGAAATTGTCACCATTGTTGAGTTTAAAAAAGTGGAGCATGAGAAATTAAAAATAATCTGAGGCTCACAAATATGTGATACATGATAAATATTGAACAAAGATTCTCAAGCTCACTGTATATGTATGTAGTATATGTATGTAGTATATGTATGTAGTATATGTATGTAGTATACGTATGTAGTATACGTATGTAGTATACGTATGTAGTATACGTATGTAGTATACGTATGTAGTATACGTATGTAGTATACGTATGTAGTATACGTATGTAGTATATGTATGTAGTATATGTATGTAATGCCGAGCTAGCTGCTGTTGAAGTGTTCAAGGCTCTGTTCCACCTACACATGGGTGTAGGATGGGCCCTGCTACACATGGGTGGAGGATGGGCCCTGCTACACATGGGTGGAGGATGGGCCCTGCTACACATGGGTGGAGGATGGGCCCTGCTACACATGGGTGGAGGATGGGCCCTGCTACACATGGGTGGAGGATGGGCCCTGCTACACATGGGTGGAGGATGGGCCCTGCGACACAGGCCCTTCAATATCAACCCCTAGGGCCGTCCTGTAAAATATCATCCTAAGGGATTTGGAGTAGAGTCTCCTCACCATAGCAACAGGATGCAGTAATGTCAACGGATGTTTTAATGTTTTTTATAAATCAACAACGCACATTTGATGCTAAACATTGAGATAAAGAATGGAGAGAATAAGGACAAGGGGACGTGGAGAGAGAGAGAGAGAGAGAGAGAGAGAGAGAGAGAGAGAGAGAGAGAGAGAGAGAGAGAGAGAGAGAGAGAGAGAGAGAGGAGAGAGAGAGAGAGGAGAGAGGAGAGAGTGAGAGAGAGGGAGTGGGGGGTGTATGGGGGGGTGTATGAGTGTGTGTGGGGGGGGGTGTATGAGTGTGTGTGGGGGGGGGTGTATGAGTGTGTGTGTGGGGGGGGTGTATGAGTGTGTGTGGGGGGGGGTGGGGGTGGATTCTCTGAGGATTGTGTAGGAGGGGGAGAATGAGAGAATGGACAGAGGTCATTAACGGCTCTTGGAAGTGTGGCGCCGCACACACACACACACACACACACACACACACACACACACACACACACACACACACACACACACACACACACACACACACACACACACACACACACTATTTGTAAAGTTGATCCAAAGGTCTGCTTTGATGGATCTCGAGTATTAGCCACGTTGTGCCGCTCCTTTCAACTTTACAGATGGTCTACTGCAAATAAATATCCACAAGGAACATGGAAAGATTTTATTTTATTGTTATATATTTCATTTTCTCATGTTTTTGTATTCATTGTAAATCTTTGGAATTTGTATCACACGTTGTTTTTTAAATGTTTGATTCTGTTTTTGTTGTTTTTGGTTGGGCCGCTTGGTGGTGAAGTACTAGAATAGGAGGAGAGGATTTATTGGATGGATCATCTAATAACCCCCCCTCCCCCCAAACACACACACACACACACACACACACACACACACACACACACACACACACAGAAAGCCACGGAACACCTAATTAAAACCACAATATGTTTTTCTTCAATCTTTGGAAGGAAACCACTTTGCATCCTTGCCCTTCTGAAGAGACCACTGCCAGCTAATGCCAGTGTGTCCCATTGGTGGTAGTCTGTCTGTCTGTCTGTCTGTCTGTCTGTCTGTCTGTCTGTCTGTCTGTCTGTCTGTTGGACGAAGTTTGGCTTGTAGCTCTGAGGTTGTCATCTCACGGCCTGATGTATGGATCCCCAAAAAGCTCCCCCAAAGTGTTGGAGATCTTGCATGGAAGTGTGAACGTAGGAGTGGTATGTCTGGGATGAACAGCTCCTAAAGATCTGGTCCATAGCAGAAACCTGTGACCAGAGCTCCTCCTCCCACACCTTAAAGCCCTGGCCTGAGACGTGTGATGGAGAGAATAACTGGAAAGTGACAGAATTTGGAGATGGTGGACATGGAACCAATGGTGTGTGAAGATAGTGCTGGTTTCTGTCATCATTAGAAAACTTAATCTTAAAGAGGTGTATAGTTGCAGTTGTATAGATGTCAGAGGAAGTTAAAACAGCTTGGAAAACAGACAAGAATATATTTAGTATGTATATTTAGTAAGTATGACATTCCAGTGGTATTGCTCAAACGTAGAGCTGTACTCACTCAGCTATCTGCCAGTGTGTTTGTTACTGTGTTTGTGAAGTTGTAAATCTATCTCCAAAATATTCGAATGGCTTCACACTTCAGTCAGACTCTTGGCAGTACATATGTACTCCCTGGCTCACACACACACTGTGTGTGTGTGTGTGTGTGTGTGTGTGTGTGTGTGTGTGTGTGTGTGTGTGTGTGTGTGTGTGTGTGTGCGTGTGCGTGTGCGTGTGGAGGTGTGTGTGTGTGTGTGTGTGTGTGTGTGTGTGTGTGTGTGTGTGTGTGTGCGTGCGGGTGTGCGTGCGTGCAAAACACACTAAATACTAAATTTGGACTAAACTGTTCATCAATGTCTTTATATGAATGCACTCGTGTATGTTATCCAACACTCCCTGTCTCCACAGTGACCTTCTAGCATGTACCACAGTGACCTAGCTGCAGTCTAGCTCAGGAGGTAGAGCGGTCGCCTCACAACCGGAAGGTTGCTGGTTCGATCCCCGGCTCCTCCTAGCAAAAACTGTCGAGGTGTCCTTGAGGAAGACCCTAACCCTAACTGCTCCCCAGGCGCTGTATGAATAGCTGCCCACTGCTCCTAATACTAGGATGGGTTAAATGCAGAGAACACGTTTCACTGTATGTCTTCATGTATGTGACCAATAAAGAGGATTCAATCCTCACGATTTGTTGTTGTTGTTTGTTGACCACAGTACCACATGTACCACAGTGACCTTCTAGCATGTACCACAGTGACCTTCTAGCATGTACCACAGGGACCTTCTAGCATGTACCACAGTGACCTTCTAGCATGTACCACAGTGACCTTCTAGCATGTACCACAGGGACCTTCTAGCATGTACCACAGGGACCTTCTAGCATGTACCACAGCCTCTTTAAGCTTTCTGGATTATCTTTATTTTCGTTATTTTCTGGACATTTAACTCACGATCGAAATTTGTTTTCAGTTTTCCTGCAATTCTTTCCCCATGTGTATGGGTTTTTTAAAACCTTGAATAAAAATGTTGTGAACTATAAGTGAACTAAAACCTAAAATTGCATACAATATTTGACACAGCCCTATTGTCACGTCACTAAACCTTCCTCTCCTGCCGGGCAGCTGGGGACCATCAAGAGTGAGTCCCGGTTGAGACATCTCCTCCTGCGGCTGCCAAACTACTGCCCAGAGTCAATGGTGAGGTTTGAGACATGTACTAACTCTACACAATAATAATAACATATGATATCATATCATGTAAATAACAATTCCAATACTTGATCATTCATTTAAAGCAGTATAACATCATGTTGGTCAACTATAGGGCAGAATGGCCTTGATATCATCCAAATGAATAACATATGGCACAACAATATATTAAACAATATGGCTTGTGGTTTGAGACAATATACTGTACACATTGATATTGTTTTAAACAATCCCGCTGGTTGCTGGTTACTCAAAATTGTATGACTATGTAATTCTGGCAAAAATATATGATAACTTTTTGATATCATCTTCAAAGTGCTTCAGAGTTGTTGGTATTGAGTATTAAGATTAAAGATTCTAGTACAATAGACTGCTTACTCCCAATTCACTCCAATTTCGTCAACAATACTTCAATACTATACTATAAATAACAGTACATACACGGCCTACTATATACTTTACTATATAGTATAAACAACCCTTCACTATAACAATGGCATAACACATTGAACATATGGTACCAGTACATCCACCGTACCTATAAACTATCATCATTTAAAGGAATCCAGCTTCATGTATTGCCTTATCTCTTTCCTTAATATACAGTATATTACATATTTTACCCAGGTAAGTGTACACATCTTAGCAAGACCTCCTGTAGCCAAACAAACAAACCCCACACAATCCACACCACAGACCTCCACCTCCCCACACAATCCACAGCACAGACCTCCACCTCCCCACACAATCCACAGCACAGACCTCCACCCCCACACAATCCACAGCACAGACCTCCACCTCCCCACACAATCCACAGCACAGACCTCCACCTCCCCACACAATCCACAGCACAGACCTCCACCTCCCCACACAATCCACAGCACAGACCTCCACCTCCCACACAATCCACAGCACAGACCTCTACATGTCACTCGCACACAATCCACAGCACAGACCTCCGCCCCTCACCCATCCTAATTACAAAGGAGGATGTTGTGATTTACCGATCTATTATGCAGGCATACTACTAATTAAAGTGAGCTTTTAAAGACATGTGCCAAATGTATGCATGTGTCTTGCCTGCTTGATACACACACGTGTGTGTTTGGTTGTGTGTGTGTGTGTGTGTGTGTGTGTGTGTGTGTGTGTGTGTGTGTGTGTGTGTGTGTGTGTGTGTGTGTGTGTGTGTGTGTGTGTGTGTGTGTGTGTGTGCGTGTGTGTGTGTGCACATACATAAATAAGCATACGTGCAGAGGTGGTGGTGGTATGTGCATGTACACACACACACACACACACACACACACACACACACACACACACACACACACACACACACACACACACACACACACACACACACACACACACACACACACACACACACAGGGGGAAATGTGCACTATCCGAGGCAGGTCTGTCTGTAAGATATGTTTGAAACTTGGCATTAGTTGAAAGTGTCGGCTAATCTGAAACATTATCTTCCCTGTTATGTTCTGGCCCCGTGGTCGTGCCTTCATCACAAATCACGTTAAGAACTCATGTAAAACTTTAGTTTTCTTTGGTCGGCACTGTTAAAGATTGCTGGAGGGCCTTTAAAGAAACCCTTTGTTCCCTTGCCAAACAGTCTATTTACAGTAACCTGTGATCTATTACAGTAACCTGTGATCTATTTACAGTAACCTGTGATCTATTACAGTAACCTGTGATCTATTACAGTAACCTGTGATCTATTAGATGTGGCTCATGTCACGGTCGGGGATGATTTGTTCTTTCAACTGAAGTTGTTTCTCCCGGTGGACATCTTTATCTAGCTCTGTGCATCACTCTGTGCTATACACCACGTGGTTCAACCCTTTGGCTGTTTGTGTTTCTGTTGATTCACACAACAGCATGTGATGCAAAGGAAACACAACTAGTATATGTATACATCTAAGAGGGATTTGGCCCAATTGGAGCGGTGATCTGATGAAAAGAGAAACACCTGTCAGTTCCTTATGAATATCTGGTAGGCTATATATCATGGTTAGTTTATTACTTGGCCGTCTGCAGAATATTGGGGAATATTGTTTTATGACTTACCCTTCGTCTTTCCAAAAAAACACCAACCAACTAAATTGAAATCATTTTCAATTTGTGATTTTCTTTCACAAATTGAATAATCTTATTACATCCATTCAGAAACATTGTGTTGCTTTCTAATCCCTTTCGTGTGGAGATTGGGAGGACCACACATACCACAAGCCCTAATGAAGCATGATTAGGTTGGGATGCGCTTACTGCATTCAAGTGTCTTACTCACTAAATATACTGATTAATTAGACCATTCTCTCTCTTCTCTAGAATGAATTGTGGACCTGCGTCAACTCCACCCTTCCCGGTAAGCACTGAGCACGGTGTTGTTGGTGTCTGTTTGCTTCGTTGTCACAGATGTGTGACTTTGTAACAACGTCTTCAGCTCATTATCACATCACTGGAACACCACAATGATCTCCTCCCCTCCGACGCCGGCGTGCTAAACACATCCGGTGTGTCGGTTTGAGGGGTTTGTAACCACGTTTGTTGTGCTTCTAGGAGTGTCCCGGAAGTCAGAAGGCTGGGTGGGACTGGGCTGTTGTGAGTTGGCCATCTCCGCCGAGTGTCGCAGGGAATGCAAGCAGGTAAAACCTCCTCGGTGCTTTCGAAACATTACATTACACTTCTAGACGTTGTTGTTGATGTTGTGAATCCAACCTGTTTGGTGAGGTAACGTGTCAGGCAGTTACACACACATCAACAGACATGCATACCATGTATAGCTGCTTCATCGGGAATTCTCTTTTTACAATCCTATAGGCAGCATCCAAAAATGACATAACAAAAATATGCAAGAAAGATTCAGAGGTAAGTCAAATATCTTTATCTATCTATCTATCTATCTATCTATCTATCTATCTATCTATCTATCTATCTATCTATCTATCTATCTATCTATCTATCTATCTATCTATCTATCTATCTATCTATCTATCTATCTATCTATCTATCTATCTATCTATCTATCTATCTATCGCTATATAATTTGCCTTTGTATTTGTATTCCTTCTTTCTTCTCAGGCCTACTTAAGTAAACATAACATAAGTCAGTAGTATAAGTCATAATTAAAATTTGTACAATAAATTGTGTTCCACCAGAAACCTCTGTACAGCTGCATCACAAAAAATGAAAGTAAGTGAACGCTTGAACACAAGTTGTCTTCTTGTGACTATGAGCTACAGGCTCTCTTCTTTATGCTCTCCTTTATCACACTCTGTCACCCACTTTCATACGTACATCTCTTCATACACATTAACCTCCACAATCAGCAATGTGCCTGTACAGTGTGCGGTGTATCTCTGGGTCCGTCTTCTAAGCTGGTGTGTCCTCTCCCAGTGGGCTCCACCTGCTGCGGCTACGCTGGCAGACACACAACCTGCCGGGAATATTGCCAGGCCATCTTCCGGACAGACTCCTCCCCCACCGTGTCGCAGATCAACGCCGTCAAGGACTACTGCCAGAGCCACAGTGCCCAGCTCATGGGCTGTGTGGGAAACTACACCAAGTCCTACCCCATACGCAGCCCCATAGACAGTGAGAATACCTGTTGCCTTTAATGCTTTGCAAGGAACTCATTTCTGTCCCTATTTTTTGTGGCGTCTAGACTGATTTAGCCTTGTTGTCTGGCCTTATTTAGCCGGAGTGTCTAGATTGATTTAGCCTTGTTGTCTGGCCTGATATAGCCTGTTTGTGTGGCTTGATTGAGCCTGTTTGTGTGAGCTGATTTTGCCTGATTTTGCCTGATTTTGCGTGTTTACCAGTATGTGTCCATGGGATGTAGGCCTGTACTGCTGTGACCGAGCCGCGGACCCCCACTGCCAGGTGGCGTGTCGGCGCATCCTGCGCACCATGAGCACGGAGCACGAGATCATGGAGGGGCTGATAGAGGAGTGTGGCTCCCAGCCTCTGCCCCAGGACCCCCTGTGGCAGTGCTTCCTGGGGAGTGCCCAGCCCCCCACCAAGCCAGACGAAGAGCCCTCGGCTCCGGCCAAGATGGACCGTGCAAAGCTGCACTGCTGCGCCAAGGCCAACGCATCACTCTGCAGGTACACACCGCCAGCTAGCAACAGTGAAAAGTGCTAACTAATTATCTTGATTAACAATAATCTGCGTGTCTGTCTGTCTGTCTGTCTGTCTGTCTGTCTGTCTGTCTGTCTGTCTGTCTGTGTCTCTCTCTCTCTCTCTCTCTCTCTCTCTCTCTCTCTCTCTCTCTCTCTCTCTCTCTCCTCTCTCTCTCTCTCTCTCTCTCTCTCTCTCTCTCTCTCCCCCCCTCTTTCTCTCTCTCCCCCTCTCTCTGTCCAGGGAGATGTGTCAGAAGGTCAGTACTAACTGGGGCAGTCAGACGTGGCAGGAGTTCGACCAGCTCTGTGAGTACAACCGCGGGGAGACGGAGCTCATCGCCTGCCTGGCTGACGTCAGGGAGCCCTGCCAGCTGGGCTGCAAGGGCCTGGGCTACTGCACCAACTTCAACAACAGGTCTGCATGGGTACAGCTCCATTCAGTAGGGCTATTTATTCAGTAGGGCTATTGATTCCTATGGCTATTGATTCAGTATGGCTATTGATTCAGTATGGCTATTGATTCAGTATGGCTATTGATTCCTATGGCTATTGATTTAGTATGGGTATTGATTTAGTATG
>CM051020.1:21365943-21453443 GCA_027704905.1 Muraenolepis orangiensis | reverse complement strand
ACTAAGTAAGGGACACTGTAAGTATCTACTGTATATATATCTACTATATATATATATATATATATATATATATATATATATATATATATATATATATATATATCTACTGTACATATGTTTAAAAATAAAACAACATCCTCACAGTGTATAATAAATGCAACAAATGCATTTAAAAGTAATCAATGAATTACATTCATTAATACATTTTGTGTCAATACCAACAAAAAAACTATACTGAATGAATGACCTTACCTACTTGTTGCCTTCTAGAATGAATGTTATCGCCTACTAGAATGAATGTTATCGCCTACTAGTTACTAGTTATCTAGTTACTAGTTATCTAGTTACTAGTTATCTCACCCAGTCTGCCGTGTGTCCAGGTGCGTTCCGAAGCGCCGTGTCTGCCTGAGCCGGTCCTCTGACTTCCCCTGCCGGCAGTACGAGTGCGTGGGCCGACCGGCGGGCTGCGACAAGAGCCAACTGGACCCAATGTGCGACACAGATGGCGGAGTCCACGCAAACCTCTGCCAGCTCCACCAATCAGGGAAGACCCTGGCATACGTTGGCCAATGCCAGGTACGGAACAGCACAGTCTGCCTCCTTGTAACTTTCACCTTGTAACTCAACTCCTTGTGAAGGTACTAACAAATAGTTATGATGGCTGTAGCTGGGGAGACATACCTGTAGGTATATAAAGTAAGCTAAGTATACAGTGCTTTTTGTCCCATTGTTATTATTTAACCACATAAGACCTATGGGCAAAAACGGTGCAATATCCCTACTGAGAGAAATCCTAGGATAACAGTATTTTCTTCAGCCTCATACAAACAAAATGCACTCTTGTTTGGCGGGTTGGGTGAGCGGCGGGGCCATGACCCATTCTGAATACCATGGATGTGCAGCTGCTGCCGAGCCGTGTTCAGAAGAGGCAGGCAGCTCGGCTGTGTTCCGGCAACGTGGAACCTCTAAACCGCCTTCGGAGATACGGCATCTGTCTAGACATCCTTCTTTATTTATTCATGTTGCTAAGGTAATAAACAAAGGAGGAAATCCAATCATTCTCTTTAACCGACCATGAGGATTTGCGATGTTCAAAAGTCAAAGCGATGTGACACTCGGCAGCCGACCACAGATTACTGCTTCACTTATTTATAATCCAATTTGGTTAGAGCTGCAGAACAGATTTAGTTTGGTTTTATGTGTCTTTCCTGCATTTCCTCGACCCTGGTGATGGTCACACGTCTCCCATGGGTTATCTATCCAAAAAGCCCCAGCTTGTGCAACTGGTATATTATTGGAGCTATTTTTAGATGAGAATCGCTCAGGGTGGTTAAATGCAAGACACCCAAAACACCCAAGTAAATACTGTATTCCATCCATCCATTGTCTCCCGCTTATCCGTGGTCGGGTCGCGGAGGTAGCAGTTTCAGCAGGGGACTCCGTACTTCCCTCTCCCTGGCAACATGGACCAGCTCTGACTGGGGGATCCCGAGGCGTTCCCAGGCCAGTGTGGAGATGAGGTCACCCCACCTGTACCTTGGTCTGCCCCGTGGTCTCCTCCCACCTGTACCTCGGTCTGCCCGTGGCTCTCCACCTGTACCGGTCTGCCCGTGGTCTCCTCCCACCTGGACCTTAGTCTGCCCCGTGGTCTCCTCCCACCTGGACCTTGGTCTGCCCTGTGGTCTCTTCCCAGTTGGATGTGCCTGGAAAACCTCCCTCGGGAGGTGACCAGGAAGCATCCTTACTAGATGAACCACCTCAACTGGCTCCTTTCTACACGAAGGAGCAGCGGCTCAACTCCGAGTCTCCCACGAGTGACTGAGCTTCTCACCCTATCCCTCAGGGAGATACCAGCCACCCTCCTGAGGAAGCTCAGTTTGGCCGCTTGTTTTCACGATCTCATCCTTTCGGTCATTACCCATTGTTCATGACCATAGGTGAGGGTAGGAATGAAGACTGATCGGTAGATTGAGAGCTTTGCCTTCTGGCTCAGCTCTCTTTTGGTTACAACGGTTGGAAATGTGAATTTAAATGTGTGCTCGTGTCTCTGCAGGATGCCTGCAGGAAGTGGCAGCCTGTCTGTGGGCAGAACAGTGAGACCTACAACACGGTGTGTGAGGCCTTCTCAGACCGTGTGGCTGTGGACTACGAGGGGGCCTGCCAGGCGGTGGGAACCGTGTCCGACTACGCCCTCGACTCCGGCTGTGACCTGGTCGTCTGTCCCCCGCCGTCCAACCCGGCCTGTGTCCCCATCACACCGCCAGGTGAGGGCAAAGTGTGGCTGAACTTAATGCGCCATGCGAGTGTGTGTGTGTGTGTGTGTGTGTGTGTGTGTGTGTGTGTGTGTGTGTGTGTGTGTGTGTGTGTGTGTGTGTGTGTGTGTGTGTGTGTGTGTGTGTGTGTGTGTGTGTGTGTGTGTGTGTGTGTGTGTTTCCTCAGTCACACTGGCAACAAAGGGAGAACTGACCGTGTTTCACTGTTATGACCCCCTAGTCACAGGGGGAAAAGGACAGTTTAACACAATATAGATTCAAAACATAGAAATGAGAATAAAACAAGTTCTCTATATATATGGAATAAGAGTAGTATAACTGTTTATTTATGCAAACATGAATGTAGACATGTGTGTGACTTGATGTTGGTCTGACTGAACCGGTGGTTCTTCTCCTTCCAGGAGCATGCTGTCCAGTATGTGCCAGTATCCTCCAGATCCTCTGGAACCAAGAGCAGATGAACGTGTTTGCCGAGGTATGGAGATCCCATCCTTCTTGTGTATCCTGCCTTGGCTGTACTTTTAAGTTAGGTGGTGTACACGCCATGACAGGTGTATCTTTATGTATCTTTACCTTAATTTCCCTCGGGATAAATAAAGTTATCTTGAATCTTGAATGACTTTAATTGCCTTTTATGACATTTTTGATATTTTTTACAAATTGCACTCATAGCTGGAAGTGGGACCCTGTTCTCAATATGTTGTAATTGCAAGCCTTTGCCACTAGGAGGGGCCATAGACACAAACTTGCAGACATCTCTTAAGTTGAATTTCACTTTTCATCCCCAATAGGGGATGTGTCTCACTTCTACACACGCTGTATGTGAGTCAATGCTACCTTTAAAAAGGTGAATCGAAATCACATGAAATGAATGTTCCTGGCAGGGTTTTGTGGTGGACCAGATGACATTGCTTTGGTTAATGCTGCCAACCTGTCTGTGGTTAATCTAGATTGAATGTACCGCATCACAATCTCACAACCGTTTTCAAATTGCATTTTAAAGAGAGAATAAAAACACTTGTGTAAACAAGGCCTCTGTCTCACTCTCGCGTTGTCCCTCCCCTCTCTCTCTCTCTCTCTCTCTGTCTCTCTCTCTCTGTCTCTCTCTCTCTCTCTCTCTCTCGTCTCTCTCTCTCTCTCTCTCTCTCTCTCTCTCTCTCTCTCTCTCTCTCTCTCTCTCTCTCTCTCTCTCTCTCTCTCTCTCTCTCTCTCTCTCTCTCTCTATCTCTCTCCCCCCCACCAGTTGAACAAGGACAAGCCTGTAACAGTCCAGGATGTCCTTCAGATCCTGCGTCTCCATGTCTCCGTGCCCCAGTGTGACCTGTTTGGCTACCTGAGCATCGACCACGAGCTGGTGGTGGTCATCTCACCGCTGGAACACGTGCCCACACCACTGCAGGTCAGACGGAGACCATGCACACACACACACACAGGCATGCACAAACCTGAGTAAAGTTACAACAATGACTCAGACTGAGAGCTGTAGGGTCGTGACCGAATAATCTTATTTGTTGGGGCATTGCAGTAACATCACACTTTAACCAATAAGATATGTGTCCCCATATTATTCCATACCTCTGTACTGTATGGCTCTATAGACTGTACTGTCAGTGCACTGTGTGTATGGCTCTATAGACTGTACTGTCAGTGCACTGTGTGTATGGCTCTATAGACTGTACTGTCAGTGCACTGTGTGTATGGCTCTATAGACTGTACTGTCAGTGCACTGTGTGTATGGCTCTATAGACTGTACTGTCAGTGCACTGGAGTACAACCTGTATGGCTGTATGCAAGGATGTCGACCCTGTCTAAATCCTGGATGGCTGTGTGACTGAGGCATGTCTTGTACACGCTGGGCTAGCATACTGCATTGGCCTTCACTTCCTGTTTTGTTTCACTTCCACTTTAATTCCTAACTTAGATTTTAAGTGTCATCACATTGACATGAAGTCCTCCTTGCCTATGAAGGTGGTGTTGTTTAGCTGTAAAGCAGGCTCTAGGTGGTGCTCTGTTTAGCTATAACACAGGGTCAGGGTGGTGCTCTGTTGAGCTATAACACAGGGTCAGGGTGGTGCTGGTGGTTTAACTGTAAAGCAGGATATATTTTGCCAGCTGTATTTCATCCTGCTCCATCTTTGTTGTGTATAAAATGCAGCTTAACAGAATGTTAGGCTGCCTTTTGATAAATTAAGGCTCAATATTTGAGCCTTAATTTCAAGTCAAGGCTTTATCAAGGCTGAATATATTCAACATCAACGACAATGGCCAGCTTTTAGTAGTTGGCATGGTGTGGGACCTCTCTGGTAATGGTCATTTCAAATAACAGGTCTTTTTGGTCTTTTTATCACTTAGATTGATTAGATAAATAGCCATGCAATCTCATGCCTTTGAAAACATAATGATCATTACAATTTATTCACTTATTAATACTGAGCCATGTTGACTGTGGTTAAAAAGCCTCTGCTGTAGCATAACTGTGGAGTGTGATTGGTGGCTGGTTTAGGCAGCCTCACCAGACCCCAGTCAGGCTGGTTAGACTCTGGGGTTGGTTTAGGCAGCCTCACCAGACCCCAGTCAGGCTGGTTAGACTCTGGGGTTGATCAAGGCACACAGGATTAACAAGCCATCACTGCATGCAGTCAAGTCATATCTACTCTCATATCTATTCCATGGTCATAACAGTGTGTTATATCTGTGTGTTAAATAACCTGCATTGAGAGCAATACATGTAGTTAGCAATATCTATCATCAAAAGTTTCTTTTAAGTGTTTGTTCAACACAAACATTTCTCTATTTCCTGTGTCACGTGTCAGTCACACACCTATTAGAAACCTTGTATCAGGGATTACTTCATTATATTAACTATATAGTTATAGTTATAGAAGCAAAGATAAATTACTGGATGATTGGCATTAATATTGTTAGAATGAGAAAGTTAGATAGAGCTCCTTCATTTATATTTTACATTAATATAGTCAGAATGAGAAAGTTAAACGAAAGGATCAAAAACATCAAGGCTGTTGGTTGTGAATAAAGCAGCATTCTTACAGATTTCTGTGTCCTTGTGATGTTGACAACCTGATACAATGAAACATGAGGCGAGCAGATAGCGATAATCTATTCTGTTCTCTGTGTGCTCAGAAAGTGACTTCGCCCTTGAAGACAATAAAATCTACTGTCAGACTGACATACCGTCAACTGTGACCTCACAGTCTCTCCGGAGTCAGGGAATATGTATGAGAAAGAGCCTTTCTGAAGTATCTATCATGTTCTTCGTCTTCACATCTACTCTCAAACCATCATCTCATCACCTCATTACATTGGTTCCAATATCATTTTTTAGAAGGGTGAATGAGAGGGTCATGAGACTATCCATATATTGAAGTTTGCATTTTGTCGGTGTGGCCTTGGAAGGGAATTTCCATATTTCCAATTTCCATATGTGGAAATTGGCTTGACCACATATATGGGTGCAGCCTTTCATTGTTCAAAAAAATGCCCGGCCAATTAGAGTGGCGCTTTTGCCAAATCAGGATGGAGGTATGTAGCAGTCGACCCTGCCCCATGCCACAAAAGTGGCTTTTCTAAGCTCCTCCGAGACACAGGTCCCTGAGAAGCCCCTTGCCCTTTGAGACTGAGACTGTGATTACGGGCTATACAGATAATATTGACTTGCCTTGACTTGACACAGGGGAAATGCTGTTACCACCAGAATAGGCTGCTTAAACCCGCCACCAACCACACACACTCCACGAAGTGGAAAACCCTGAGAAAAGCCTCCCATGTTCATCTGTTAACGTCGTTATTCAGTCTATTGTTCGTCCTCCTTGTCCATTATGAACTAACACGCATTCCCCCTGAAGTGCAATTTGGTCAATTTATTTGTCTAGACCAAAGGCCAAGCCGATCTGCCGAGAGACACAGAACTCAGATAACAGGATGGCCTCAGGATGTCTGAATAACACCAACACTGACAACTATATAGATATATAGTCTATGGTCTATAGTGTCATCAATATAGATGATGGATGATGGATGGTGGTTGGATCAGCAACAAGACAAGAGTAACAATATTTGATATAAAGGGCTATTTAACATGTCATACCATTACTCTTTAAGGTGGAGGCCTGTAGCAAGGAGGCAGAGAAGATCGACTCGCTCATCAACCACGGCAGCCCCACGCTGGTCTCCCACGTCCCCCTCTCCGCCTTCCTGACCTCCGAGGCCAGGGGGCCCGTCATGAGGTCGTCCGGGGCTTCAGCCTCCCCGTCGCTGCTCGGTGTGCTGCTGATTCTCCTGGGACTCCTCCTACCCATCACCATGTGACCGACCTCCTGGGACTCCTCCCACCCATCACCATGTGACCGACCTCCTGGGACTCCTCCCACCCATCACCATGTGACCGACCTCCTGGGACTCCTCCCACCCATCACCATGTGACCGACCTCCTGGGACTCCTCCCACCCATCACCATGTGACCGACCTCCTGGGACTCCTCCCACCCATCACCATGTGACCGACCTCCTGGGACTCCTCCCACCCATCACCATGTGACCGACCTCCTGGGACTCCTCCCACCCATCACCATGTGACCGACCTCCTGGGACTCCTCCCACCCATCACCATGTGACCGACCTCCTGGGACTCCTCCCACCCATCACCATGTGACCGACCTCCTGGGACTCCTCCCACCCATCACCATGTGACTGACCTCCTGGGACTCCTCCCACCCATCACCATGTGACCTCCACAAACAGAACAGCCGGGTCCCCCTGCTGTTCCTCACCCACCGGACAGCAACGTTGAACACTGAAGGAATAGCAACAGGATGAGTTCAACGGTTAAAGTGGACCCTACTGTCCATCTTCTTTAGCTTGTATGGAGTAAGCCCACTGCCCCATCGGTCTGTTGAAGCTTCCACTTGAACAATCACTCAGCATTGACTTGGACCCACTGGCGTGTTAAAAGGCCCTTTTTTATTATTAATAATACTTCAAAAGCTGTTATTGCTGTTATTGAAGTAGTGAATGCAAGAATATTTTCATGTAAAAAGAAAATGTTTGTGTGTGTGTGGGGGGTATATGCTGCATGTTGGTTCACCTTTGTGTGTGTGTGTGTGTGTGTGTGTGTGTGTGTGTGTGTGTGTGTGTGTGTGTGTGTGGGGGGGGTATATGCTGCATGTTGGTTCACCTGTGTGTGTGTGTGTGTGTGTGTGTGTGTGTGTGTGTGTGTGTGTGTGTGTGTGTGTGTGTGTGGGGGGGGGGGGGGTATATGCTGCATGTTGGTTCACCTTTGTCCACAATATTTGTTAGGCTACCAGTTTCATGTGCACATGTAGGTGTGTAGGTGTGTAGGTGTGTAGGTCTAATCTTTCCAGGGACTGTGCACATACAACAAAAGGAAAGCATCGCTTCATGCAGATAGTGATGTGCGTTATGAACAAATTCTGTATTTACTGGTGAGCAACATTTTTTAACTACTTTTCATAAATGATATATTTGATTGTTTTTACTATATAATGTTTTTACTATATAATGTACATAAGTGTAAGGTATACTTCAGACCGGATATTTGAACCTCTAACCTCATCAGTATTATAGTGCAGAGCGTGGGGCCTCTAGTGAAGACGTCTCAATGAGTCCTTCCTCTAGTGAAGACGTCTCAATGAGTCCTTCCTCTAGTGAAGACGTCTCAATGAGTCCTTCCTCTAGTGAAGACGTCTCAATGAGTCCTTCCTCTAGTGAAGACGTCTCAATGAGTCCTTCCTCTAGTGAAGACGTCTCAATGAGTCCTTCCTCTAGTGAAGACGCCTCAATGAGTCCTTCCTCTAGTGAAGACGCCTCAATGAGTCCTTCCTCTAGTGAAGACGTCTCAATGAGTCCTTCCTCTAGTGAAGACGTCTCAATGAGTCCTTCCTCTAGTGAAGACGTCTCAATGAGTCCTTCCTCTAGTGAAGACGCCTCAATGAGTCCTTCCTCTAGTGAAGACGCCTCAATGAGTCCTTCCTCTAGTGAAGACGCCTCAATGAGTCCTTCCTCTAGTGAAGACGTCTCAATGAGTCCTTCCTCTAGTGAAGACGTCTCAATGAGTCCTTCCTCTAGTGAAGACGCCTCAATGAGTCCTTCCTCTAGTGAAGACGTCTCAATGAGTCCTTCCTCTAGTGAAGACATCTCAATGAGTCCTTCCTCTAGTGAAGACACCTCAATGAGTCCTTCCTCTAGTGAAGACGCCTCAATGAGTCCTTCCTCTAGTGAAGATGCCTCAATGAGTCCTTCCTCTAGTGAAGACGTCTCAATGAGTCCTTCCTCTAGTGAAGATGCCTCAATGAGTCCTTCCTCTAGTGAAGACGTCTCAATGAGTCCTTCCTCTAGTGAAGACATCTCAATGAGTCCTTCCTCTAGTGAAGACACCTCAATGAGTCCTTCCTTCCAGCCCCTCGGCTATTGGCACGTCTGCACATTTGAAGTACGAGAAACGTCCATTTCAACTTCGTATCGAAAGAGGAACCACAGCCATTTAATGACGAGTGACAATCGCTCTTCATAGGGCATAGTGCGTTGAACAGAGCATAGTGAGCATAGTGCGTTGAACAGAGCATAGTGAGCATAGTGCGTTGAACAGATTTCCAAATATATGGTGTGTTTTATGAAGGTAATGAAACTGCAATACTTTTGTACTTTTTTTAAAGTTTTTAGCTTTTTACCAATGTTTCTCATTGATGTGTATCTGCAATGGACAGCGATAACAATCACCTATGTGCCGTGTTATTTTGAGTTTGTTAATAATTTGTTCATATTGATGTTTGTTATTCTGTAATGCATGGCAACCATTATGAAGTTATTTTTACCCAGAATGTATAATCTGTCTATATGTGTGTGTGTGTTTATCACAGTCATTGTTAAGTTCCACATTAAGCATGTGTTCCGCAACAGTATTACAGGACTACGCAACTCTGTGGCAGACCAGCTATTATTATTATATTATTATGATTATATAGTATTATTACTGTTGTTGACCTATGACCTATGATCTGTCCAGTAAACTAGCAGTATACCCATGCTGGATTCATAAAGGTTGTACTCCATACATGCTATACCATCTAAATTGCACATGGGGTTTTCGACTGGAGTACATTTCATACAAATCATGAGAACTGTTGGCCACAATCAGTGAGAAAATGTACATTTATTAACTTTTCATGACATTGAAAAACGTAGCACCAATATTGTTGCTCTGTGTTTCATCAGAAAAACATAGTGTGTGATTTAAAGCCATTCCCGTCTAAGAACAGCACACTTCACAGTGAAAGGTACCATCTGGGACGCAAATAAAAGACATGGAATGAAACTATGGGTTTGCTGATGGTATTGTGTAAAAGTGGTTATATATATATATTAATATATATATATTAATACATAAAGAACTACCATTTATTTTGAACATCGCATGAAGCTCTACATTTATTTTGAATCTAAAACGCAACGATACAAATCTCTATGGAGTACTCAGATTGAACTCAAGATGCTAGATATTTTTGCTATATATTCATTATACAGTCTAGTCAAAAGTAGTGACACCACTGCCCATGAGTTAGACCTGCTAAATGTAGATCTTTTAGGAAAAATCTTCAAATTGGCTAGGGATCCACTTAAATATCTTACTTGTGAAGTATACAATACACATTGTTATTTTCTTATGAAGGGATATATACCTGTTATTATGGATCTATACCTTTTGGATCTGCGACAATGTTATAGTAGAACTTCTGATCCCTTAGTCCTACTGTGTTATAGTAGAACGTCTGATCCCTTAGTCCTACTGTGTTATAGTAGAACGTCTGATCCCTTAGTCCTACTGTGTTATAGTAGAACGTCTGATCCCTTAGTCCTACTGTGTTATAGTAGAACGTCTGATCCCTTAGTCCTACTGTGTTATAGTAGAACGTCTGATCCCTTAGTCCTACTGTGTTCTAGTAGAACGTCTGATCCCTTAGTCCTACTGTGTTCTAGTAGAACGTCTGATCCCTTAGTCCTACTGTGTTCTAGTAGAACGTCTGATCCAGCAGTCCTACTGTGTTCTAGTAGAACTTCTGATCCAGCAGTCCTACTGTGTTACAGCAGAACCAGAAACCAAATACTACTAAAATAAAACTCCACAGTTGTGAGCTTTATTCTATTTAGAAATGAGATATGAATCTAAAGTTGAATTTGTGAGACTACTCTCGACTTAATCGTTCCAATAAAATAAAACCATGATTTACACATAAAAAATGAGGGATACAAGCCTCAGAGAGAGAGAGAGAGAGAGAGAGAGAGAGAGAGAGAGAGAGAGAGAGAGAGAGAGAGAGAGAGAGAGAGAGAGAGAGAGAGAGAGAGAGAGAGAGAGAGAGAGAGAGAGAGAGAGAGAGACCATAACAAAGTAAGCATGCTCTCCTCTTCTTCGACAGAATGACCCTGAGTCTGACACGAGTCAGGATTGGTTAACCACACAACGCACAAACAAATATTCCCAATGTTAGAGAACAGCTATTTTATGTCATGCTGCTAGCCTTGCAGATTGGCCTTAAAACTGAAGGAGCCTCCTCATGGACATCTGTGCATATTCTGTGGCCCACAATCAATGGCCTTGATGATAACAGTAGAACAGGTATTAAAGCTGACTCCTCCTCTTATGTTTAGGAACAAACTCCTCACGGAGGTCACGACTGCAGAGTCTCTCCCCATCTTCCGCCGCAGGCTGAAAACCATCTCTTCAGGACACACTTCCCAGATCCTTCCTTGTAGCGCTAAGTCGATTATCTAAGTAGATTAGTTATTATAGATAGGTAGATATTGTTCTAGATATTGTTGCATATTGTTTGCCAACTTATTGTACTTTTTCCCTTACACTTTTGCCTGAATTATTGTCCTTCTACCTGAGCGCTGGTTCAGTTATTGGAGACTTGTTAGAAATTAAATGCACTTTGGACTTCTGGTGACGAGTTGTTCTCTGACCTTCCTTTGTTGAAACACACTATTGTAAGTAGTCGCTTTGGTTAAAAGCGTCTGCTAAATAACTGTAATGTAATGTAATGTTTACAGTACAACAGGTATTAAAGATGACTGGTCCTCTTACGTTTACAGTACAACCACAAAACAACAACATTCGCTCACATCAAAAGCAAAAGTTAAACTTCAGTCCATCTCATGTCAAACATTCTCACATTGTCAATGCCCCATTGCTACTGAATGGCAGCTAACTTACAATGCATGTACGCCCAATTCTCCCAGTCCAGTCCCTCACAGACCAAACTTCACTAGGGATGCCACCTCACCACCACCTGCATCTCCACCAGGGGGCATTCTCATTCTAAAAGCACTGCAGTGCAGCAATGTCCTGGCCTACACACACATTTTGTCTGGTACAGACCCAACATATGTCACATCATGATAGTACGCAATATCTGTCAAAATAATCGCAATATGATTCCTTCCTCCTCCTCCTCCTCCCTCCTCCCTCCTTCCTCCTCCTCCTCCTCCTCCTCCTCCTCCTCCTCCTCCTCCTCCTCCTCCTCCTCCTCCTCTTCCTCTTCCTCCTCCTCTTCCTCCTCCTCCTCCTCCTCCTCCTCCTCCTCCTCCTCCTCTCTTCTCTCCTCCTCATAACAATACTGAAACTATGATAGAGATTATAATACTCTGGAGTACACTCTTGAGAATATGGGTTTTATGTAAAACTAGAATGCTGCAGCTTCCAAATGGCTCAATTGCAAAGGGTTGCATCAGAAGTGTTTACGTATCATTTTTACCATACAATGATGTCTACAAGGGGCCCTCTCTCTCTCTCTCTCTCTCTCTCTCTCTCTCTCTCTCTCTCTCTCTCTCTCTCCTCTCTCTCTCTCTCTCTCTCTCTCTCTCTCTCTCCTCTCTCTCTCTCTCTCTCTCTCTCTCTCTCTCTCTCTCTCTCTCTCTCTCTCTCTCTCTCTCTCTCTCTCTCTCTGAGGCACACTACCCGTAACAAAGCCCTTTGCAAAATCCCAAACTACCTTCATGGGCTCCCAGAGGCTCCTTGTTGAGTACAGCTGAGTGACTTGTTGCCACTCACTTTGGGTGACAATACCCAACTCTATGGAGTCACATTTTACCATGACCAAAATGGACCAGTAGATGTTCTGCACTGCTGGTACACAACCAGAGGTCTGCTGGTGCAATCCTCAGCATCTTCTGTATAATGTTATCAAAGGTAATATTAAGCAAGACATATTTACCTCCTCCAGTTCTGACCAGTTTGTATATATATGTAGTAAAAGATTAGCATGGCTTCCTTTCACCTTTCCCTAATGACTTGATGATGATGAACAACAAGGTTTTTTTGAAGAGACATTTAAAGTCACAAAGCACTACAGCTTCATTTAAGTCCTTCGCCCACCTGTCTGATTGCGGTGAAACCTTTCAGTGTTTTGTGTGTGTGTGTGTGTGTGTGTGTGTGTGTGTGTGTGTGTGTGTGTGTGTGTGTGTGTGTGTGTGTGTGTGTGTGTGTCGGGGGGGGGGCAGGATAGTCTAGTCTAGTGGTGTTGGCAAGGCCTCTGAATCATCTTGAATCTTATCCTCAAGATGATTTGGAACTGCAAGCAGACCCTATTGACATATTCTTAGCCCTCACACGGGAATGATTATAGTGAGAAGACAAGACAGATCGTCTCACCATCACATGGGTTTTAAGTGTCTTTATAAAGTGTACTTTAGCTTGTTATATTGTTAATACAACAGTCATTTTGTACACATGCTTGCTTGTTGTCCAGTTTGTCGTCCAGCTTGTTGCCAGAGCATCAGCGTATCTAAACGCCAAGTTAGCACTATAACATGGCGATGACCCACGCTGTGCCAGACAACATGTCAATAATAAAACAATAAAAGAGTTATTTTGTTGGTTATTCTGCACACTGTCAATGTTTGCATACACATATTTGGTCTGGATATACCCCCCTCCCACATCACACCCACTGTGTTGATGAGCGCTGGTCATGAGCTGTGCTGTTAGGAGATAAGCTGATTAAATAAGAACAGGAAATGGGGAACACAGTGTTCCATTTATTGTTTTATTTCGGATGCTTGCTAAATATTTATCAATTCCGTGACATTTTACAGGAGCAGGCATAGAAAACAGGATCTTTCAGTCAGTTAACAGTTTTTATATATATATATATATAACTATATATCTAAGATATTATATATATATATATATATATATATATATATATATATATATAATATCTTAGATATATAGTTAGATATATCTATATAGCTAACTGTTATAGATATATATATATATACCCTCATCAACGTCAATATGTTCCGACCAGACATGTGAGTGGATGTGGTATAAGAAATTGCTGCATCAACACTGAGGGCTTATTTCCACACAAACAAACATGGCTCTCTACGGCTAAGAAGAAGACAGGAGACGTGTCAAGATGTCAAACAATTTCCTAATTAGCAAGAAAAGAAAGAAAAAAAACATAAAACTTATTTGACAGTTTATTCTATATTAAAGGATATTGCCGTTTATTCACTGAATCCGAATAATATACTCGTTGGTTTCTGTGTATCAGCACTGCGGTGATAAAACAGAAACCAAGCATGCAGATCTGGACAGTATGTAAAGAGCCCGGCTCTGACCGAGGAGGTCTGAGTGGCTCAGCAGACGTGTCCATATATCACTCCTCTTTCACCACGAGGCAGCACATGGGGGAAGCTGGTCCCATGACCCGGTCCCTGCCAGGGAACTTGAGACCATAAAAAGGTGTAGTACAACAAACCCTGGGAACTAGTTTCACCCACAAACTCCTGGGTGTCCTTGCTAAGAATATTAGATGGTACCAGTGATTTCAAATAACATCAGGTTTTCTACACAGCCATTGTATCAGACATGTGGTTTGAGACCACCCCGATTCCCCTCATGTTTCACAGCCCTTTTAAAATATGTAACCTGCATTATATGTTTAGGATATGAGCCGTCAAGTTCATTCATTAAATGGCCCTTGATGTGTGGTGTTATTGTACTGTTAGGTGTGCATTACCACCGCTTGTGTCTCTATCTATTTAACCTGAGGGAAGGCATACAGTTGTGTGAGTGTGAGGCAAGGCACAAAAACCATGAGGAGAAGACCGAGTCAAAAATAATAGGCCATCATCAATCTCTGTCACACTCCCCAGGGACTCGGAGCTAGGGTGTGTGTGTGTGTGTGTGTGTGTGTGTGTGTGTGTGTGTGTGTGTGTGTGTGTGTGTGTGGTGTGTGTGTGTGGTGTGAGTGTGTGTGTGTGTGTGTGTGTGTGTGTGTGTGTGTGTGTGTGTGTGTGTAGGGGGGGAGGGTGTGTGTGTGTGTGTGTAGGGGGGGAGGGTGTGTGCGTGTGTGTGTGTGGTGTGTGTGTGTGTGTGTGTGTGTGTGTGTGTGTGTGTGTGTGTGTGTGTGTAGGAGGGGAGTGTGTGTGTGTGTGTGTGTGTGTGGTGTGTGTGTGTGTGTGTGTGTGTGTGTGTGTGTGTGTGTGTGTGTGTGTGTGTGTGTGTGTGTGTGTGTGTGTGTGTGTGTAGGGGGGGAGGGTGTGTGTGTGTGTGTGTGTGTGTGTGTGTGTGTGTGTGTTTGTGTGTGTGTGTGTGTGTAGGGGGGGAGGGTGTGTGTGTGTGTGTGTGTGTGTGTAGGGGGGAGGGTGTGTGTGTGTGTGTGTGTGTGTGTGTAGGGGGGGAGGGTGTGTGTGTGTGTGTGTGTGTGTGTGTGTGTGTGTGTGTGTGTGTGTGTGTGTGTGGTGGGGGGTGGGGGAGGGTGTGTGTGTGTGTGTGTGTGTGTGTGTATGTGTGTGTGTTTTTTAGCCATATTATGTCAATGGTAATGCGTGGTTATCACAGGGAGATGGAAACCTGAGTCTTAGAAAATAAAAACCCCAATCTGGAAGAGCAGGAGCAGAAGCCTGCTCCTCCTCTCCTCCTCCTCCTCTCCTCCTCCTCCTCCTCCTCCTCCTCCTCCTCCTCCTCCTCCTCCTCCTCTCCTCCTCCTCCTCTCCTCCTCCTCCTCCTCTCCTCCTCCTCCTCTCCTCCTCCTCCTCCTCCTCCTCCTCCTCCTCTCCTCCTCCTCCTCCTCCTCCTCCTCCTCCTCTCCTCCTCCTCCTCTCCTCCTCCTCCTCCTCGGGTCAGAACCCGCCCAGTCTCATTGAAGTAGAGACCATCACTGGTTCAAAATACTTAAATGTAAATGATCAAAATCTACATCTAGCAGTCTTCGATATAATACGTTGAATCTGTCCTACAGCAAAACACTACATCCAGGTGTATTTAATAGAAGACTTTGAATCTGTCCTAAAGTAAAAGACTGTAGGACAAGTGTCTTCAATAGAATACAGCAGCATTCTATTGAAGACACATGGAATAGCAGCAGCCTTGTTGACAGCAGCATCGCTAGGCTCTGGGCGGGTGTGGCCGGGCTCTGGCCAATCCATCGCCTCCCTCCCTCCCTCCCTCTCTCTCTCTCTCTCTCTCTCTCTCTCTCTCTCTCTCTCTCTCTCTCTCTCTCTCTCTCTCTCTCTCTCTCTCTCTCTCTCTCTCTCTGTCTCCCCCCCTTCAGACCAGAGACACCATCTCTCTCTCTCTCTCTCTCTCTCTCTCTCTCTCTCTCTCTCTCTCTCTCTCTCTCTCTCTCTCTCTCTCTCTCTCTGTCTCCCCCCCTTCAGACCAGAGACACCATCTCTCTCTCTTCCTCCCTCCCTCCCTCCCTCCCCCCTCCCCTCAGACCAGAGACACTGTCTCCCTCCCTCCCTCCCTCTCTCCTCCCCTCAGACCAGAGACACCGCCTCCCTCCCTGCTCCCTCCCTCTCTCCTCCTCTCAGACCAGAGACACTGCCTCCCTCCCTGCTCCCTCCCTCCCTCCCTCTCTCCTCCCCTCAGACCAGAGACACCGCCTCCCTCCATCCCTCCCTCCCTCCCTCCCTCCCTCCCTCCCTCCCTCCCTCCCTCCCTCTCTCCTCCCCTCAGACCAGAGACACCGCCTCCCTCCATCCCTCCCTCCCTCCCTCTCTCCTCCCCTCAGACCAGAGACACCGCCTCCCTCCCTCCCTCGCTCCTCCCCTCAGACCAGAGACACCGCCTCCCTCCCTGCTCCCTCCCTCTCTCCTCCTCTCAGACCAGAGACACCGCCTCCCTCCCTGCTCCCTCCCTCCCTCGCTCCTCCTCTCAGACCAGAGACACCGCCTCCCTCCCTGCTCCCTCCCTCCTCCTCTCAGACCAGAGACACCGCCTCCCTCCCTCCCTCTCTCCTCCTCTCAGACCAGACACCGCCTCCCTCCCTGCTCCCTCCCTCCCTCTCTCCTCCCCTCAGACCAGAGACACCGCCTCCCTCCATCCCTCCCTCCCTGCTCCCTCCCTCTCTCCTCCTCTCAGACCAGAGACACCGCCTCCCTCCCTGCTCCCTCCCTCCCTCGCTCCTCCTCTCAGACCAGAGACACCGCCTCCCTCCCTCCCTCTCTCCTCCTCTCAGACCAGACACCGCCTCCCTCCCTGCTCCCTCCCTCCCTCGCTCCTCCCCTCAGACCAGAGACACAAGTTGTATGAAGAGAGAGAGACAGAGGAGCTGCCAGGCGGTGTGGAGCAGCGACGTCTGAAGCCACAATGGATGCGATACGGTGTTGCATTGTATTAGTGCTGTTATTGGGGGCACGGATACAACAGAACAACGGTAAGTGATGAAGAGGCTACTTCTTTTAAATATGTACTATCAATATATCGTTGCTTCATTATTATTCTATCAATATGTCGTTGGCCAAGTATTGGTCTGTGAAGTTGGGGTCCGGTCTTTGTAATGGCTTCGTATAGCTCAGTCTTTAAGGGCTAAGCTAAGCGCCTCGCAGCTCTTTGTTCACTACTGCAAACACACTCAAAGATGGCGCCGGTCGGAGGAATGTTATTAAAATATTATATATACTATAATATATACTATATACTATAATATTATATTATATATACTACTATACTACTAGAATGTTCTTTACAACGGACTGAGGTCCCGAGCGGTTAGCGGCTCTGTTAACGGTTAACGACTTGCTGTTACTTCGGATTCGAAGCGAATTGAACTCGAATCGACTTGTGAAAAAAGACGGATGTGTCCGAATCCCGACCGTTACACTCGATATAGTCGTTATACTTCATAAAGTTGATCATAGCTGTTATGATTGGTGTGTATAAAGTGTTTAGAATTGAGAATATGGTTTAAAGAAGTCGTCGGTTTGAGTGAACGTTTGTTTCCGAGCCTTCAGGCAGTTTACCGTTATAGTTATTGTTATAGTTATTGTTATTATAGTTATTATTATTATTATTATAGTTGTTATTATTATAGTTAGTATTATTATAGTTGTTGTTATTATAGTTATTATTATAGCAGAGTCGTTACTAAGTTGGTTATAGTTGTTATGGTGGAGTCGTTACTAAGTTGGTTATAGTTGTTATAGCGGAGTCGTTACTAAGTTGGTTATAGTTGTTATGGCGGAGTCGTTACTAAGTTGGTTATAGTTGTTATAGCGGAGTCGTTACTAAGTTGGTTATAGTTGTTATAGCGGAGTCGTTACTAAGTTGGTTATAGTTGTTATGGCGGAGTCGTTACTAAGTTGGTTATAGTTGTTATAGCGGAGTCGTTACTAAGTTGGTTATAGTTGTTATGGCGGAGTCGTTACTAAGTTGGTTATAGTTGTTATAGCGGAGTCGTTACTAAGTTGGTTATAGTTGTTATGGCGGAGTCGTTACTAAGTTGGTTATAGTTGTTATGGCGGAGTCGTTACTAAGTTGGTTATAGTTGTTATGGCGGAGTCGTTACTAAGTTGGTTATAGTTGTTATGGCGGAGTCGTTACTAAGTTGGTTATAGTTGTTATGGCGGAGTCGTTACTAAGTTGGTTATAGTTGTTATGGCGGAGTCGTTACTAAGTTGGTTATAGTTGTTATAGCGGAGTCGTTACTAAGTTGGTTATAGTTGTTATGGCGGAGTCGTTACTAAGTTGGTTATAGTTGTTATGGCGGAGTCGTTACTAAGTTGGTTATAGTTGTTATGGCGGAGTCGTTACTAAGTTGGTTATAGTTGTTATGGCGGAGTCGTTACTAAGTTGGTTATAGTTGTTATAGCGGAGTCGTTACTAAGTTGGTTATAGTTGTTATGGCGGAGTCGTTACTAAGTTGGTTATAGTTGTTATGGTGGAGTCGTTACTAAGTTGGTTATAGTTGTTATGGTGGAGTCGTTACTAAGTTGGTTATAGTTGTTATGGCGGAGTCGTTACTAAGTTGGTTATAGTTGTTATAGCGGAGTCGTTACTAAGTTGGTTATAGTTGTTATAGCGGAGTCGTTACTAAGTTGGTTATAGTTGTTATAGCGGAGTCGTTACTAAGTTGGTTATAGTTGTTATAGCGGAGTCGTTACTAAGTTGGTTATAGTTGTTATGGCGGAGTCGTTACTAAGTTGGTTATAGTTGTTATAGCGGAGTCGTTACTAAGTTGGTTATAGTTGTTATGGCGGAGTCGTTACTAAGTTGGTTATAGTTGTTATGGCGGAGTCGTTACTAAGTTGGTTATAGTTGTTATGGCGGAGTCGTTACTAAGTTGGTTATAGTTGTTATGGCGGAGTCGTTACTAAGTTGGTTATAGTTGTTATGGTGGAGTCGTTACTAAGTTGGTTATAGTTGTTATGGTGGAGTCGTTACTAAGTTGGTTATAGTTGTTATGGTGGAGTCGTTACTAAGTTGGTTATAGTTGTTATGGTGGAGTCGTTACTAAGTTGGTTATAGTTGTTATAGCGGAGTCGTTACTAAGTTGGTTATAGTTGTTATGGTGGAGTCGTTACTAAGTTGGTTATAGTTGTTATAGCGGAGTCGTTACTAAGTTGGTTATAGTTGTTATAGCGGAGTCGTTACTAAGTTGGTTATAGTTGTTATGGCGGAGTCGTTACTAAGTTGGTTATAGTTGTTATAGCGGAGTCGTTACTAAGTTGGTTATAGTTGTTATGGCGGAGTCGTTACTAAGTTGGTTATAGTTGTTATAGCGGAGTCGTTACTAAGTTGGTTATAGTTGTTATAGCGGAGTCGTTACTAAGTTGGTTATAGTTGTTATAGCGGAGTCGTTACTAAGTTGGTTATAGTTGTTATGGCGGAGTCGTTACTAAGTTGGTTATAGTTGTTATGGCGGAGTCGTTACTAAGTTGGTTATAGTTGTTATGGTTATGTTTATACAATTATCTTAGTTTTCCGTTAGCTGTCAACTCAACTAACTTTATCACCGATGTCGTGTATGTTAAGTAGCACATGGAGTTGTATGTTATGCAGTATATTAGTATGGAAGTCCAAACGATGGACTCCTCCAGATGAATACAGTACAAACAATACATAAAACTATATATATATACTCGTATAATCTATACTATCGTCATACAAAAAATACATACTATACTCATACAAACTATATACTCTACTCATACAAATGATTTAAACAACAAACCATCAGTGGAGAATACTTTGAACTACATTTGAATAGGATATAGCCAGCAACTTGTTCCTACGCAGTGTTTACCATTCAGAGGTCAGGGTTCATAACCAATCTAGACAATAGATAAAGAAGCAGTCTTTAAAAACAGCACCAATTTCCCCTTCAAGACTAATTAAATGTAGCTCATTCCTGGCGTGTGAAAAACTGCTGTTATATGTGGAGGATGAAGTCTTATTTCTCTTAATCCATGACACTAAATGTCACACAATACGTTTTACAATGCTCATTTGGTACTTTGAATATATCTATTTTTTGTAGTTCATAGTATCCCTAGGTGTTTATCCGTTTGCATGTTGTTCCTTTGTGTGACGGTCCTTTGTGTGAGTCCTTGCACTTGCCCTGTTCACACACATAGCACCCAGGCAAAGGCTTTTGAGATAAATCCATGTTTCACTGTGTTACCTGTGCATTAAGAGCCATTTAAGGACCAGATAGTTACCATATAGGCTATAATATGTATAATATGTAAAGATAAAAATCATTACCGTCACCCATGTAGTTAATGTAATGAAATGTGGTGTGTTTGTGTTGCCCAGTGACTGTCAGTACTGGAGACCTGGGAACTAGCTGCCAAGGAATGCAATGTGACGCTAAGCCTTGGGGTCCCAACCTTTGACAGTTTGGAACTATGGTGTTGGCTATTGGATTTGGGCTGCACATTATTAAAGATTAGGCATCACAATGTAATGGTTAATGTGGCCATATAACATAATATGCAAATCATTTTTAAGTCTACTTTGGATTTTCGCAATGTCTTTTATATGTTTCAGAAAGGGATGGACAATAAGGTTCATCAGTACAGTGAAATATTGCTATATTGCTATATTGATAATTTTGCCAAGCATTGGATGATGATGATTCCCAACCTGATTGCAAACTTGTATACCTATGTTAAGGTATCAAGCAGTGTGTTCCAATAGGATTTAGACCCAACGCAAACATTTGTAATAAATGATTATTCATCAGATGTTTACTAGCGGTGTATACTAAAGTATATCTATTCAGAAGTCGCCTTAGGCTATCCAACTTTTCTTCAATGAGATTTGCTCTCCCGTCTTCACAGACTGTATTTTTCTACAATTAATAGAATAAATACTCAGAGTTTATGGGTGGATTGGTTTTGTTATTAAGATGTTGATCATTTAAATATATTTTGAACAAGAGTGTTTGCTACAGTGAAAAGTTTTAGAATATGTTTTAACACTCAACACTGACCTTTGAATGTGGTACACTACACATTATGTACTTACTCACCAGTTACAAGCTGGGTCATCCTAACATGGCTGCCAATACACACATGTACGTTGGCCATTGCACCGTTTTCATAAACACACCACAGCGTATAATCGATTTGACTATTTATTCTATTATATTAGCATATGCACACACAATACAATAATGACCATGTTTCTCATTGTTTGTTATCCAACACTTGGTTACCACTTAGTTAGCTCCTGGCAGAAAACCCTGGAGGCAAACGTCTCCTGCGTGCCACAGACACTCCTTATAGTGAAGAACTCCCTGAGAACAGCCTAGCTCTCCTTTCCTCTACCTGCACATATGGATGAGTGAAGACCCAACCACAGGCAAAACTATTACATTTGATTATATGTTGGATTAAATTTGTGTTGGGTGTGTATAATTCATACAGTCTATGGTATTATGTTATAGCTCCTTTCCTTAGTGCGAGAGTGAGCGTGTGTGTACACGGAATTGGTAATGAAAAAGCAACCTTTAAAGGGATAGTTCACTAATAAGCTAAGAAAATGTATGTGTAGATAATTATGTTTTCTACATATTCAGAAAATATGGTTGATTTCTGACTTCATCTAGTATTTTTTTATAATTTTTATTGAAACATTTATCATAATTGCACTGGACGCTGCCATTTTTACTAGTCATGTGATCGCTATGATGTCATCAGTGCTCCATTGTACACCTGCTAAATGGCGAGTTATCGAGGAGATTCATACAGTGAGGAAGAAACTATTGAACTGAATGCAGAAAGAGGGGTTCAACCGTAGAGGTTTGAACCAAGGAGGCCCCACAGGGGCAGCAGTAGAGATCGTTGTGTTAAACTATATTCTATATAAGTTATAACTATATTCTATATAAGTTATGACTATATTCTATATAAGTTATAACTATATTCTATATAAGTTATAACTATATTCTATATAAGTTGTCTTTATCCTCGCCGTGCGCCCATAGGGCTGTGAGCACCACAGGAGCCAGAATACGTTTGACGCAGAAGCGGCAACCACACCACACAACTATATTATACTTATATTATATTATATTATATATTGTATTATATATATATATAGACAGCATGGGTCAGATGTTGTTGTCGAGAAAAGAACGAACATGAAAGGATGAGCAACGGCAGCAGCACCCATGACCCGAGACGCACACACCTTCTGTGTGTTTGAGAGAGGAGGGCTTTTTGTATCAGCAAACTTTGTATCAGGATAATCATTGGCTTAATAAATATAGTTGATATAATATAATATAGTATATTATATAATTCCACCAATTTGGTGAACAAACTCCCCACGGAGGTCACGACTGCGGAGTCACTCCCCATCTTCCGCCGCAGGCTGAAACCCATCTCTTCAGGACACACTTCCTGGATCCTTCCTTGTAGTGTCAATTAAGTCAGTCAAAAGTAGATTACATATTATAGATAGGTATATATTGTTCTAGATATTGTTGCATATTGTTTGCCAACTTATTGTACTTTTTCCCTTAGACTTTGACCTGAACTTATTGTACTTCTACCTGAGCACTGGTTCAGTTCTTGGAGACTTGTTAGAAATGAAATGCACTTTTGACTTCTGGTGACGAGTTGTTCTCTGACCTTCCTTTGTTGAAACACACTACTGTAAGTGGCTTTGGATATAGCCATATAGCCATTTTTTCAAATTCACTTGTTTTCTGCTTCTTGCCTCACTTCTCTCTGCTCTCTTGCTCAGGACTTGCTCTGTAGGAGCGTCACCACTCACCGGGCTGGGCCAACACGCTCGGCAACGCTGATCAGATCAGGCTTCAACAACAGTCGATGAGCGAAGCCACTCTTGAACTGACAATAGTTATCATAGTCTTCTTCCCGAACTTTAAAGAAGTGTGCATGGTCCGGATTCCTTTTGTCTGATACCTTGCAGTATTTCGTGATACAATATGGCATTGTGTCGATATTGAACAATCAAAATCAACGCACAATGCACATGCCGAACAATAGCGAATGATAGCTCGATTGGCGACTGCGGCGTGATCGAGCTCTGTCTACGTCACAGTCGCTGAATTTGGTTAAGTGAAAGACAAAATGGCATCTCCCACAGAAAGATTGATTTTTAACAAAAAAAAAAAAAAAAAAATTGAAAATAGCAGTGGGTGCTTGTGAACAACTCAGGGTATACTTAGAAGTTACAGTTGTATCGCCCTATGTGCTTTTTCAAATGAGTGAACTATCCCTTTAAAGATGTGAGACTTCCCTTGGCCTCTATCTCAAAGTCTTGAGACTTTGAGCTACAAAAACGGACCTGTGAGCATCTCTGAAAGCACTATTTTCTAACGAGCGTGTATTTCTGTCATTTGTAACTTGCAGCATTGCGGCCATGTGGCGGCGCTGTATGTAATCAGCAAACAGAATGGTGCTGCCAAAAATGACAAGCAGGAAGAAAAGACATGCAATTTGCCAGTTGAAGGCACGGTACACATGACCAGCCTCATTTAGAGCCAGGATAAACCTGCATCACATTGAAACAAAATTCAACATTATTTTTTAAAATGGTATGTGTCACCATTTTCACCCTATTGATTATGCACATCAACTACCCATAGGCCATTAGTACTTTAAACCTTTAAAGTACTTCAGAATCGGTACATGCAACAGAGTGACTGATCCTGGGCAAGTAAACCCCATGGCAACAACCAGATCTGTGGTCTAATTTTATATTGAGAAACCATAAAACCCTCACTCTATTGTTGCTAGATCATGAATAGCTACATCCCAATGCCTTTACCTTCACAAGGCTGGGCTTTATATATTATAATATACAGATTTCTTACTAGCTGCAAAACCTGTCAGTATAATCAAAGAACTGGCCAACACGAGACGCAATCATGTATTCTTGCTCCACTGTTAATCTTGAGGTTTTCCCAATGCGCCCCTACAGCTACCCAGCGCTGCACCTCATTGGCTGTCCTGTTGCGTTGGTCGGTCTGAGAATGTTGCTTTATTATTTTGGGCTTGTTGTCTTTCCGGGCCATACCTGACTGTAATGTGACTGTAATGTGAAAACAGGTTTTTTGTTTCTGTCTGCCCTCAGCTTTCTCCTTTTTTACTTGGATACCTTTTTCGTGGCCCGGGGTTGACTATGTGTGCTTTCCAAGCTTGTGTGTTTGGCATGAACAAATGTTTGTTTGCCTAACGGTTGAACATGGACAGAGAGCCTTCCTCAGGTCACACTGCTGCCTACTCATATCCCCTTGAGCCCCCTCTCCCTTCTCCCTATCCAATAGAATATCCTGATCTATTCATCCTCCTATATTATCTTGGTATAGAATCCTAGAAACCAACTGGGTGAGTATGTATTCTACATGACAACACGTAGAGCATATCTACTCAGCACAAGACAATACCACGCGATAACCATAAGTAAGAATATTATGTGTGAGTCTATGGATTGTCTTTTTTTTCAGTCAAACCTCTAAAGCCGGTTATTTATATTTGAATCCCAACATGCTATTCCATATGGTGAATGTAGGTGGAAGTCAAAGCTCACACTTAACAATTCTGCCAGGGAGGCTTGTAGGGTGTGTTTGTATACCTGTAATCTGGTTGGCTATGCAGCATTCATATGTTCACATGCATTTTGCTCCATAAGTTCATCTCAGCAAGGGACATCTGTCCCAAGAGTTGAGGTCTTTAGGACGGGAGCAGATGCAGACACGTCTGGTGACCAGGCCAGTCGGCCTCTCTAATACGCTAAACCAGCCTCCTCCATATTCATGAAGGTCATACCCCATACAACCTTTGCCCCCTAACCCCACCCCTTCTCTATCCCTCAAGCTGTTTGTGTGCTTGCATCCGCTATTCACATACTGAAATCTCCAGACGTGATAAAAAAGAGACACAGATTTCATAAACGGTAATCACTTTTGCTTGGCCATGATGGGTTTGGTCTATTATTACTGTTATGTTTAAGCAGCTACATTTGTAATGGCACAGCAGGCCAAATGGGAGTACTTTGAGGGCTTTAGACTAATGGCATCAATAATGAAAGGTGGATTCCCCTGTTCTACTTCCTGATGTTGTTAAAACAGGAAGGCCCAGCACCACTCCACTTGTTTATCAGACATGGAAAAGACCCCCTCACTGCGGTTAAGGATGGAACCTACCACCATACTATTGATATCACAACTGTAACCTACCACCATACTATTGATATCACAACTGTAACCTACCACCATACTATTGATATCACAACTGTAACCTACCACCATTCTATTGATATCACAACTGTAACCTACCACCATACTATTGATATCACAACTGTAACCTACCACCATTCTATTGATATCACAACTGTAACCTACCACCATACTATTGATATCACAACTGTAACCTACCACCATTCTATTGATATCACAAATGTATGCTGGGACCTGAAGGGAGGCCCTGCCAAAAAGAGGAGCATGTGAATGTGTTTTTATGTCTCTTCCAATTGAAGAAGGGGGATAGGGCAGTCCCTGGTCAGGCCCGCTGGGACAGCCCGGGCCAGGGGCCCCTTTAACCAACAAACACACACAGAATATCACATCTGGTGTGGACAAAGAGGGAGCCATAGTAGGCAGAGGGGGATGTCCCATGAATCTATCAACTATGTTGGTCCAAAGGGAAGCTTTTACAAAAGGAGTGTGGTTTGTAAACATAGTCTCAGATTTTTGAGTTATCATATTACTAGTTTATTAAGACCTGTGACTATTATTATGTATTATTACAAAATAAACCCATATACAATTCATTATTTATTACATATTCTTGAAGCAAATGTTCAGATACAACACATTTTGTCCTTTGATGTTACTGGTTAATCAGTAATCTCAAATATAGTTATGAGTTAGAATAGCTTTTATTATATTGAAATACATTTCCAGTTTTTGCTTTGTCAGGATGTTTCTTTGTATCTGGCTTGTTTTGCATTAAAGTTTTGAATGTGAAGTTGTGCACCCTTGAATGTGACAAAGGTTATCCTTCATACACTATGTTGGCAAATAAATCAGATTACCGTTTGTTTCGGTTGTAAATATGGTATCGCCTAATCTTGGAGGTCAGAAGGGTTAGAAAAATACATGATTTGGATAGTTGTGGTGTTGTGGTTGCCTAGGTCAGGGGTTCCCAACCTTTTTTGTGCCACGGAAAAAAAATCTTGCGGACCGATTGTCAAAGTGTGTTGTCAACACACACCCCTAACAAAATGGCAGGGCTCGATTTCAGTATAAACGTGCATGTACGCGGAGCGCCGTAACAAAACCGGCTCGTTCGAGCTGTGGGGAAATCTGAAAGAATACGCCCATTGGCTACAAATCACTATATGATTGGTTGATCAAATTGTCAATCCAAACGTACGCTCTCATTCAGTCTAAGGGCCAAAGTCATCGGGAATACTTTGGTTGAAGGATATTCTTCCCAGCAACCCAGAAAAATATCTGATTGGTTGATTCATTGTTTTTCCAACACAAAACCACTCAAATGCGCCGTGCATGGACCGAGAAAGACAAACAAATCAACGTAACACTGTAATATAACAGATAACAACACCGATACCATTCTCATTTATTCATTTGATTTCAATTTGATTAAATTTGATTACATTTTATTAATACAATTAATTCGATTTTTTTTGTTTCATCTGAGAGTTCCAGGGTCTTCTCTGAATACCTTGAAGGCCCTGACGCTTCACCACTGATATATAGATTATACTATATATATAATATCTATATATAGATTATACCGCCCGCCGTTCACCTATACTCAAATTATTTGAGTAAAATATGATGATAAACACACAGCTGTTTCGCGGCCCGGCAGTAACACCTCCACGGCCCGGTACCGGTCCGCGGCCCGGCGGTTGGGAACCCCTGGACTAGATGACTTTGGTGATTACATCAGCGCACATCCTTATGTGGGAGAAAAAAGACGATGGTGTCACAACAGCTGGTGTCGGTTGCTTGAGTGGTGAGCTGAGCAACAGTAACGGCACCTGGACTGCTTTAACTCAATGTTTGGATTCTGTCTTTACGGTATAATCCAATGGCTGAGCAGGTCAATGGACCAATGGCTGAGCAGGTCAATGGACCAATGGCTGAGCAGGTCAATGGACCAATGGCTGAGCAGGTCAATGGACCAATGGTTGAGCAGGTCAATGGACCAATGGCTGAGCAGGTCAATGGCTGGGCAGATCAATGGACCAATGACTGGGCAGATCAATGGACCAATGGCTGAGCAGGTCAATGGCTGGGCAGATCAATGAACCAATGGCTGGGCAGATCAATGGCAGGGCAGGTCAATGGACCAATGGCGGGGCAGATCAATGGACCAATGGCTGGGCAGGTCAATGGACCAATGGCTGGGCAGGTCAATGGACCAATGGCTGGGCAGGTCAATGGACCAATGGTTGGGCAGGTCAATGGACCAATGGCTGGGCAGATAAACCAATGGCTAGCTGCAAACGCAAATAAGAAAAATAAGTGAGGATTTAGTGCTCATCAATTAGTGCAGCAAAATGAATTGCATATAAATAGAAATCAACATTTTGGACTCTGCAATTAATTAATAAATAAAACATGAGTTCATTTTTACAATTATTTTGATACAACTGATTGTATATATCTCTTACATTAAAATCAAATGACAAACTTCTACAACTCAGCAAGTTCTTTAGTATTACTGTTTTTACAGTATGCACCACCAATTATTTTTAAATTAAATCGATAATCTACCACCATGAATGTAGTTGTGTTCAAATGGGTGTAAATGCTGTTCAGTGTGGTCTGGATATATCTAAGACTCATAGGCCCATGTCTCACTGAATGTGCCACATCTCAAGGTTATAATAGCACAACAAATGGGATTGTGGTGTTATTTATATCTTGTGACTCCTGACTCCACCCCTTTCGTCTTGTTGCTGCAAAAAAACATGCTAACGAGCAGTGGTGCAAATAATTCAACATCATTCAATTACACCACATTTAGGGCTGTGTGTGTGTCTTTGTATGTGCACCCATCTTGCTTGTATGTTATTTATGGTTTGTGTGGGTTCCATTTAATCTAATTGCCATTGATTTTGGAAATGTGAAGCCATTCTGCCCTGTTCACTCTCTCTATTCCCTGGTCCTGTTCTTTGTGTTCAGTGTATTAGATTAAACTCTAGCTCCTTAGTGTATATACGATTCAAAGTGTTTATCATTCAACTTAGTGTTTAAGATTCAACAAAGCTTAGAAAACTATTCTTTTATTTTTTTTATAAAAAACTAAAACGCTATTTTTAATCAAAATAGTTTTACACATATAGGGCTTTTCTATCAATTAATCTAAACATTTATCATCATCATCCATTAACATTGTTTTCCTTCTTTACCTTTGACTGAGAGCAAAAGATAAAAAATACATAATCATTTATTTCATTATATTGAACACAATTGTTTAAAATGTGTCTTAAATTGAGATGTCGAAGTATAAAAACCTGATACGGCAAGGTGATTTTTATGTGAAGTTAAATAGGAGTGTATGGGTATTATGTAATGTAATATAATGTAATGTAGCTCTCTGTAGAGGAACCTCTTTTGACCATCAAGGTCTTGGTGCTGGGTATTGGGGCTGAATGCCTCACAACATCTCACCGGTTCCTGAGTAGCCTGATCTCACCTCACCTTACAAAAGAAGGATTGCTTTTATTGAAGACTTCCACAGCAGCACAGCTTATTGCTTTCACAAAATTGTAAGCAGGGCTTAAGTGGCAGTGGCCGTTTTAAATCTGCTGATTAAATTTTCCCTACCAATAACAATAGGTTGGTCATTTAATAAACATGAATAGAACAGGGAGCAATCTTTTTTTCCTTTTCTAGAAACCTTTTCTCTTCAGGGGAATAGCACAAGTCCTGTGGATTCACTACGGTATTACTTGTTACACAGGACCCTTTCGAGGGTGTGGAGATTTTCCTTATACAGAGCACTTCCAATGTTTGAGATTTTGGAATCCAGCAGCAGAAAGGATCCACATTTGACACATTGAGGGCAGGAATTGAATGGTCCCTTTGCGGTAGTTTAAACCCATTCACATTCCGTCCTTAATAACTGTATTCTGCCTCAGGTTCTGTCTATCTGATCACAGTCTTGCAGTAAATGAAAGACTAAAGAGGGGCTCCGGTGACATGCATCCTTGGTACAGACAGGCCTTCTGTCTAGGGGCACCATTGCTTACCTGATCAGTGATGCAGTGCCACTCACACAGTTCCCCCTGCTGTGACATACAGGTAGGACGAGTCAAGACGAGACATTAGGAAATGTATAGCTTAATATTGAAAAGGGATTATATGTTGTTAGGAGTACTCATTGTTGTCAAATGTGTGTCTGTCACCTCTTGCATTCCGACTGCCACATCAGGATAGCTACATAGACGCCAGCATCCGTTCATAGTCTGTATGCCCAGCTAGGTGTAGCTAGGTGAAGCTAGGTGTAGCTAGGTGAAGCTAGGTGTAGCTAGGTGAAGCTAGGTGTAGCTAGGTGAAGCTAGGTGTAGCTAGGTGAAGCTGTTGCTGTCTGCTTGTTTTGTTATAGGCATTTCATCCTTTCCCTTCTGACACCAACCTGGAAATGTCTCAATCTTGTCTATATGTCTATATTTTCTTATTATTATTTTGTTTGTGTGTTCTGGGTGGTGAACAATAATAGGGTGGTAAATAGAAACACTTAATAGATAACAATAGACATAAATTAGTACTAAATATTCAGCATTGCTGCAAGGTGTTATGACAGCTGTCAGGCTAATGTAACTTACTCATGTGTACTTCTGTGAGGCTACAGCACCACCTCTCTGTGTGGAATGTAACCTACGGTGACTCCTGCAAAGAACCACAGCCTAGTAATGAAGCATCTATCAAACATTGGCTGACTGAAGTTTATTGTCACACACATTAGCACTTGAAGAGAATATTACTACTACTGAAGGGACTTGAAGTGAGTACTGGAGACAGAAAACACAGAGGTTTGCAGTTATTTGATAGTCTAGTTATGTGTCTGAGCATCTAGCTAATCTAATATATATGCTGTATAGATGCAATATTTGATGGCTGCTTTTTCTCTGAAATTCATTCATTCAACACATTCTTGTTTTTAACCCAATCAGGCTCTTCCCTGATTGGTCCGGGGATGGTCAATCCCAGGTGCCTGAAGTGCAACACTTCTCAATGGTGGAGAAACGGAGGGAGGGAGTGAGTAGAGAGGGAAGAGACTCAAGCTGTTTACAAATATTTGTGTGTGTTGTGTTCAAGCCTGGCCACGCCTACTATGCTATGAGTGCAGAGTGCGAAGTACTCCCTAAACTCACGTTACGTGAATGTAATTTCATGCTTGCACCGTATAATATTATACTAGCTTTACTTTCTTTGTCTCTCAATGCTTTGCATCTTTCTTAATCCAAATCCATTGTTACAAAAGAGGAGGGTGGATGCAGAGGATAATACTTATAGTTAAATCTTTAACAAAACAAGCAGAGGGTAAAGGGACAGACCACACAAAGTGGGCGTGGATGAATGAGGAGGTCGCACGTTTTACTAACTGCTGACTGCACAACTCTCCATTGTTGTTACCCGTTCCCCGGCTGCAGCATGTGAGGTCCTGAAGCTGTGATGGATTACCTTTAGTGCTGCTCTTGCAGGAATGGGATGGGATGGGATGGTAAGGTGGCAGCCGCGGTGTACAACGCAGCTCTTTAACTTAAGTTAAAGAGCTCTGAGACATTTAAGAGATGGTTTTGACGCATGCTTTAGACATAGAAGCAGTTTTTATCGTTAGTTATTAGTACATTATTGAGTAGTGCAGCTTTATTTATTTGAATTTGTTCATTGACATACAGTATGTGTCCGATTATAAGTCCAGCTGTGGTGTTGGGATGATATTGGGATGTGTCTACACACACACACACACACACACACACACACACACACACACACACACACACACACACACACACACACACACACACACACACACACACACACACACACACACACACACACACACACACACACACACACACCCCTTCCTGCCAGTCCTTATTTATCACATCTTATTCCGCCTGTAAGCTTGCTCTCACTAGGCCCTTCACGTTCACCCAGGGGTGACCGTGAAGGCCCTAGTCAAGGGAGATTAAATCAAACTCATCAGAACAAAATGCCATGTTATGTTCCAAGCAGCAGACCCTGATTATTGATTTACAGTAAAATATAGGTGGGAAGTGTCAAATCCTTTCACAAATCCCTTGACAGGACCAGGGACAGTCAGGTTTATTGAATCTAAATCTGGAGGATTGAATCCTCTTTATTGGTCACACACACACACACACACACACACACACACACACACACACACACACACACACACACACACACACACACACACACACACACACACACACACACACACACACACACACACACACACACACACACACACACACACACAGAGTGAAATGTGTTCCTCTGCATTTACTCCATCCTAGTATTTGGGATCAGTGAAAGCAGTGTAGTCTGGTGCCTTGCTTTAGGGCATCTCGGCAGTGCCCAGGGGTTTCGTGGACTTGAACCGGCAACCTTCTGGTTCCCAAGCCAGCTTCTGCCACCCCAGTGCTGCCCTACAGACCCTATATAACACCTTTTACTCTATAATATATAATATATGTATATATAATATAATCATCAAGATTAACTATAATATAATCATCAAGATTAACTATAATATAATTATCCAGATTAACTATCTATCATCAACCAAGTCGGCAATAGCCTATGGTGACATTTCTAATGAACCAATGTCCTTGACGACTCCAGCCCATTTAACTAAGGTTATAACATCTAGGTTTCAAGAAAGCTTGTTTGATTCACATTGTAGGAACTGTGTTGCCTTGTAAGTACTGTGGCTGCAATCTTTGACAACAACCACTAATGCCATTTTGAGACATCATTATTTTGGAAATTGCTCTTGTGCATCTTCCATTAAAGCAACAGGTGCAGTTTGGAACGGCCTCTAGTGTTGTGCTTGCAGCTTTCCCCAGAACCGCTGATCCAAAGGTCACAGTTGACTCTGTCCTTCCTCAGCAATACACCCCAGTATTGCCCACAGAATTAGATCCTTTTTTGTGGTAGCGGAGTTGAGAGACTCGGTGTCGGATTTGTGCAGAGAAGGGATGCAAGAAATACAAAAATGTGTGTTTCACATAGCCTTAAGCAGCAAGGAGCAGCCTTGTCCTAAAAAGGTTATAGATAATGCGATAGTTTCAACTAGGGCTGTGCCATATCGTTTATCGCGATAAGTCCTCCCCACAATAAGTATTTTGTCATACCGCGGTAATGACGATAATTAATGACGTGTTTACATATGCGACAAACGTGGGCATGTAGAAGGAGAAAAACAATGGCGGAAGGCGGAGTTCCTAACGAGGCGAGGAGGAGTTAATGGAGAAACCAGGAGCTCCATCTGTAGTGCGGACCTGGTTTGGGTCATATAGCAGACGTTAATCAAACGTCTGCTTTATGCAAAGTGTGTCAACAAACAGTACAAAGGATGGAAACACGTCCAATGTGTTCCACCACCTAAAGTACAAACAAAGGATGGAAACACGTCCAATGTGTTCCACCACCTAAAGTACAAACAAAGGATGGAAACACGTCCAATGTGTTCCTCCACCTAAAGTACAACCAGACCAAGGGGATCGTCAGCGTGAGACAGTTCACCGGACGTTAATTTTTTTTTTTTACAACCTTTGCATTTGTTTCTCCTGGGGTTAGATTATGAATCCTGTGAGTATTGGCGTTTGCATTTTCACTGGAATTGGCTTCTATTCACGGCTATCATATCACTCTGCGAGTAGTCCCGTTCACTTTTCCTGAAGGAAAATACTGACTTGCTGATAGAATTGCTGAATTGTTTGCGCCAGTTGCCAAGCAACGCCTCAACTTCGGAGAACTATTTTTTTCTCTGCGGAAGTAAATCATAATAAGTCGGGACCGACTACCGACTTATTAATGAGCGTTCCGTTCATTATCCCTTACGTATTTGATGATGGTAAGGATTAAGATTTTATTTTTTTTGGTCATTTATCGTCATTTATCGTTATCGCAATAAATACCATGAAATATCGTGATATCGTTTTAAGTCCATATCGCCCATCCCTAGTTTCAACTAACATGGGGATGTGGGAATAGTATATACATGATGTATATGTCTCCTGTTTTTTGCACAAACCTATTTATAATATATATACTGTATAGAGAACTGTAAATCCACGATTACAACATGTACAAGGGTAGGCCTTATTGTTTCTAGAGCCCTGAGTGACAGGGGATTGTCGGACAACAACAACACATGACTTCAGTCTAGACTCGCTAGTCATGCAAGTTCCTACACAGTGATTCATTCTCTCTCTTCAAGGACTGAATCACTTAAGCTATTAATTAACACTTTCTGTCTGCACAGTGCAAATAGAGTGTGTGTGTGTGTGTGTGTGTGTGTGTGTGTGTGTGTGTGTGTGTGTGTGTGTGTGTGTGTGTGTGTGTGTGTGTGTGTGTGTGTGTGTGTGTGTGTGTGTGTGTGGTGTGTGTGTGTGTGTGTGTGTGTGTGTGTGTGTGTGTGTGTGTGTGTGTGTGTCCGCCCTACCCTGTTCTGCCAGAGCTCTGTGCTCTTGCATTTAGCTTGTGGTATGTCTGAGTCATGTATACAAACAATTATTTCCATTTGTTACACATAGGTACGCAAAGACACTGCTATACCGCTGTGTGTTTATGTAATGCTCTGGGCTGTGTGTGTGTGTTGCTCTCGCTCTCTATCTCAGTTCAGACTTTCAGATTCACTGAGACACTTTTCTCTAAATTGTTTGCGTTTTGTGTTCCAGGATCCTTTCTGTCTTTCTATTCACCGATCTCTTCTCCAGCCTTCACTTCTGTTCAGTGATTGGTTGGGTTGTTTCTAATGTTGAATGCAGCAGACATTAGTTTTCTATCATCCGTGTTGCCGGTGACGTGCAAGTCGCCCGCTGGTGGGTGTTGACAACAAGGAACACAACAACAAGGTCACCAGAACCAGAACTCACAGAATGGGGTTGGATAAATAGAGTACCCAGCTCTGCTAGGACAACTGTCATCCAATGCAAAGTCCTCTTAAATTGGACAGCTATCATCAGATCTATATTCATAGCTCAGGGTACAATGTATTACGTTGAGATGCCTACACTTGAATATTTTAACAGACAAACATGTGGTTTGTTTGCTGGTTGTCAGTCACCTGCCTTGTGCTGACCGTCAGCTGGGCCAAACACCACTGTGGACATACCCTGCATATGTACCGCTGAGGCAGACACGCCATAGACATAGAGGACTACCTATTTGATTTGTGCAACAGGAGTTACGCTCGATTGGACAAGCAACAACACTGACTCCAATTTGTTATTGATTGATTGAATGAATTAGAACATTAATGGCTATAGAACCCCTTGATAGTGTTTAAATATCCCACCTAGGAGGTTTTATTTGTAGTAGACATTAAAAAGCACATGCTTTACTTAAATCTACATGCTTTACAGGAACTTTACGGCAATCATAGTTAAAGAAGCAATACAATAAAATACCATAGACAAATAATAAACATATAATGTAATACTAAACACATGAACAACCACATGAAGGGCAAAATGTGTGATATTTCAGGTGTATGGGTTTAGGTATTTAAAGGGTCCAAAGAAGGTCAATAACAACAGGTGGGCAAACCAAGTGTTTATATAAGTGTGTGTGTGTGTGTGTGTGTGTGTGTGTGTGTGTGTGTGTGTGTGTGTGTGTGTGTGTGTGTGTGTGTGTGTGTGTGTGTGTGTGTGTGTGTGTGTGTGTGTGTGTGTGTGTGTGTGTGTGGATAGATCACATCCAGTGTGGAAGGAAGGTTGGCGTCAACTAGGGATGACCTGAAGGAACACATTGAAGCGCTCTGTCACCTGGGTGGGGGAGAGCCTGGGGGGCGGAGCCTGGGTGGGGGACAGCCTGGGGGGCGGAGCCTGGGTGGGGGGAGAGCCTGGGGGGGGTGGAGCCTGGGGGGCGGAGCCTGGAGCTGCTCCCACCTGCCACAGGCTGTCATGGGGGAACATGTTTACAAACGGCTGGTTCTCTATGCCTGTGTTCATAACGATGTATCTCTTTTCTCTTAATGGGGCGTGGGTTTTTTGTTCGAAAGTATGTATTTGCTCCAATATGAACCAAGTGGTGTCTATGTCTTCATGTCAACAGCCCTCCAGTGCCACTGCGACCGCTGCACTGGCAACTCCAGCTGCACCACCGACGGTGTGTGCTTCGTGGCGGTGCGCAAGTCCGGCAGGCAGATGGTGATCGAGCGCAGCATGTGTGTCCCCGAGTACGAGCTCATCCCCCGGGACAGACCCTTCATCTGCGCCGTGTCCACCAGAGATGAGACGGGGATCTACCCCATGTGCTGTAACACGGACTACTGCAACAAGAACCCCGACCCCAGCGTCTTCCCCGGTAGGACTCTCTGTCTGTCTTTCTGTTTGACGCTCTCGGTCTGTCTCTGTCTGTCTGTCTGTCTGTCTGTCTGTCTGTCTGTCTGTCTGTCTGTCTACTGCAACAAGAACCCTCACCCCAGCGTCTTTTCTGGTAGGATCCATCTTTCTCTCTCGCTCTCTTTCTTTCTCTGTCTCTCTCTGTCTCTCTCTCTCTCTCTGTCTCTCTCTCTTTCTCTCTCTGTCTCTCTCTCTGTCTCTCTCTCTTTCTCTCTCTGTCTCTCTCTCTGTCTCTCTCTCTTTCTCTCTCTGTCGCTCTCTCTGTCTCTCTCTGTCTCTCTCTCTCTCTCTTTCTCTCTCTGTCTCTCTCTCTTTCTCTCTCTCTGTCTCTCTCTCTTTCTCTCTCTTTCTCTCTCTGTTTATGTGTCTCTCTCTCTCTCTTTCTCTTTCTCTTTCTCTTTCTTTCTCTGTCTCTCTCTCTTTCTCTCTCTGTTTCTGTGTGTCTCTCTCTCTCTCTCTCTCTCTCTCTCTCTCTCTCTCTCTCTCTCTCTCTCTCTCTCTCTCTCTCTCTCTCTCTCTCTCTCTCTCTCTCTCTCTCTCTCTCTCTCTCTCTTTCTCTTTCTGTCTCTCGGTCCTTTTCTTTCAATTCATCAAAACAATCCAAAAAATGTCCAGAGCACACATTTGTTTCATGAAAAAATGACCTTTCTTACTTTACTTCATGGCTTCATTGTACTTGTATTCAGTGGTCTTTATCGGTAGGATTTCATGGTTGCTGTCGAGGAAAAGCTATATTTTGTCTTGCAGTTTCCTTTTCCTCTGCTCTGTGTTATTTGTTGAATGTTTGTCTTTGAACGTCATCCATCCAAAAGGTTTAAATGAAACACAGACACCAGCATGGTGGGGGGTTGTTTCCTTCCAGGATCAACCAAACAGTAAAGATTCGTCCAATCATACAGTACAGAAAGTAATCGATTAGTCATTGTAATCAGTGTATTTGCTGAAGTCCAATGCAATTACACTGATTACGCTGCACTAGGGAGCCAAGCTGACTGACACCATGCAAGAATCCAATGAGGTGTCTTCATGTGTTCCAGTCCTCACGGTGAAGGCCCCGTCTCTGGGGCCCGTGGCCTTGGCGGCGGTGATCGCAGGACCGGTGTGTGTGCTCTGTTTGCTGTTGGTGGTCGCCTTTTATGTGTGCCACAGTCACCGCATGGGCCTGGGGGCCGGGGGAGCGGGGGCCCACCACCACCGCGTGCCCAACGAGGAGGACCCCAACATGGACCACCCCTTCATCACGGGCGGAGCCACACTCAAGGACCTCATCTACGACATGACCACCTCCGGGTCCGGATCAGGTACGTCTTTTAGTCTGTGTCTTTTAGTCTATGCTTCTTATCTCCAAAAAGGCTTTAATAACTCATTCATAATATAGGATTAAAGGGTAATTTCAATAAACAGCATAAATATGTAGGCGAACGTATAAAGAGGCTTAGTTAAACAAAATTGTCTTGGAACTAACAAGTGTTGATTGTGTTATAGTTTTCAATTTGAAATGGTTTGTGGTTTGTGAATGTTCCTAATTATAGCTGATATAATTAGGAACAGCAACTGTAAAGGTTTTCCTAAACTATGATCAGAGAAAAGAGATGAAAGTGCAGTCAGCCCCCTCATCCCTGCTTGTGTGTTATGCTGGTTGCTTACTCTGATCAAGTGGTCTGACCCTGGCTTGTGGGATTTACTCGATACACCTCATGTCCAAATCCTCTTCCAGAACTGTCCTACAGAGCCCAGCACACCGGTGTAGCTGCTAAGTAGCCACTCTGCGCACACTGCTCTTGAGAAAGCAAGCAACAGAAAGAATGTCTGTTAGAGCCATCAGCTCTTCGTTTTGTCATCATTACACACACACACACACACACACACACACACACACACACACACACACACACACACACACACACACACACACACACACACACACACACACACACACACACACACAGTGGGAGAGAGAGCTATTTTTCACACCTCAGACAACAATTGTTCCACTACCATTACAGAAACGATGCCTAGCATGGTTCTTGAGGGTGAGGGCTTGTTGTTAGCATAGCCCTCCTCTGTGGAAGAGACAGCAGTGAAAAGATGGAGACGAGGCACCTAATTTGCACCTTGTCAAAGTGGCACTCTAGTTTGCTGCTAGTATCATATATGCCACACACACACACACACACACACACACACACACACACACACACACACACACACACACGCGCGCGCGCGCACGCTGGGTGTCGGCATGGGAAAATGTGCGGGTGGTGCCTGGAATTGCCTGCCAAGAGAAGCTAGATTGCTACTGATATTGTTAATATGGGAGTGTGCACAAGCTATTTTGATGATGGAGCTGGGGGATGTTGATTAAATGCATAGACTGTTATGCATAGATTTGCTGGTCTTTTCAGTAGACTCACCTGTGAGGCTAAAGGCACACATATGGTAAATGGCTTGCATTGATGTAAACTGAATGAACTCTCCAAATAGAAGCATCCCTAAATAGAGGCTGGAAGAGACACAACGGTTTAATCCCTCAGGTGTTTGTCTTTTAACGCCTAATGCCTTTAGGTCATGTCAGGTTAAGACACCCCATGTGGCAGGAATAGCATCTACCAACGCAAATATTTCTGTAGGTGTTTTTGGTTGGTCTGATTTGTTCTGTTGACCCTACACTCTTTCAGGGCTGCCGTTGCTTGTCCAGCGCACCATCGCCAGAACCATTATCCTGCAGGAGAGCATCGGCAAGGGTCGCTTCGGTGAGGTGTGGCGAGGCAAGTGGCGCGGGGAGGAGGTGGCCGTGAAGATCTTCTCGTCCCGCGAGGAGCGCTCCTGGTTCCGGGAAGCGGAGATCTACCAGACGGTCATGCTGAGGCACGAGAATATCCTGGGCTTCATCGCCGCAGACAACAAAGGTCTGCATTCACACCACAACCACGAAACCTCCACAGGATGAGATGGTTCTGGTATGCTGATGATATTCACATCGATCAGGTCCTTAAGCACCAGTGGCAATCACATCATTAGCTAAAAACAACATTTTAAATGCATTTTACTGCTATGCATTTTGCAAGCAGGTAATCCGCTCTGCTCCAGTTTCTATGTTGTGTAGGTGAGCGCATGGAACATGAATAGACTAGGAATGGATGGCTTTGTAGACAGTGTGTGGGTGGTGTTGGCTCCAGTAACAAGCTGCCTGGTCTCACCCAACACGCCGTCTGCTAGCTTGTCTCGACTGGAAGGTCATTCCGCTGCCCCCAACACGCCGTCTGCTAGCTGGTCTCGACTGGAAGGTCATTCCGCTGCCAGGCTGTGCGTCTATCAGTTATGGATTCAACTATAGCAACTGTTTTCAGAGGTCTGGCTAGAGTAGGATTAGTAAAATAGGGTATCAATAACAGGGATCTGCGCAGCCAAAATGGTGGTTTAAGCAGCCTCACCTTGCCTGAGTTGGACTGATGGCCTCACCTTGCCTGGCTGGTGAGGCTTCACACCTGTGGGTCATGGTTAATCAAGGCCCACAGGTTAAAACAGCCTTCACCACAGAGCCCCCACAAGAGCAGATGGTACATGCTAGAGCTCCTCCTCCAGTGTGTGTGGTGCTGGCTGTTTGAAGGTGTGCAGCCTCACCAGCCAATCAGTCTAATTGAGGCTAGGTGAGGCTGCTTACACCAGCCACCAACCACACACACGTATTGTATTGTTCAGTACATCTAATGAAGAACGCTACTTCTAGTTTCATGTACTTTTATGTGTTTTACTTTATACTTGACTTAAATACTTTGAGCATAGGACCATTGGTATGGCCCTACTATAAGGGAATAATGGTCTCTGTCTATCTAGTATCTAGGATCTATCAATCTATCTATCTAGTATCTATGTGTCTATCCATCTTGAAATAGAATAAGAAATATAAATATTGGACACATCCTTGAGCTATGTTGTGGGTTTATTCATTTGACCCTCCTGTAATCCTGTTGCCCTTTCCATGACATTGGTACTTTTATCTTCATCTTCGTCTTTAGATAACGGAACGTGGACCCAGCTGTGGCTGGTGTCGGACTACCATGAGCATGGCTCCCTGTTTGACTACCTGAACCGTTACACCGTCACCGTGGAGGGCATGATCAAACTGTCTCTGTCCACCGCCAGCGGCCTGGCCCACCTCCACATGGAGATAGTGGGCACACAAGGTTAGACACAACACACACACACCCACACACCCAGTCACACACCCAGTCACACAGCCACACACCCACACACCCAGTCACACACCCAGTCACACACCCAGTCACACACACACACTCATTATAACGGTTATATTGTGTCACATTTATTGACTGGTCACTTCACTGTAAGGATGACCAGTCCAGGAAAAAACAACCATAAAAACAAAAACAATGGTGACACCATTGAATGGGAAACGTGTATGATGCAAGTCTGATGCTATTCAATCTGAGGTGTATCATCCAGTCTCTCTTCTGGTTCTGGTCTCTAGGCAAGCCAGCCATTGCCCACAGGGACCTGAAGTCCAAGAACATCCTGGTGAAGAAGAACGGAACCTGTTGCATCGCTGACCTGGGCTTGGCCGTCCGCCACGATTCAGCCACAGACACCATCGACATCGCGCCCAACCACAGAGTCGGGACCAAAAGGTACGCATCCTGCTTGCCCATATCTTACATGCAATTCAGCTATAACTCTACTCTACTCTACTACATCATCATGGTGCAACATGGTGTATCAATATCAGTCGTAGTGTAGTGGTAATCAGCTGTGGATCACATAATATTCCTTCAATGTAAAATGTTTGTTGCATATGAAGATTTTACTTCCCGGCCCATAGTGTTTAAAACCTTGTTATTTCAGCTGCATAAGGCTTGATATGTGTGACACTGTCTGTGTGCTCTGGGTCTAACCTGTATGCATTGCCATCAACATATGCAGACATGTCATCATCATCAAGGTAATCCTTGGTTCTTAAAAACATACTTTCTGTTTTCCTTCCTCTCCATTATCCTGGCTGGTAGTTGGATGGTAGTTGGATGGTGGTTGGATGGTGGTTGGATGGTAGTTGGATGGTGGTTGGATGGTGGTTGGATGGTAGTTGGATGGTGGTTGGATGGTAGTTGGCTGGTAGTTGGATGGTGGTTGGATGGTAGTTGGCTGGTAGTTGGATGGTAGTTTGATGGTAGTTGGAGTACAGAAGGTCCCTAAATCATTCAGTGGGCCCCGGGTATTGGAAAGTTGGAAACATTGGAAAGATACATATTGATATATTAATAGTTTGAACTCCAGCATTCTCCACCCGCAACCCTCATAGTATTCAGCAGGTGCCTGTACACATATATATTGATATTTGGAGTGTGGGTCCTTGTTTGGGTATTGGCAGTGCTGCACTGCACTGCTTCCCACGTACAAGGATGAAGAGATCAGACAGAGCGCCTGCTCGCTCAAGTTCATCGTCTCCATTCAGCTGTCAGAGCTCAATAAGCTGTTCAGGCCAATGAGGGTAGTATGGAGTATCTGTTTGAGAGGACATTGAGAAAGCGAGCAGGGCTGTAGTGACGTCTGGTAAGGTCTGTTTTATTTACCGAGCCGTTGGAATACTGCCTAACAAGCAGGTATACTCTCTGCAGGTTTGTTTAGTCAACATTTGGCTGATGTTCTGTATTGGATTTACAACCACATCGAGATGTTCCCAAAGGCTCCCCAACTGCTGTGGAAAACAAGGATTTGGTCAGGGTGCAATATAGTTACTATCTACCTGCTTGAGTGGTCATACAAAGAATCCCTCACAAACTCATCTCACAAGGCCTTGAACGCGGTGTATTGGGGGCGTGTGGGAACACTTGTCTTTCGACTGAGAATCCAATGCGACAAATACTAAATGCGGGACTTAGTTTGGGTCACTTGTGCAGACTCAGTATTTTTGATTTGGTTTTTAATGTACCGTGGCCTAAAAGATTCAGAAATGGTCTAACCATCAGTCCACTATTAGTGAGTGGCTGTGAGAGTATTGGTTTTGAGGTGACTGTATGAGTGCATTTAGGTTTCACAACGCTCCCCACTCATTTCTGACCAATCAGGGCATCTCTTCCCTGATTCCCTGAGGGAATCATCACAGGTGTGTTCTCAATGGAGGAGAAAATAGGGAGGGGGGTGGTTTACTTTCAAAATGTCTTCTGCTCTTTTCTCTTCTACTTTCTCTTTATCTCCTGAATCAGGTGCTACCCTGTGGCAGCTTTATATACTTTATATACCACCAGCAATCAAATTCCAAATCCAATCCAATGCACACCCTTCTACTAACCCTTAATCCTAGCTAGACATAAAGGCCCCTTTCTATTTTTTAACTGATCATTGTGAACTGCGACATTAAACCAGTAAGCAATTGTAGCTACTAAGATAGTTGTATTGTTGCTAGATCAGCAACAAGCATATCAGCTGATGCATAACATTTTGAAATATATGTATCTAGCATTTGTGGGGGAGTATCAGCTCTCAATGTGTGCACTAGTGTGCACACTAAAGCCTTTTGTTGGTGGGTCCCTTAAGAATCAATGCAGTAATTCATAATCTAAACATCAGACAGACCAACACTACAGTGTAATTGCAAAGCGACTTTACAATAACGGAATTCTCATTTGTTCAGAATTTCAGCCAATCTGAATGACCGGTGTATGCAAAAAATGCACACATGCAATTATAGTATTCCAAATGAGCCCATGGACACATTTGTAAGCACATTTGTATAAGTGTGTGTCTCCTTTTCAGATACATGGCCCCCGAGGTGCTGGACGACTCCATAAACATGAAGCACTTTGAGTCCTTCAAGAGGGCTGACATCTACGCCATGGGCCTGGTCTTCTGGGAGATAGCCAGCCGCTGCTCCATGGGAGGTATGTAGGCGAAGGGTGGGTAGAAAGTGTTAAATGAACAGAGCGGTGGGCAGGTCCCATGGTGGTAAGGTTCTTGAGTTTAACCAAAGCGTGATAAGGAGCGCCTCACCAGATGAGTGGATGAGAACATTATGTCAATTAATACTTTTCTTTATCACGTAATTAAATGTTAAGGTTTTATGAGTGGTATCAATGAGTGGTATAAAATAACAACAAAGGCTTAAGCAAATTTTCATGTTGCATCTTTATTTAAGGAAAAAAACTGGGTATTGCATATCAAAAATTATATAAAAGGTTTATTTATTTATTATAATTTTTTACCACAAGGTTTACTTGGCCGACGGGGCATTTGACTTATTGCCCCGGGCAGTAGGGCAATAGGGCAGTAGGGCAATAGGGCAATAGGGCAATAGGGCAACAGGGCAATAGGGCAGTAGGGCAACAGGGCAATAGGGCAATAGGGCAACAGGGCAATAGGGCAACAGGGCAATAGGGCAGTAGGGCAACAGGGCAATAGGGCAATAGGGCAACAGGGCAATAGGGCAGTAGGGCAACAGGGCAATAGGGCAATAGGGCAACAGGGCAATAGGGCAGTAGGGCAATAGGGCAATAGGGCAATAGGGCAGTAGGGCAATAGGGCAATAGGGCAATAGGGCAGTAGTTCTGGTTGAGCCCCGTGACACAAAACAACACATGTAGGAATAGAACTGTTCTGAGAACTTGATATTTATTTTTCTTGATGTTTTTTGTTTTTGTTTTTCGACAGGCATTCACGAAGACTACCAGCTCCCCTACTATGACCTGGTCCAGTCCGACCCATCTGTTGAGGAGATGAGGAAGGTGGTGTGTGAGCAGAAGCTACGGCCCAACATTCCTAACCGCTGGCAGAGTTGTGAGGTATCAATACGTCTTCTTAATGTGTATGTGTAATGTAGTGTCTTCTAAGGTGATCTCACAAAGTGATTTGATCTAATTGTATCCAAGTGGCAGTGTGCCACTGCTGTTGTTAACTGCTGTTGCAGCTGAGTGTCTGAGGTTCTGGGGAGATTTACCTTGTCATAGTACAGTATGATTCTGTACAGTATGATACTGTGCAGAATCAGCCTCATGGTGCTACCTGAAAGCTGCAGTGAGAGGTTGTTGCTCGTTGGTAGCCGTTTCAGAGAGATCAACTAAATGATTCATTCACAATCATAATATTTTTGGTGTGGGAAAAAGTCATACTTTTACCTTTCTAAAAGCTCTGTGGATGTATTCTTATTTTGTAAATGATTCACCAACTTTAAAAGGTTATCCATAGAACCTTTAACTTTATGTGGATATTCTGCCCTGTTGCTTCCAGTATACATGCCAATGATGCTATTTATAAGATTGAAATAGTTTATTTAAAAAATGTTTACTGTACAATACCAAATTAATGCATTGTTGAGCTTGCAGTCAGGCCCCCTATGGTTCACTGGGAATACACTTTCCATTTTTCCCCTGGTATTTGTGTTTTCATTGTTTCACGGCTAAATCAGATAGCTACTAGGAATGGCCCGAAGCCAAGTGCTGAGCCAGTGTGAAAAGCTGTCCACTATCCCAGCGACACAGACATATAATGTATGATAATATATAATGATTGTGAAGCAGTGTGTTGGCGTGTGTGTGGGGGAAGTGTCTCGTCACCATGAACTCTTGTGGTTTGTCGATTGTGCTGTCATACCCAGAGGGCCCATATGCTAGTGAGATTGATTATGGATGGATCATCTGGTGCATGTCTTAATTCTAGGTATTGATTGTGGCATAGCAGTGTGGTATTGTGGTTTTTTATTTTAATTGATTTGATCAAATGCAGCAGCATTTGGGTAAAGCAGCGGGTGTGGGAGGAATTCGGAGAAGCCATGGAGAAGGACTTTCAGTCGGCACCAAAGCGTTTCTGGCAAACAATCCGGCGCCTCAGGAGGGGGAAGCGTGGGTCCATCCAAGCTGTGTACAGTAAGGGTGGGACATTGCTGACCTCAACTGAGGAGGTGATCGGGCGGTGGAAAGAACACTTTGAGGAACTTCTTAACCCAACTACACCCTCAATGGTAGAGACAGAGCTGGAGGATGAAGGACGGCAAACATCAATCTCCCTGGAGGAAGTCACTGCGGTAGTCAAACATCTCCGCAGTGGCAAAGCCCCAGGGGTTGATGAGATCCGTCCAGAAATGCTAAAGGCTCTGGGTGTTGAGGGGCTGTCATGGATGACACGTCTTTTCAACATTGCGTGGAAGTCTGGGACAGAGCCTGAGGAGTGGCAAACGGGGGTGGTGGTACCCCTGTTCAAAAAGGGTGACCAGAGGGTGTGTGCCAATTACAGGGGTATCACATTACTCAGCCTCCCTGGGAAAGTCTACTCCAAGGTGCTGGAAAGGAGGGTTCGGCCGATAGTCGAACCTCAGATTGAAGAGGAACAATGCGGATTCCGCCCTGGTCGTGGAACAACGGACCAGCTTTTCACTCTTGCAAGGATCCTGGAGGGGGCTTGGGAGTATGCCCATCCGGTCTACATGTGTTTTGTAGATTTGGAGAAGGCATATGATCGGGTCCCTCGGGAAATACTGTGGGGGGTGCTGCGGGAGTATGGGGTGCGGGGGTCACTGTTGAGGGCCATCCAATCTCTCTACTCCCAAAGCAAGAGCTGTGTCCGGATTCTCGGTACAAAGTCAGGCCTGTTCTCAGTGGGTGTTGGCCTCCGCCAGGGCTGCGCTTTGTCACCCATCCTGTTTGTGATTTTCATGGACAGGATTTCAAGGCGTAGTCATGGAGGGGAGGGGTTTCAGTATGGTGGGCTCAGGATTGAATCGCTGCTGTTTGCAGATGATGTGGTCCTGTTTGCGTCATCAGTATGTGACCTTCAGCACTCACTGGATCGGTTTGCAGCAGAATGTGAAGCGGCTGGGATGAGGATCAGCACCTCCAAATCTGAGGCCATGGTTCTTAGCAGGAAACCGGTGGATTGTCTACTCCAAGTAGGGAGGGAGTCCTTATCCCAAGTGAAGGAGTTCAAGTATCTCGGGGTCTTGTTCTCGAGTGAGGGGAGGATGGAGCGTGAGATTGACAGGAGAATAGGTGCAGCGGGAGCGGTATTGGGTGCACTTTGGCGCACCGTTGTAACCAAAAGAGAGCTGAGCCAGAAGGCAAAGCTCTCGATCTACCGATCAGTCTTCGTTCCTACCCTCACCTATGGCCATGAGCAATGGGTAATGACCGAAAGGACGAGATCGCGAATACAAGCGGCCGAAATGAGTTTCCTCAGGAGGGTGGCTGGTATCTCCCTGAGGGATAGGGTGAGAAGCTCAGTCACTCGTGAGAGACTCGGAGTAGAGCCGCTGCTCCTTCGCGTAGAAAGGAGCCAGTTGAGGTGGTTCGGGCATCTAGTAAGGATGCTTCCTGGTCGCCTCCCGAGGGAGGTTTTCCAGGCACATCCAACTGGGAGGAGACCACGGGGCAGACCGAGGTACAGGTGGGGTGATTACATCTCCACACTGGCCTGGGAACGCCTCGGGATCCCCCAGTCAGAGCTAGTCGATGTTGCCAGGGAGAGGGAAGTTTGGAGTCCCCTGCTGGAGCTGCTACCTCCGCGACCCGATTTCGGATAAGCGGGAGAAGATGGATGGATGGATGGATGATCAAATGCATTGTTACATTGTTTTTTCAGTTTTTTTTGTCAACATGGTGCCAGAGAGTGTTTCAGTTGAGCTGAGCATTATAGGTGTAGGAACACGTTTTAAGAGGTTTGATATACAGCAGACTCCTGGATACCAGCTGTTTTGTTTGCTTATGTTTGTCTAGTGTCTAGTTCAAACTTGTTCAACCTGTATGCCTGTGTATACAGGTGTATACAGGTGTCTGTGTATACAGGTGTCTGTGTATCGCAGTTGTCTCCGGCGGTACATTCCAAATGATTTATGCATGAGCCTAAGGGGGGGGGGGGGGGGGGGGGGTGTGTGTGTGTGTGTGTGTGTGTGTGTGTGTGTGTGTGTTTGCATTTTACCACAAATCTCTATTTGACTAATCAAGCAAAGAGATTGATTTGTCTACAGTGTGAAACCGCCAGGAAATGTGACAAGGAAGTGTCCATTATTCACACACACACACACACACACACACACACACACACACACACACACACACACACACACACACACACACACACACACACACACACACACACACACACACACACACACACACACACACACACACACACACACACTCCGGGCGAGAGCTTAGAATGCAGTTCTTTAGTGGGTTGTGCTGACTTACTCAAACACGATACCAAGCCTGTTGAATAAAACAGAGGCTCTTTCCCCACAACAGCAGAGACCTGACTTTCTTACCAATGCAAGATTATAGAGAGAGAATATTGCTTAAATCACATTCATGTAAAAGTTTAATTTGTAATTTGCAGTGGACACAGCCGGTGGTCCATTATAATAACAACGATGTGTCTATTATCGTAAGTCGCTTTGGACAAAAGCGTTGAATTACTGTAATGTAATGTGTCTATGACTTGTGCTGCTGGTCTATCCACAGAATGAATTGACATACACTGTAAGTGCAGCTCTTGAACGTGACTACCTCTCATACTCTTGGCACTGCAGGCAGTGGTGTCACCATGCCAGTGTGGAGGGTATGAATCAAGCTAGTGCACAGAGTATGGACCATGTCGTCCCTTATCAAGCCCCTCTGGGCCTGGGCCATCGTTCACAGAACACCTAATCCCAACCTAAGGACATTGGACAGCGAGCAGGCAGATACTGTGGTCCCATGGCTGTGTGTATGTCCATCGTGTTTGTGTGTATATGTGTGTGCGTCATGTTTGTGTGTATATGTGTATGTGTGGGCAGCTAGTGCTCGTGTGGCTGCACGATTCTGGGAAAAATGAGAATATAAAAAAATATATAAAGATGAATTAACTTAGCCAACTGAAGTGGAAGTTCTTTCTGTGATTCTACAATTCAAATCTGTGATTCTACAATTCATCAACGACTACTTCCTCATTTCATTACATAAGTAAACACAAATAAAGTGTTCATTCATGATTAACATGAATAAATGATGGGGAGTAAATTATCACAAACAAAAGTCTCCAGTGAGATCGTTAAGGTTGATCATTCAATTAACTTTTTGCACACATTTTCGAAAACGTTCCTTAAACTGTAGACTAATAACCTCACTTAAACTTGGTTTTAACTGAACTAAGACTTGTGCCCTTCCATGCACAGCCTTGTTGCGGAGGTACTTGGCATCTCAAAGGTCTTGTAAAAGCCAACCTGAACCAAGTCAATTAAGAGTGAGGTCTGGAAAGAGTGAAGTCTCAAAATAGTGAGGTCTCAAAGAGTGAGGTCTTGAAAAGAATGCTTTCTCCAAGAAGGACCAAAGTTCAAATAGCCCAGATGTTGAACTAAAACACATACGTAGAGTAGAGCGAGATGAGGACGAGGTGTGAGGGGTAAATTATGTGTGAGGGGCTTGTTTTCCGTTGGATGGTCCCAGGGCGGTTTGATGACCCCCACTATAGCTGGGGGACATAGGCCTGTAGACACACTAAAGAAGAACCCCATGAAACACTCTAAGGGTATTTCATATTTGTTCTAACATTGTGAATCTAAGGTGAATGTGTTTTTGTTCCGAGAGAGGGAGACCCAGGAGAGGAGGCCAACGCTCTGTCCTTCTGACAGAGAAGGAGAACTGACAACTTGGTGTGCATGTAAACATATCTTTCATTCAAAGAATACGTCCCGTACCCTTAGTGTCAGGGGTCTCCATGAAGTTCAGAGGGCTGGAGGAAGAAGCCATTTGACCACTAATGTAGGTGTTTGTGATCCGCTCCGTCCATCTATCCATCAAGCCTACCATAAGTGATCTAAGGAGCCTCATGTTCCTGAGGAGGTGATGAGTGACGCTATCTGCTAATAACAGAGAGTGTCCTGTTGGGATGTTGTAACCCAAGATAAGTCACGGTTCCTTCACCTTCCTCTCTCAAGGTGTAGGTGGACAGAGCCAACACAGTGTGAAAGTAATTATGTTGAGTGCAGTACAAGAGCATGAATCAGTGTTGGTCAGAGCCTTGAGCATATTGTGTTGTGTGAATGGTTATTACAATAGAGCCATCTCCTTGTTCACTAGATGCTTGCTAGATGGGCACAAAACAATGGAAACATGCAACGTCAGAATCAGAAATAGCTTAGCATAACCAGGCAAAGTTTGCACAAGGATTTATTTTGTTGGCACAGTGAAGAAAGGATATATAAAAACAAAAGGCAACCATACATGATTAAATATAGAAACCAAGAAATAAAATATATACAATATATAAGTACAAATAAATGTCCAGTTATTAAAGGTGTCTGAATCCCCACATAGGGTAATGAGGAGGTGGTAGTTAAGTGCCTTGAGTATCCAGAAAAGCGCTATATACAATTGAATTTATTATTATTATTAGGGTAATGAGGAGGATGTATGGCAATGAGGGGATGGTAGGGTAATGAGGAGGTGGTAGGGTAATGAGGAGGATGTATGGCAATGAGGGGATGGTAGGGTAATGAGGGGGGTGGTAGGGTAATGAGGGTGGTGGTAGGGTAATGAGGGTGGTGGTAGGGTCATGAGGGGGGTGGTAGGGTCATGAGGGGGGTGGTAGGCTAATTAGGGGGGTGGTAGGGTAATGAGGAGGTGGTAGGGTCATGATGGTGGTGGTAGGGTAATGAGGGTGGTGGTAGGGTAATGATGGTGGTGGTAGGGTCATGAGGGGGGTGGTAGGGTCATGAGGGGGGTGGTAGGCTAATTAGGGGGGTGGTAGGGTAATGAGGAGGTGGTAGGGTCATGATGGTGGTGGTAGGGTAATGAGGGGGGTGGTAGGGTAATGAGGGGGGCGGTAGGGTAATCGGGAGATGGGTGTATCTTCCTCATTATACGTACAGGAAGACATCAAACCATACCGTTCACATACAATTGACTAGGCCGACTGTAGTCACTGTCGTGTTAAAAAACGGTATGTTTAAGTGTATTTTGTGGCTTCTTTTCCAACAGGCCCTGCGGGTGATGGCCAAGATCATGCGGGAGTGCTGGTACGCCAACGGTGCAGCTCGCCTCACGGCCCTGAGGATCAAGAAGACCCTATCACAGCTCAGTCAGCAGGAGGGCATCAAGATGTAGAGCCTATCACAGCTCAGTCAGCAGGAGGGCATCAAGATGTAGAGCCTATCACAGCTCAGTCAGCAGGAGGGCATCAAGATGTAGAGCCTATCACAGCTCAGTCAGCAGGAGGGCATCAAGATGAAGACACACACTCACATATCTACACTGAATCCATATTATCCATATTATTTTTATTATCAAAGCAAATGTGTAATTATTATTATTATTATTATTATTATTATTATTATCATATTATTTTTTTCTTTTCTTTTTCTCTATCTTTGGTTTGTTTTTGAGCATCCACACAAGCATATGCATCAACACGTTTTAGATGGGCTGACACACACACACACACTCTCCCTTGGGTGCCCATGGGGAATTGGGTGTCCACATACATGAATGGACCAGGCCGATCTAACAACATTAGCGCTTTTTATTTTAAAGTCCATCATTGACACACCTCACCCTCTCTCTCCTGCTGCCTCTGGGGAGCTCATGATAGATTAGGTCTTGGTTGTTTCGGTCCCACAACCCACCAACAACCGTGATCCCAACTAACGGTGCTGAAGCCTGAGAGAGTCGCGGAGACCCCGCTCATAGCTATGGACAGAACCCCCTGTCCCGTCTGCCGGTCATCCTGGTGATGTCTTAAACCATCAGTATCCTCTACATCCTCGGAGCTCTTTTGGTCCAACCTCATAACACGGCTGTTTCATTCTTGGGATGGCCTTGTGTTGGTGTTCTGTGTAGTGATGCTGCCATGAGGGCCGATTCACTGTTGGGAACGACTCTCAACTCATCAGTGTTACCAGACAGGTCAGTTTGTATTATGGGTTTCATTCGGTGAGAGGACCCTCTTCCTGAGCTCTTTATTTTGTTAGTTACATTTGGACATTTCAATTTTCTTGTTTTTATCCAGCAAGATAAACAGGACACCGTCTCTTTCATTCTCAGCTAACGTGCTGCAACATATGCAATATCCTTATTATTATTATTAATATCCTTCTCTTTCTGCTCTCCTCTGCTTGACTACCCAAACAACTACCTACAACAATGATCAGCTGCCACCATGCCTTCCAAGCCCCGGGGGTTCAAAGTGCCACAGCTTTAAAATGGACACATGCAATCCAGTTTGCTGTTTACACGTATGGTTTTGCCTCTTTTCCTGTTCCTGCTCTGGTCTGTCCGGCTGTTTGTTCCTTCACACGCGTGTGCAGTGAAAGCCTCAGAGGATCCTTGAAGAGAAGCTCTCATCCATCTGCTGGAACGACTCCAACTTTACTCTAATCACACACACACACACACACACACACACACACACACACACACACACACACACACACACACACACACACACACACACACACACACACACACACACACACACACACACACACACACACACACACACACACACACACACACACACACACTGGGGCCATCGCCATGCCTCCATACATGTAACTCATTATGGGATGCCCTTGTCCCCAAGAGGCGAGAACCTCCACTGAACTCAAGGGCTCCGTCAAAACACAAACCACTAAAACCGTGACTTTGGAAAGAAACAGAAAATAAATGACATCTAAAAGTTGCTCGAATAAACAGCTAGTTTGGTGGTTCTCTCTTGCGTGCTCCGTTGTTTACAAATGGGTGGCAGGCATGTTATTTTAAAAATAAAATTAACTTTTATCTGAGGATCAAAACTTACAAAAAAAAACTGGGAGTGATGCACATTCATTTTAAATATAGCAAGTGGATATTTACTAAGCCATAGTTTTTCCATTGTTTTGGGGTAATGTGGTTTAGTTTATTTATGTTTTGTCCTTTGTGGCAAGATCTTTTTCTACTAGAATGTACATTTCCGAAATAGCAACAGCAAAAACAATAAGAAAAAAATGCAACATCGACACCTTTGTCATTTCAGCTTTGCAAGCCTTAAGGGACCAACAAATATGTCGGAAATTTGCTTTTGTTTCTTTTGTAAAACATATATGAATATGATATGACGTATATGAATGATTACCATGTTCAAACTGATCATATATTATCTTAAGGACAAAAAAACAAAATGTAGCACCAGTCTTATTTATTGTCTTGTTGCCCATACTGCCGTACACATAAACCTATTCTAACCATGTCTCTCACACATGAATAAATACAACCCTTTGAATAAGAACTACACGTTACTACTAATGAATACTGATCATCGACTTGATCTGCCTGGATACAGCATATCTGCCTGGTAATTGGTTCAAGGTCAGAATGTGGCAGTATGGACCTCGTCAAGTCTTTATTTTGTTTGTCGGTTTGTTTTCTTTCGTGCTGCTGCATAGCTTGTCCACGGCTACTGTTGGATGTACATGAATTCGGTCTGTGCCATGTTGCTGTGTTCTGTGGCTTCTCAAGTTCACTTTTTATATAAACCGGAGCACATTGCAGTCCTCTATTTTGAAAGCCTGTTTTCTATGGCGGTTATCAAAATATTCTGTGTGCTAAAGGCAGTGTCAATCGATATCCAGAGGTTTGGGGGTCAACCACAGCAAACTCCACAAGTGCATCAAAACACAAATAGACTATCCGTGCCATATTAACCTGTATAGAAATCTGAAATGTTGTTTTCCCCTAGAATGAAGTGTTTCCAAATGTTTCGGATCTGCTTCAAACCTGTAAATACAAAAGAGAAACAAGAGAACTGTCCTTTTTTAATCCCAAGAAAGCTGAGTTGATTATTGGCTGCTATCCAAGCAAAAGAGGGTTAATTCATGACCTACCTGAACCAATATCAACATTCATTCAAGTATAGCTGTTGGATTGTACATACGTTTGTCAAGTCATACTCTGGGACATTAGCAACAACGATAGCTCAACTCAACAGCACCTCCTGCTGGAGCACTGGTGTGCTGCACCAGGACTTCATTCTGTCTTAAAAATCACCAGCAGCCTTCTTCTTTTACTTTAACCCCAAAATGACTTAACTGTAAAAAAAAAAAAAAGAAATTGCAAGAACAACTTTACATCTATTTTTCTCTGTTTTATATACTGCATTGTATGTCATTTTATTGTCATTCTTGTCATGGAATAATCAGGTTTGTTGTCTTTACACCTGAGATACAGGTATTAGAGGTCAGACTAAACTCAGAATATGTTTATGGACACCGCTCTTTAAGATCAACTCAATCTGAATCTGTAGGCCCTCAAAACGATCCAATTCAACAATTGTAACTAATTTAAGTCATACTAGTTTGGTGTTTGGTGACTCTTTAAAAGAAAAAAAGGCCCAACAGTTGAAATAAATGAATCCCCTATAAAAGTGTGTGAACAAAATTAAGAAACACATAAATGCATGTTGGATGTGAATAGTTTTTATTCCTAATTATCCAAATGATTTGGGTATGATTTTTATTTACATTCTTAATGTGTTGACACCCCCTATTGGTTTGTTTCAACAGTCTGTATATGTGCATTTATTTATTTAAGAATGAAGAGCACATATTCATACATGGAGGAATTGGTTATGACAAAATTAATTATACAGAAATAATTAAATAAAAATGTTAAAGAAAATTAGAGGGGGAAAAAACAGTTTTTTGTTTGCATTATTTCTTAGCAAATGTATTTATTCCTTTTGTCCCATTGTGGTTGTATCCGTCATCTGTCCGTGCTTCAATGTGGTCGGGCTGTAGGAGTCTTGTATGTTCTTTATATGTGGTTAATGTCAATTTTTTTTGTTTTTTCTTTTTGTACTCCGTTTAAAGGGCCAATAATGTATTTAGCCAAACTATTAGACTTTGGTCAGTGCTCCAAAGCAAATCCACTTGAATTGGAAGATAAAGGGTCAAGGATTTCCACCATTAAAAGGAACCCCCCCCCCCTCCCCCAAATTCAGATCTGGTTCTTTGTCCGCTCTGAAACAGGGCAATCGCTTGTTTTTTTGTGTTTTGCTTTGGGAGCAAATTCCTACCTGTGCCCTTTTGTGACTCAAACCCAATTAGGAAGCGCTAGGGTCCAGGTATGTGTTTTAGTGCCCAGGTCCTTCAGTGGTCTTTCCTTACTTCTCTAAGCAATCCCGATCCAGTGTACAAACGGACAACTAGGACAATGTGTGTGAACTACGCCAGCAGTGCTAACCCACTCTTAAACCACACACTTGGTCCTGGAGCAGCTGTGAATGTATGTACTCCACCATGCATCTCACAATCTCCACCAGCTTAGCTGAGCCAGAGCACAACCAACATTGCTTTAGCCCAACGGCCATAGCAGAGCTAAAGCAGTTGTTGAAAACATGCAAGTATGATGTACACACACACACACACACACACACAGTGTCTTCTCTTATGCAAATCCCCAGCTGGCTTCACGGCCCCAGTTGGTCCGTGGGATGTCAAAGGTCAGGTGATTTTCCTATGCCAACATGATCCACTCACTGTGACCACGTCACCTGGGCAGCCAACAAACAACAGCTGGCAAGGATGCAATGTGATGTTAAGAGGAACCGCTGCCATGCTTTGATGAACATGTTAGCCAGCCGCTAACATTCAGCTAGCTGTCTGGCGTGTGCATGAGTCAGTTGCTTCTCTGAAGGGTTTCGCAGAGCGGCCAAACACTGCAGTAAAAATAAATAAAAAACAGGAACAGCTGTAGCCTGTTTCTGATTGGTTTTAATTAGTGAAAAATGACCAAAGTTTGTATGGCAAGTTTCATCTCCCACCCAAGAAACGATTTAAGCCAGTCGGAAAATAATTATAGTTGTTTAGTTGTGTGTAAGATACGTTTAGTGTTTTTGGTTACATTTTGGTAGCGTTGGCTGACCTGTAACCAGGCTTACTTGAAGCTGTTGATGAGCAGTTGGGGTCACTGAAGGGCCTTGCAGAACAACCATTTGCAAATGCAAGCTTTGTTTTACCGCTGGTGGACTGGATGGAGGCCTGTGTAGCTAACAGTAGAAGTTATTTTGTTTCCTAATCCACCCTGAATGACACAATTGCATGTGATAGTCTCTTGTGTTGAAGTCTGCATCACTTGCTTTATATAGATTAGTCATTCAAAAGCTGAAAATAAACATATAAAAGGTCATCGAAATGAAAAGAAAATACCTCATTTTAAGACCAATGTGTTTTACCTCACTGTAAATATTTTTCTCAATTTGTTTACTCCAACTTTGCAATTTATGATTTATTTTTTTTGGATTTTGTTTTTTGTTTCTATGAAATGCTTAAAAAAATGAAAGAGAATAAAACTTTTGTCAATGGTACTTAAATGTCAGATGGCATTTTATTGTGTGTGTGTTTGTGTAGTACGCGGTTTCTCTTGTGACTCTTGAGGCTTGTCTTCCAAGCTGTACCGTCCAAAGCGCTTCATGAGTGTCTGTGGTCCTCCCTTGACTCCCAATACTAATGCCTTGTTCGGTTCTACAGTATTTAGTTTAAATAAAAAGGAAAAGAGGAGGCAAGGGATGGATACACTCGGAAGCTAAAGCCCTTCTACAAACTGTGAATGCCCCCCTACTTCTACGCTATTATAACCTTGAATGTACATAGTGTGTGCAGGCAAATGAAAGATCCACATAGGACATAAAGGATTGATACTCTGACTTCTAATCTAGGAGTAGTGAATGGTGTTCATTCAGAGTCTCTGAGAGTGTTTGCTTACTTGTCTTGTTGGCCTTAAGACTTCAAGATTATTTATCTGGCCATGTGTAACTAGTACAATGTAATGCTGACTCCCCATTCAGTCCGCATTCTTCATTTCTACAACAATAGTATTATTAATAATAATAATAATAATAATACATTTTATTTGTGGGGCGCCTTTCAAGACACACAGTGGACAAACAGTGGACTTCACAAAGTGTCCGCAGGGTTTAAAACAAGACAAACAACAGGAAGTCAAAGGAAGAAAGATGGTACAGTTCATAAGGGATATGCCAGTTAGAACAGATGGTTTTTTAGTTGGGTTTTGTAAGTTGTTCTAGAGTCAGACTGTGGGATGTGTAGCGGCAGGGAGCTCCAGAGTCTGGGAGCAGCTGAGAGCTGGAGCCCCCAGGGTGCTGAGGAGTGAGCTGGGGACGGGGAGGAGGCCAACGGAGGAAGAGGTCAGTGATGGAGATGGTGGTTAGATTGTGGAGATCTTTGTAGGTGAGTAAGAGGTTTTTATAGTCAATCCGGTAGCGCACAGGAAGCCAGCGTAGTTGAATGAGAACGGGGGTGATGTGGTCAGATGAGTTACTGCAGATGATGATCCGGGCAGCAGAGTTCTGAATTATTTGCAGTCTGTTGAGGAGTTTGATGGGAAGGCCGGTCAGAAGTGCATTGCAGTAATCAATCCGGGACGTGACAAATGAGTGGACCAGGATTTCAGTGCTGGATTGGGACAGAGATGAGCGGACTCTGGAAATGTTCCGAAGATGGAAGAAGGCAGTGATACCGATTTACTTGGGAAGAGGATGGTATGGGGAAGCCGTCGATGATGATGTTTGGAGCTGGGTTGTTTTGTGACTTGGTGAGGGTGGATTTGGAGCCGATGAGCAGGGCCTCAGTTTTGCTAGCTTGAGGAAATTCCTGCTCATCCAGCTCCTGATGTCCTCTAGGCAGGTGGTGAGGGAGGTGGGGGGCAGGGCAGTGGTGGGTTTGGAGGAAATGTAGACCTGTGTGTCGTGGGCGTAGCAGTGAAAGTGAACCCCATGGTGACGAGGATTTTGCCCAGGGGGAGGAGATATGTGATGAATAGGAGTGGACCCAGTACTGACCCCTGGGGGACACCCAGTGCAACAGAACACCCTGACTTTTGGTTCCCGAGTTGTACAAACTGTTGTCTGTCAGTGAGACAGACAACAGTTACGATACGATACTATAAACAGCACTATACTATAACACTACTATTAACCAAATGTCTAATGGATGATATGGCAGCTGGTGCAAAAAGCATTTTTAGTATTTTACTAGTGCAGCTCCGTAGTGATAGCAGAATTATGAATACAGTGCACTACAGTGCAGAATAGTGCAGTGACGGTAATGAGTCCAGTAAAGAAGTATGACCCTGTGTCATATTGGTGACCATGTTATGGTAGTTGCAGCACTCCTCACAGTTCAGTCGGGACTCTGCATGTGGATCAACCTGCTAGTCTGGAGGTTGGAGGTGGCCTTGTTCCAAAACCCGGTCCTAAAGATCTCGACGCATGAAGGAGTACATGCTGTGGGTCATGACCTCCTTGCTGTGGGTCCATGGCGGATCGTCTTAGATCTGTAGTCCCACGAAACGGAAGCAACTGACGGTTTCTCCTGGTGTTCGACTGTTGTCCTTGTTCAGCAAACGTGTTTTTTAGAAAAGGATACAAATCTATTACATATATTTATATATCTTCTGGTGAAACAGTAACCAGTTTATCAACCACCTCCACACTGTAGAAAACATGACAATAATATTACATCTGCAAACACATATGCATTACGTATTCCGATGTGTTCATGTGTAAATTGTATACAGAGAGGCTCTTAACATAAGTAACAGAATGTCTGTGCTGGAGGGAGCCTGCTCATGTGACTCGTCACAATGGATGCAGTTACACCAAAGACCACCAGGTGACGCCACAGACACAGCAGAACACTCAGATATGTGTTTGTATTGATTTAAGAATGTTTGTGTCTATTTGATCAGAATAAAACACTTCCTAGAGAACAATATAGCTGCAGTACAAAATATTCTTCATATCTTATTGTTTGAAAACTTCCAATGCATAACCTTCACAGCTTCATCTTCACAGCATCGGTGTGTATTTGCAAAGCTAATCTATCAGATTAATGTAACCCTTGATTATAAGGTGAGTTCTGCATGCTTATAAACTGCAGCCAGTTTCAACAATTGAATGTCCTCTCTCTATCACAACACGGCTTTAGTACTCATTTACAATGTGTCTTCACAAATCTGTTATTTAACTCAATAATAATAACAATCAACTGTTTTATAATATGTGTCGAATATATTGTATAAATTGATATATATATTGACTTAGCTAAGTGCATTTCTTAAAATGTGTTTGGCACATTTTTTCATAACCAGTGATCGTTTTAACCAGTGATATGGGTGGTTTTGGTTTGTTGGGTGCAGGCCTATGTGTGTTTGTGTGTGTGTGCAAGTCTATGCCTGTGTGTGTGTGTGTGTGTGTGTGTGTGTGTGTGTGTGTGTGTGTGTGTGTGTGTGTGTGGTGGTGTTATGTATGTGTGCTGTACACCTCCCTCATACCACCTGGCAGCTGAGTAGTGATTGCTCAGCTGCCAGGCTTATCCTACTTAAGGATGTACTGCTGATACTGATACTCCACTATCCCCTAAGGATGCACTATTGATACCACTGATACTGTGTAATCAGTGAGGGAATATCTCTTCATCCGTCCATGAGTGAATCCATCCAGCTGTCTGTATCTACACTAACAGTAAAGAAGTCATCCTAAGCTCCAGTTCAGATCAATCCTTCTATGGTCCAGTTCAGAGGAGTCATTCTATGGTCCAGTTTAGAGGAGTCATTCTATGGTCCAGTTGTTTGTACATTTATACTACTCAGATGTTTTCTGTTGTTTTTCTGCTGTTTAGTTGTTGTTTTAAATATTTAGCTTTTTCTATAAAATAAACAAAATAACCACCACATCTAGTGTTAGTGTGTTAGGCAGATAACTGTACATCTACTGTCATCTCCTAACCGTACATCTACCACCAGCGAGAGTGTGTGAAGGTTTGCAAGGGCAACTCCAGAAAATAAAGCAAGGCATCATGGAAACGATGTCTTATGTCAAAGGGAAAAGGAGAGAGATCACAGAAGGATGGTGTAATGCTGTGCTGGAAATGACCACTGGAGCATTAAGCAAATAAACACACAACACACACACACACACACACACACACACACACACACACACACACACACACACACACACACACACACACCCCATCTGTTCAGACTATGATTCTCAACCATTGGCTGGTGGGGATAAAGCACCATTGCTGCAGGATGTGTGTGTGTGTGTGTGTGTGTGTGTGTGTGTGTGTGTGTGTGTGTGTGTGTGTGTGTGTGTGTGTGTGTGTGTGTGTGTGTGTGTGTGTGTGTGAGAGAGTGAGTGAGTCAGTGAGCGTGTGTGTTCACCCGTGTGTGTATTGGTCGTAGAACAGATCAGGGGGACGCGATACAGGAGCAGCTGCTGGTGACACCTCCTCCACACACACGTCCCGGGTTGTCGGTTCTAATGTTATGTTACGTTGTTGTAATAGAAGGAATAGAATGTTATTAGTGCTGCTGGAGCTTTGAGGCTGACGCTGTCGACACCGCAGTGAGGAGATCCAAGCCCTTACAATCGGTGAGCTGATCCCTTCTGTGATCCCTTCTGAGATAACCTTCTGTGATTCCTTCTGTGATAACCTTCTGTGATCCCTTCTGTGACCCATTCTGAGATAACCTTCTGTGATCCATTGCCAGCCTCTCGTTTGGTTGATGGTGATTCGGTGTCAGTATTCGACCGCCTGTATCAACAGTTCGTCTCATTTCTCCTCATCGTAGTTGTCAGTCTCGTTAACCGTTAGCTGAACATGTCTCCGGTGTGTTATATTTAAAAGGTCTCAGTATGTTATACTTATCATATCTCCGGTATGTTATACTTATCATGTCTCCGGTATGTTATACTTATCATGTCTCCGGTATGTTATACTTATCATGTCTCCGGTATGTTATACTTATCATGTCTCCGGTATGTTATACTTATCATGTCTCCGGTATGTTATACTTATCATGTCTCCGGTATGTTATACTTATCATATCTCCGGTATGTTATACTTATCATGTCTCCGGTATGTTATACTTATCATGTCTCCGGTATGTTATACTTATCATGTCTCCGGTATGTTATACTTATCATGTCTCCGGTATGTTATACTTATCATGTCTCCGGTATGTTATACCTATCATGTCTCCGGTATGTTATACTTATCATGTCTCCGGTATGTTATACTTATCATGTCTCCGGTATGTTATACCTATCATGTCTCCGGTATGTTATACTTATCATGTCTCCGGTATGTTATACTTATCATGTCTCCGGAGTCTTTTTGTCCATGTCGGGCCGCCGTCCCCATGGGGATCACGTGTCCAATAGACTGTTGTGTACAACATGTCCGGTATGTTATACTGTACATGTCTCCGGTATGTTATACTGTACATGTCTCCGGTATGTTATACTGTACATGTCTCCGGTATGTTATACTGTACATGTCTCCGGTATGTTATACTGTACATGTCTTCAGTATGTTATACTGTACATGTCTTCGGTATGTTATACTGTACATGTCTCCGGTATGTTATACTGTACATGTCTCCGGTATGTTATACTGTACATGTCTCCGGTATGTTATACTGTACATGTCTCCGGTATGTTATACTGTACATGTCTTCAGTATGTTATACTGTACATGTCTTCGGTATGTTATACTGTACATGTCTTCAGTATGTTATACTCTACATGTCTTCGGTATGTTATACTGTACATGTCTTCAGTATGTTATACTCTACATGTCTTCAGTATGTTATACTGTACATGTCTCCGGTATGTTATACTGTACATGTCTCCGGTATGTTATACTGTACATGTCTTCAGTATGTTATACTGTACATGTCTTCGGTATGTTATACTGTACATGTCTCCGGTATGTTATACTGTACATGTCTCCGGTATGTTATACTGTACATGTCTCCGGTATGTTATACTGTACATGTCTCCGGTATGTTATACTGTACATGTCTTCAGTATGTTATACTGTACATGTCTCCGGTATGTTATACTGTACATGTCTTCAGTATGTTATACTGTACATGTCTCCGGTATGTTATACTGTACATGTCTCCGGTATGTTATACTCTACATGTCTTCAGTATGTTATACTGTACATGTCTCCGGTATGTTATACTATTGTCTCCATAATAGCAGAGGGGTTTGTCCTCCATGGGGACCACCAACAGGTCTCCTGTGTCTTGTACAACCTGTCTTCAGTATGTTGGATTAGATTACATTACAATACATTAGATTAGATTATAATGTATTGTCATTGTACAGCACAAGTACAGTACAGAGAAAATAATTTAGCATCTAACCAGAGGGCAAATGTTGCAGTAAAGTGCATGGTCATATATCATTTATAATTTACAGTTACTAAAAGACAGTCTACTAGGTATAACAACTGTTCTAAGATTACTTATAGAGTATGTGTGAGATATGTGCGTAGTAATAATAATAATAATAGGTATATATATATATACAGGTAAGTATAAATATTTAACAGGTAGTGAGCAGGGGTATGCAATTATGAAAAACAGGATAAATATATATAAATGTAGAAACAGCAGGTAGAAAGCAGGGATATGCAGTTCTATCAATGTCAATAGTCAATCTCAGGTGTATCACATGTCTCCGGGAGGTTGTACTATGTTTCCATGTCTCCATCACAGAGGCCTGTCCCATGGGGGAGAACGTGTCCAAGAGGCTGAAGCTGCTCTCTGCTCCAGACCTAGAGGAGCGGTCCTTCCTCAACCCTTTCCCCGACTGGGACCACTCGGAACCCGACGGGGACTTCAGTGGGCCACTGGACGCAGACGGGAAGGTAGAGATGTGTTGTGTATTATCATTATTATTATTATTATTATTATTATTATTATTATTATTAATAAAAGTAATGGGATTTTGGAGTCAGTGCTATATCCGATGGGCTGCCTTCTTCACAAATAGCCTTGACAAGACCCCTTGTATGTGTTTATATTTCCATGGGTTCACACTCAAATGGAAGAAAGACTGCAGAACTTTATGGAACTGCAAGGAACTTTAAAAGGAAAAGGAATGTCTAAGTGTTTGGATGTCTCTGCATAGAGGCCAGTGGTGGGCTTCACAAGATGTTGTTCATCTTACTGTTGTATAAGTAAGCTGTATGTCATCCTGTGATCTGTGATAACATATAAATGATCCCAGCAGAATCAGAATGCCTTTATAAGTACAACAAACTTATATAACCCATCACAAACGTATAACATCTGATCTGCAGTCATCTCTGAGCGATAACCTATTACAGATATATAGCATCAGATCTACAGTCCCCGTGTGCGTGTTGACTCAGTGAAGAGGACGACCTTTTAGCTGATAAAATGCTTGTTCCATCCAATGCTGCTATTATTTATAGGGCTGGCACAAGTAGTCGATTTGTAGACAAGACTAAAAAGACAAGAAATAGCCGGTTAAGTTACTGCACTGTATTCATGATGCTGCTGCCCTACTGATACTTTAAATGCTTTTTGCACCATTCACCTTCGTGTATAAATCATCCAATAGTCACTTTATTGTTATTTTTATTGTGTGCAGTATTGTTATAGTATAGTGTTGTATATATTATTGTGCATTGTATTGTATATCATTTAGTTTATAGTATAGCATATCATGGGTAGTATATAGTGTTGTTTATAGTGTAGTATTGTTTAGTATAGTATTGTTATAGGGATACTGCGGTAGGGAAAGGGGAGGAAGCATTTCATTGTCCATCCTGATATCTGTTAAGGTCAGCGCTGCGTTCCAGAAGAAGCTGCAGAACAAGATAACTGATCTGCTCCAGCAGATGGAGGAAGGCCTGAGGACTGCAGACCCCCATGACTTCTCTACCTACACTGGATGGACAGGTGAGGCTCCTTCTCACTGGTCCTTCTCACCTGTGTCTCCTAACACTAAGGGAAACCCGATTGGCAGTGTGTTGCCATGTTGAATGGATGGATTGTGTCAGGAGGATGTAATCTGTTTAACAGACCATTACAAATTCCTTATTTATGTTTATTAATGTCATATCAACTCTTGGGTTATGAGGTGTAATGCGCCTTGCTGATTGGCTAAGAGAACATTAACCCCTCACCAAGCTATTCAATGCGTCAAATTTAAGTGTTTTTATAAATCCCCCTTATAGTACCACTGCTTACTTTTGGTTTAAGTTTGCGGCATACCACAAGTAAGCAACGTTTTAGTGTCACATGTTGCTATCCTATTGGTCGCCACATTTTGAACTGATCCAATGTTGGTTTAATGTCTAATTTGACCAGGCCGAAAAATGTATTAACAAAATAAAAACACTTGCTTCATTCAGTATATGTTAAGGTCTGTCCCTGGATTGTCTTTGTCTTTTTAAATGATCCCTGCCCGCTTTATTTGACTAAATCAAGCCTACAGTAGCAGACGTTGACATTCTGATGTTTCCAGTGGCTGTTCTTGATGACGCCTTTCTCTAATCTATCTAATCTATCTCCTCTCACCCCAGGCATTGCCCTGCTGTATCTGCATTTGCACCGGGTGTCCAGTGAGGCCTCCCACCTGCAGAGGGCGCTAGACTACGTGAAGAGGAGTCTAAGGAACCTCAATGGCCGCAAGGTGACCTTCCTGTGCGGTGACGCTGGACCCCTGGCTGTGGGGGCTGTGGTCTACCACCGGCTGAAGAACACAGAGGACAGCAAAGACTGTATCAGCAAGTATGTGAACCGGCAGGTAACCTTCCTCCAGGTAACCTTCCTCCAGGTAACCTTTCTCCAGGTAACCTTTCTCCAGGTAATCTGGCTTCAGGAAGGTTGTTGGAGAGACAGAAAGACTTCATAGCTTCAAAGGGAGTGATACACAGTTCAGTAACATGACTTCCGATAGAGAGGGGCATCCATTGAACATCCGAATATAATATAATATCCGATAGATTGGATGTTTTGGATATTTCTTTGTCAAGAAACCCAATTTTATCGCCTTGTAGTTGTTCTCATTGTTCGGGTACTAAACCCTGCTCATAGGAAGTCAGAAGGAGAGGCCCGAGGAGAGGACGTTTTTATGTGTTGTTTATCTGTCTCTCTTGCTCTTTTTATGCTCTCTCTTTCCAACCCTCAAGTCCTTACCTGCACCTTCACTGTGGGTGTGAACCCTCAAGTCCTACCTGCACCTTTACTGCACCTTTACTGTGGCTGTGAACCCTCAAGTCCTTACCTGCACCTTTACTGCACCTTACCTGCACCTTTACTGTGGCTGTGATCAGCATCAACTACTGGCAGTCCAGATACCGCCAGCCTCTACTAGCCTCTACGTGGCTCAGGCCACGTTGTATCGCTGGTGCGTTGGGCATGTGTTGGAATTTGGAGGAATATACGAGAACACGTTACGACCTCCGTAAGACCATCGTCACTGCCAAGCGGGAGTACAAGTGGAGGAGAAATTCCCAGAGCCATGACGCAAGGGTTATGTAGCAGGGGTTACAGACGATAACGAACTTCAGAGGGAGAACCGGTTATGTAGAGAACTCCTCTACCTCCCTCCCAGGAGAGCTAAACCGTTTTTTTTGCTCGGTTCGACGTGAACGGCAGCCCGCCGAAGCCAGCGCCGCCTGAGGAGACCAGCCTGCTGAACATCTCGGAGGCGGATGTGCGCCGCACCTTCAAGCGGTTGAACATCCGTAAGGCGGCAGGCCCCGACGACATCCCGGGCCGCGTCCTCAGAGCATGCGCAGACAGGCAGGAGTCTTTGCAGACATCTTCAACCTCTCCCTGTCCCAGGCTGTTGTTCCCACGGTCTTCAAGATGTCCACCATCGTGCCTGTCCCTAAACAACCCAAGGTAACATGCCTGAACGACTATAGACCTGTCGCCCTCACCTCGATTGTCAGCAAATGCTTCGAGAGGTTGGACCCATTGCATATGGTCAAAACAGATCCACGGACGACGCAATTGCCATGGCCCTCCACACTGCCCTTTCCCACCTGGAGGGAAAGAACTGTTGTGTGCAAATGCTGTTTGTGGACTACAGCTCAGTGTTAAACATGATAGTTCCTGCCAAGCTCGACACCAAGCTTAGAGGTCTAGGCGTACCCCCATCCACGTGCAGCTAGATACTGGACCTCCTGTCGGACTGCCGCCAGGTGGTGAGGATGGGCAGCACCACCTCAGAGCCACTGACCCTCAACACGGGAGCCTCCCAGGGATGCATGCTGAGCCCTCTCCTCTACTCCCTCTACACCCACGACTGCAAGGCTATGCACAGCTCCATCGTCATCATCAAGTTTGCTGACGACACGACAGTGATGGGCCTGATCACCGGCGACGACGAGACAGCCTACAGGGAGGAGGTTGGATCGCTGGAACAGTGGTGCCAGGAGAACAGCCTCGCCCTCAACGTCACGAAGACCAAGCTGATCGTGGACTACAGGAAGCAGACAGGAGAGCACGGCCCTATCTCCATCGATGGTGCTGCAGTAGAGAGGGTCAGCAGCTTCAAGTTCCTCTGGGTGCACATCTCCGAGGACCTCACATGGTCCACGCACACCACACACGTGGTGAAAAGGGCCCAACAACGCCTGTATTTCCTCAGGAAATTCAGCATGGGCCCCCGCATCCTGAGAACATTCTACACTGGCACCATGGAGAGTGTTCTTACAGGGTGTATCACCGCCTTGTACGGGAACTGCACCGCACTCGAGCGCAGAGCGCTTCAAAGGGTGGTGCGGACGGCCCAGTATGTGAGCTCCCATCCCTCCTGGATATATACAACCAGCGGTGCGTGGCCAAGGCCAAATGCATCATAAAAGACAATGCCCACCCCAGCCACGAACTGTTCACTATTCACTTTTACCGGCAGGCAGGCGATACCGCAGTATCAAGTGCCGCACAAATAGAGATAGCTTCCACAGTCAGGCCATCAGTCTGCTGAACAAGGGCGTATAGCATATAACAATGTATATTTTATTACATTGATTTATATATACATATTGCTCTTTTTCTGTGCTGATAAATTGCATTTAAATTTTTATATATTTAACTTTATACAGTTTTGTAACTGCTGTCTGTTGTCGGGTATTGCACATGAGATTTTCACTCACTGCTTTATACAGTATGGGCTACTGGCAGCCCAGATACCTTCATTACATTACATTACAGTCATTTAGCAGACGCTTTTATCCAAAGCGACTTACAGTAGTGTGTTTCAACAAAGGAAGGTAAGAGAACAACTCGTCACCAGAAGTCAAAAGTGCAATTCATTTCTAACAAGTCTCCAATAACTGAAAAAGTCAAATAAGTTGGCAAACAATATGCAACCATATCTAGAACAATATATACCTATCTATAATATGTAATCTACTTTTGACTGACTTAATTGACGCTACGAGGAAGGATCCGGGAAGTGTGTCCTGAAGAGATGGGTTTTCAGCCTGCGGCGGAAGATGGGGAGTGACTCTACAGTAGTGACCTCCGTGGGGAGTTTGTTCCACCAAATTGGGGCCAAGATGGAGAACAGCCGTGACCGCGTAGATCGGCCACACGGGTCCCTAAGTGAGGGGGCAAGCAGACGGCCCGACGAAGCCGAGCGACGTGGACGGGTTGGGATGTAGGCCTTGACCATTGCCTGGAGGTAGGATGGAGCAGTACCTTTTACTGCCTTGTGAATAGCACCAAGGTCTTGAACTGGATGCGAGCCGCTACAGGTAGCCAGTGTAGAGTCTGAAGGAGGGTAGATGTGTGGGAGTACTTGGGGCGGTTGAACACCAGGCGAGCTGCAGCTTTCTGAATGAGCTCCAGGGGCCTGATGGCAAATGCCGGGGCGCCAGCAAGGAGGGAGTTGCAGTAGTCCAGCCGGGAGATGACTAGAGCCTGGATGAGCGCCTGGATGAGCACCTGCGCAGCCTTTTCAGTGAGAAAAGGCCAAATCCCCCTGATGTTGTAGAGGAGGAATCTGCAGGAGCGTGTCACCGATGCAATGTTTGCTGAGAACGACAGTTGGTCGTCCAGGGTCACACCCAGATTCCTTGCGGTCCGAGTAGGTGTCACCACAGCATCATCAATGGTGACAGCCAGGTCTCGGTGCAGACAGCCCTTTGCCGGGAAGAACACTAGCACAGTCTTGTCGAGGTTGAGCTTTAGGTGGTGCATCGACATCCAATTTGAGATGTCTGCTAAGCACGTGGCAATGCGTGTTTCCACTTGCGTGTCCAAGGGGGGAAATGACAAGACTAGTTGGGTGTCATCAGCATAGCAGTGGTAGGAAGTCATGGGAGTGGATAACCGCACCAAGGGACGTTGTGTAGAGGGAGAAGAGAAGAGGACCCAGGACGGATCCTTGTGGAACCCCAGTAGTCAGTCGGCGTTGTTCCGACACAGACCCTCCCAGTGCCACCTGGTAGGAGCGACCCGTCAGGTAGGATGCAAACAAGGCGAGAGCAGAGCCCAAGACACCCATCCCCTCAAGGGTGGAGAGGAGAATCTGGTGGTTCACAGTGTCCAATGCTGCAGACAGGTCCAGGAGTATCAGGACCGAGGAGAGCGAATTTTCTCTAGCAACATGGAGCGACTCAGTTACTGCCAGAAGGGCAGTTTCTGTCGAATGACCAGCCTTAAAACCAGATTGGTGGGGATCCAAGAGGCAGTTCTGGTGGAGATACAAGGACAATTGGTTAAAGACAGCACGTTCAAGAGTTTTGGATAAGAAGGGCAAAAGGGATACCGGTCTGTAGTTTTTGAGTTCAGAGGGGACGAGTGTTGGTTTCTTCAGGAGGGGGGTGACTCTGGCAGTCTTGAAAGCAGCGGGAAAGCATCCAGACGTCAGAGATGCATTGATGATGTGTGTCAGGAAGGGCAGGAGTTCAGGCGCAGTGGACTGAAGCAGAGGGGAGGGAACTGGATCCAGTGAGCATGTGGTGGGGCGGCTGGATGTGATGAGGTGAAGAACATCATCTGTGGAGAGGGGAGAGAAACGGGTAAGGGAGGGATGTGGGAGGGTGGGGGGAAGACATGGGTGGTTGATGCGAGCATCAGCCGGGGGGTCAGGGAAGGAGGATCGGATATTGTTGACCTTCTTGTCAAAGAAGTTGGGGAAATCATCCGGCAGAAGGGAGGAGCTGGGGGATGGAGGAGGGAGGAAAAAGTATCAAACAGTTTTTTAGGGTTAGATGCTGCGCTTTGAATTTTGGAACAGTAAAATACAGCTTTGGCGGATGAAAGCGACAAGGAGAAGTTTGAGGGTCCTCTGGGGTTTTTCCTTTCTTCCACCTGCGCTCCGCCTCTGCGTACACACTGAGTCAGACAACCAGGGGGCACGTGGAGTTGGACATGCAGACCTGGAGGTGAGGAGACAGAGAGTGTCCAGAGAGGAGGACAGGGTAGAGAGAAAAAGGTCAGTGGCAATATCAGGGGGTAGAACAGAGAACAAATCAGGAGGAGGGAGGGCAGAGAGAACAGAAGAGGAGAGATCGGCAGGGGTGAGTGTGTGGAGATTGCGACGGGACGTCACCATCTTGGTAGGGGGAGAGTGGGAGGGGGGGGAAGGGAGGAAGAGGGAGAAGGACATGAAGAAGTGATCGGATAGATGGAGAGGAGTAACTGAAAGGTTTACTGTATTGCAGTGTCTGGTGAAGATGAGGTCCAGCTGGTTGCCGGCCTTGTGGGTCAGAGGAGAGGGGCAGCGGGAAAGGTTGAAGGAGGCGAGGAAGGAGAGAAGAGGGTCCAACTTCTCAGTCAAGATGTTGAAGTCACCAAGAAGGATGAGGCCAGACTCATCATTAGGGAAGTGGGAGATCAGCATGTCAAGCTCCTCCAAGAAGTCACCAGCTGGGCCGAGTGGACGATAAACAACTGCAATAATGAGCTTAAATGGAAAACAAACGGTTACAGCATGAAATTCAAATGAGGAGGGAGAGAACTGTGGAATGGAAATAGGGGAGTATTTCAGGCAAAATCAACAGACCAGTACCACCGCCTCGTCTTGCGACTCTGGGGGTGTGAGAAAAAGAGTACACATCTGACAAAGCAGCAGGCGAGGCAGTGTTCTCAAGGCTGATCCAAGTCTCAGTAAGAGCAAGGAAGTTCAGGGCAAGCAAGGATGCATAGACTAGCTGGACATGGGTAGACAGAGTAGGGTAAATGAGGTTTGTGGGATCACGGCGGCGCCTGGATGTGACCCAGCATCTGTGTGACCTCCGTGAAGAAGTGTGTACCACAATGCCACACATGGTAGATTACAGTACAATAAGATGCCGACCTGAGAAGAAGTCAAACTTGAAAAAGTCGACTGTAGCCTTATTCTGCCTTGCCTTTGTTTGCCTGCCACTTTCAGGAAGTGGCTAAATAACACTGGTTGCTAATTGTCTGAGAGTCTGCTAGGAGTGCAGGCCCCTCCCACACGATTAACAAGGCAGTTGACCTAGATTGGGTGAAACCACCTTCAATGGGCCACAACACCTAAGCACTACCTGACCACTTGACTAACAATAGACCAATGAGTGAAGCACAACTTACTTGCAACACTCTTGTTACACTTAGTATCAACCTGACAAACTCGAGTTACAGATAGTAACAACAACCACACAATAATAATAATAATAATAATAAATTATATTTATAAGCGCACTTTTAATTTGCGTAGACAAAACTCAAAGTGCTACAGAGTAAAAAATGGTTGAAATAAAACAGAATAAAAGCAGCAACGTTTACGCCGGCATGGCAACCAGTGGGGTTTTTTTTTTTTTTAATCAAGTGAAAGACTATTCTAAAAAGATGTGTTTTTAGGCCTTTTTTTAAAACACCCACAGTCTGGTGTCCTCAGCTGGTTTGGGAGGGCGTTCCACAGTCTGTGGTGTCCTCAGGTGGTTTGGGAGGGCGTTCCACAGTCTGTGGTGTCCTCATCTAGTTTGGGAGGGCGTCCCACAGTCTGTGGTGTCCTCAGCTGGTTTGGGAGGGCGTTCCACAGTCTGTGGTGTCCTCAGCTGGTTTGGGAGGGCGTCCCACAGTCTGTGGTGTCCTCAGCTGGTTTGGGAGGGCGTCCCACAGTCTGTGGTGTCCTCAGCTGGTTTGGGAGGGCGTTCCACACTCTGTGGTGTCCTCAGCTGGTTTGGGAGGGCATTCACAGTTCCGGAGCAGCGGAGCGGAACACAAATATACTCAGACTATTCCAGATGGGTCAAGAAGTTCAGTCCCTCCAGTAGTTGAAACAAACACTGACTACACAATCACACAAAACTAACATGGTGTGTGTGTGTGTGTGTTGTGTGTGTGTGTGTGTCTGCCTGCCTGCCTGCCTGCCTGCCTGCCTGCCAGACTCCTCCAGCTGCAGCGGGCGGTACTGAGTGCGGATGCAGACATCCCAGACGAGCTGCTGTGCGGCCGGGGGGGTTACCTGTTCGCCCTGCTGTACGTCAACCAGGAGATGGGGGCTGACACGGTGGACCAGGACGCCATAACCCAGGTGACATCAGCACGTACACACAAGCCGGGAGGGACCCGTCAACCATGTGAATGCATGGCTGTTGGTTGCCCTACAAAGAACTCTGCTTAGGGGGACGGCGGGAATATGGATTAGAGGGGGAAAACCATAAAACATAAAGGTGAAATCCAAATGAAGCCTTGAAGGTTACAAATGTGTGCAGTTAATTCTGGAGCCAAACGGGCCTCTTGAGGACGGATATGAGAAGGTTTAGAAGGTTTATCACAAGATGTCTGACTGGAGGCACGCAGATCCAACACATTTGTGGGTTGTACAGTAAGGTAACACAATTGTAAAACAGATTTCTGTGCAGTCTGACACACACGCACGCACGCACGCACGCACGCACGCACGCACGCACGCACGCACGCACGCACGCACGCACGCACACACACCTTCTCAGCTTGGAAGCTGACAAATGGCCCTTGTTGTAGCCTGGGAATATTATGAGTCCTTTCCGACATTATATTGTGAAGCAGGTCATATAAAGGTCATATTCCTTCCCGTCGCTAACTGTCATGGCGCTGCCCCACCACCAGGTGGTGTCGGCCATGGTGGAGTCGGGGAAGAAGCTGTCTGCGGAGCGGAAGCAGACGGAGCGCTGCCCCCTGCTGTACGAGTGGCATAGGAAACCCTACGTGGGGGCGGCCCACGGCCTGGCTGCCGTCTACTACCTGCTCATGCAGGTTCAAACCTTCTGTTTCCCTTTTTACGCTCTTACTTTTACATTAGATTAGATTAGATTAGAATGTATTGTCATTTCACAGCACAAGTACAGTACAGAGAAAATGATTTGGCATCTAACCAGAGTGCAAATGTTGCAGTAAAGTGCCTGGTGATATATCATTTACATTGAATATTATCGATATTATTCAATAATATATATTGAATAATGTGTAAAAAGTCAACAAAAACAAATAAAAACAAAACTAAAAACTACTAAAAACAAGTATAAAATGACATATAATAGATTAGGTATGAGATATGTGCAAAGTTATAGGTATATATATACACGGTAAGTATATAAGTATAAACAGGTAGTGAGCAGGGGTGTGTAGTTATATCGGCAGTTGAATATTAATATATATATAACGGTAAGTACAGTAAAAATGTGCAGAGTTCAGAGAGATGACAGCTGAGGGGAAGAAGCTGTTCCTAAGCCTGCTTGGCTTAGGAACAGAGGTTTCTATAGCGCCTCCCGGAGGGGAGGAGGGCTAACAGTCCATGGTTGGGGTGAGAGGGGTCTTCCTCAGACACCGTTTGTGGTGGGTGGTGTTTATTGCAGGGAGGGGTAGTCCAACGATGCGTTGGGCGGTTTTCTCCACCCTCTGCAGCGCTTTCCGGTCAGAAACAGTGCAGTTTCCGTCCCACACTGTGATGCAGTTGGTGAGGATGCTTTCGATGGCACACCGGTAAAAGTTCATCAGAATCTGAGTCTCCTCAGGAAGAAGAGACGCTGGTGAGCCTTCTTGACCAGTGAGGCCGTGTTGAGGGCCTCGGAGATGTGGACCCCCAGGAATTTGAAGCTGGAGACACGCTGGACCTCCGCTCCGTTGATGACAATCGGGGCGTGTGCGGCCTTTCTTTAGTCCACGATGAGCTCCTTGGTCTTCTTGGTGTTGAGGGCCAGATTGTTGTAAGCGCACCACGCCACCAGGGGCTGGACCTCCTCCCTGTAGGCTGGACCTCCTCCTGTAGGCTGGACCTCCTCCCTGTAGGCTGCCTCATTTGATCCGCTTTATCGCTTGGGAAATCACTGTGTGTGTGTGTGTGTGTGTGTGTGTGTGTGTGTGTGTGTGTGTATGTGTGCATGTGTGTGTGTGTGTGTGTGAGTGTATGTGTGTGTGTGTAACATTGTAACATCTTCAATGATTCAAGATGTTGAAATGTAAAACAGTCCTGAACACACCCTCTCCTCTGAACACACCCTCTCCTCTGATCACACCCTCTCCTCTGAACACACCCTCTCCTCTGAACACACCCTCCTCCCTGAACACATCCTCCTCCCTGAACACACCCTCCTCCCTGAACACACCCTCCTCCCTGAACACATCCTCCTCCCTGAACACATCCTCCTCCCTGAACACACCCTCTCCTCTGAACACACCCTCCTCCCTGAACACACCCTCCTCCCTGAACACACCCTCTCCTCTGAACACATCCTCCTCCCTGAACACATCCTCCTTCCTGAACACATCCTCCTCCCTGAACACACCCTCTCCTCTGAACACATCCTCCTCCCTGAACACATCCTCCTCCCCTGAACACATCCTCCTCCCTGAACACATCCTCCTCCCTGAACACATCCTCCTCCCTGAGCACACCCTCTCCTCTGAACACATCCTCCTCCCTGAACACATCCTCCTCCCTGAACACATCCTCCTCCCTGAACACACCCTCTCCTCTGAACACATCCTCCTCCCTGAACACACCCTCTCCTCTGAACACATCCTCCTCCCTGAACACACCCTCTCCTCTGAACACATCCTCCTTCCTGAACACATCCTCCTCCCTGAACACATCCTCCTCCCTGAACACATCCTCCTCCCTGAACACATCCTCCTCTCTGAACACACCCTCTCCTCTGAACACATCCTCCTTCCTGAACACACCCTCTCCTCTGAACACATCCTCCTCCCTGAACACACCCTCTCCTCTGAACACACCCTCTCCTCTGAACACATCCTCCTCCCTGAACACACCCTCTCCTCTGAACACATCCTCCTCCCTGAACACACCCTCTCCTCTGAACACATCCTCCTCCCTGAACACACCCTCTCCTCTGAACACACCCTCTCCTCTGAACACATCCTCCTTCCTGAACACATCCTCCTCCCTGAACACATCCTCCTCCCTGAACACATCCTCCTCCCTGAACACACCCTCTCCTCTGAACACATCCTCCTCCCTGAACACATCCTCCTCCCTGAGCACACCCTCTCCTCTGAACACATCCTCCTCCCTGAACACATCCTCCTCCCTGAACACACCCTCTCTTCTGAACACATCCTCCTTCCTGAACACATCCTCCTCCCTGAACACATCCTCCTCCCTGAACACACCCTCTCCTCTGAACACATCCTCCTTCCTGAACATATTCTCCCTGACAACAGGCTGTGGTCAGTGGTCCCATCTAACCACTCCCTGCTTGTTGATTGGTTTGGTGATGAATTTATAGACCAGGAGGTGGTCTATAACATTTAACTGCGTCACTTCAAGGAATAGTCTTGTACAACATGTCACCTATCATAACTTCAGTGGTTATCAGAAACTTGAGACGTTTACACCACTTATCTGTTATATTTCCTGATTGTTTGTTCAGATTCATATCCAACCAATTTGTACTCTTCTCTAAAGTAGAAGCCACACGTAACAATTTGGTCTTTCATTTGTTTCCAAGGAAACGGGCTGCATAATTGTTGGATATCACAACAATTAATGTAATAGCACATGTCTTGTAATAGCTAAGATATTTGATATTTTAAAGTGTGAATATGTCTGGGGACAGACCTATTCATCTGTAAGTCATCTCCAGTGCTTTTCCTTTCTCACACATTTGCTTGACACTTTTTTTTATCACACTTCTTTGTGTTTTGAAAAATCTGGCTCTTGCTTTGCGTCACCATTCGCCATGTACATACTTTATCATCCAACACTCTATTGTTCTTTTTGAATTGTGTTTAGTATTGTTACAGTATAGTGTTGTTAGTTTTGTTTTTAGTATATCATTGATAGTGTATAGTATAAAGTGTTGTTTATAGTATAGTATTTTATTGTATAGTATTGCAGTAAGCATTTCATTGTAGTTGTTGCAAACTAAATAATCTTGTATCTCTGTCTGTCTCTCACACACGCCTCCCCAGCCAGGAGCGAGGGTTGACATCGCTGTCCTGTCAGACGCCCTGAGGCCGAGCATCGACTTCGTCCGCCACAAGAGGTTCCGCTCGGGTAACTTCCCCTCGTCGCTTAGCAACGAGAGCGACCGCCTGGTCCATTGGTGCCACGGGGCCCCTGGGGTCGTACCCATGCTGCTGATGGCTTCTCAGGTATTTATACCACACAGTGTGTACACATGTATTGGATTGTTTCATTGTAATGTGTATATATATATATATATATATATAGAATTATTTATTGTTTAATTGTATTGTATAATGTTATAATTATCATATTTAATAATCATATTTAGGACAATGTTTTAATCCCAGAAATTCAGGTACCACAGCAGAAAGTCCAGGACAGTGGTCAAATTAAACATTAGTAGAGATAATAATAATACATTTATGCAGAACATATATCGGTAATATATAGTATATAAGTAGTGGCAATGTTGCTGTTAAATGCAAACACACACACACTGTCACGCACGTGGCCAGCGTGTCTGTTCCTCTTTTTGCTGCTTGTTTCTTCCTTCCTCTGGCCATTAGCTCCATTAGCTACTGGGAAGTGAATGCCTTGCTATGTTGAGTCCTTTGTGTGACCTAATGGAGCGTCAGTGAAGCACGGTGGTGAAACGCTCTGCTAATGAGCCAACCTCCTGTCTTATTACTGACTACTCTGTTATATGGGGTCCTCACTGTCCTCTCCACTCATTTGAATGTGGCTTTGGAGAAAAGTGACCATAGGTGGCTAACCCATATATGTATAACCCATACACTGTACAGTGTGTTGAATTTGTTTATAATCATTAAACAATGTTCACAACATTAAACTACGTTAAGCTGCTCTTTTTAGTCTTTTAAGGAGATCCAGAGAACCGGGTCGTCCAGCTCTAAGGAGGTGATAGCTCCTGGTCTGGTTACAGAGTCCTGGTCTGGGGTTCTCCTCCCAGGAAGGTGACCGTTCCTCATTCTCCTGGTCTGGTTCTCCTCCCTGGGAGGTGACAGCTCCTGCTCTGGGGTTCTCCTCCCAGGGAGATGAGAGAGTCCTGGTCTGGGGTTCTCCTCCCAGGGAGGTGACCGAGTCCTGGTCTGGTTCTCCTCCCAGGGAGGTGACCGAGTCCTGGTCTGGTTCCCCTCCCAGGAAGGTGACTGCCCCTGGTCTGGTTCTCCTCCCAGGGAGGTGACCGAGTCCTGATCTGGTTCCTCCTCCCCAGGTCTTCAAGGAGGACAAGTACCTGAAGGATGCGGTGGAGTGCGGCGAGGTGATTTGGCAGCGCGGCCTCCTGAGGAAGGGCTACGGGATCTGCCACGGCACCGCGGGGAACGGCTACGCCTTTCTCTCCCTCTACCGGGTCACCCAGGAGAAGAAGCACCTGTACCGAGCCTGCAAGGTGAGGAGCACCCCTCACCCCTCGTGGGACCTCTCTTCCTCTCCATGGAAGCTTTCATGTATCTTCTGGCATGAGAACTTATATCTTTACATCTTACAGTTATCTTAACAAAGCATCAATGTGAAGAGTCCACCACAAAATGTCCCCATGGTACTGTAAAGTAAATTTAATTAAAGTTAATTAACATTTATGAATTAATAAATAAAAAAATACAACTCTGCAACAAAAGGGATTATATCTAAACTTGGAACAGTAGAAAGAAAGGTGTGTTACAACGTATTGCCGTACAAAACATTAACGTGCTGACTGAATCTGTCATCTCTACAATACCCCATCATAACAATAATAATCATAATTAAAGCTGCAAGCAGCGTTGAGCGGGTCTGAGTTATGACATCATCGTGTTCCATGGCGAGGGATCGCCTAGCATCGAGCGAACGTGAAATTTGGCGCCAATCATCTCAGATTTCACGTAGAGCTGTTGAGGCAAAAGTGATATAAAAGTGAAGATTGGGGGACGATGGGACCGTGTCCATTGGAGTTACAGCGACACCGTGTTTTATGGCGAGGGATGCGCGTTGCCATGGTAACGCCACATTAAGTAACATCGGATTTGATGTAGAGCTGTTCAGGGCCTCAGTGTTAACCATCGTGTGAAGTTTGGTGGCGTTCTGAGCATGTCAGTTTGAGTTATGACATCGTGTTCCATGGCGAGGGATGGCCTAGCATCGAGCGAACGCCAAATCACGGCTATGCCGTGCGAAAGAAAAACATTTCCGTGATACCTTTAGGTCGCCCATGTCTCGAGACGCTACCCGACAAATTTGGAGTCTGTCGGATAAAGTCCCTAGGAGGAGTTCGTTAAAGTGCGAGGACGAAAAACGCCAAATTCAAAATGGCCGACTTCCTGTACGTTATTTTATACCCCTCCAAGAGGGTTTTTTGTTTGTCTCCGCACCCTAGATATGCGTAGCGAGTTTCGTTTGTTTACGTGAAAGTTAAAGTGTTGGGGAGTTAACGTTAAAAACGGAAGTGGGCGTGGCCTACGCAATTTTTGACGCAAAGTTCCGGAAGCAATTACACATCTCAAGTTGCGCCACTTCTGACGCGCGTGCAAAATTTGGTGAGTTTTCACATATGTTGCGGGGGTCAAAAGTGCACGCAAAATACTAAAATAATAAATAATCGGACCGATTTCAATAGGGTCTTCGCCAACCTAGGTCTCAGACCCTAATAATGACCTCCATGTGTGTGGATGGTGGGCCGTCAGCCCCCACTTTGTGTGTGTGTGTTTTTTATTGTATATAATCATGGTTCCACCAGAAATGACTTATTATGACCATGTATAATTAATGACACTTCTAACTGTATTTGGCTTTATCCTTTTTTCCCTCCAGTTTGCTGAGTGGTGTTTAGACTACGGGACCCATGGGTGTCGTATCCCAGACAGACCCTACTCTCTGTTTGAAGGTAACTGAACCAGACAGACCTACTCTCTGTTTGAAGGTAACTGAACCAGACAGACCCTACTCTCTGTTTGAAGGTAACTGAACCAGACAGACCTACTCTCTGTTTGAAGGTAACTGAACCAGACAGACCTACTCTCTGTTTGAAGGTAACTGAACCAGACAGACCTACTCTCTGTTTGAAGGTAACTGAACCAGACAGACCTACTCTCTGTTTGAAGGTAACTGAACCAGACAGACCTACTCTCTGTTTGAAGGTAACTGAACCAGACAGACCTACTCTCTGTTTGTGTATTTATACAGAAAAATTCCCTGCATGGATTGTCTCGTGAAAGAGTGTTTTTTTATTCTTCAGAAACGCTGTACCTCAGATGTGTGTTAATGTTGATGGAGTAAACAGCATCAAGCTTACTCCCCCTTGCCTCTCTCTCTCTCTCTCTCTCTCTCTCTCTCTCTCTCTCTCTCTCTCTCTCTCTCTCTCTCTCTCTCTCTCTCTCTCTCTCTCTCTCTCTCTCTCTCTCTCTCTCTCTCTCTCTCTCTCTCTCCTCTCTCTCTCTCTCTCTCTCTCTCTCTCTCTCTCTCTCTCTCTCTCTCTCTCTCTCTCTCTCTCTCTCTCTCTCTCTCTCTCTCAGGAATGGCAGGAGCCATCCACTACCTGTCAGAGATGGCCATGCCTGGAGAGTCCCGCTTCCCAGCCTTTGAACTTTGACCTCCCTCTAGCCCTGTGTTGGGTGAGGAGCTGTGACCATGTCTCTTAGCCGTGAGGAAGGTAGAAGGGAGGAAGGCGTGTTTGAGGAGATTTGTGCTTATTCGTCTCTTTGGAAAATGGAGAACCCTTTTACTTTAGAGCTAAAATGCAGCCCAGCTGTTGGCAGATCCTGTTAATGATAAATATTATGTATTAATGAAAATATTTTATTTCATGTTGTATTTATTATTATTTTTTATAAGGAACCGAAAGGACATTGGTTAGCGTTCACAAAGACCCAAATGGCCTCTTTCACCTAGTGGCCATCTTGGTTCTAAAGACTGGCACACATAAACACACATAAACACACATAACCACACACATACAGATATACATACAGACACACATACAGATATACACACAGATATACATACAGATACAGATACAGATACACATACAGACACACATACAGATATACACACAGATATACATACAGATATACATACAGATATACATACAGATACAGATACACATACAGATACACATACAGATATACATACAGATACACATACAGATACACATACAGATATACATACAGATACACATACAGATATACATACAGATACAGATACAGATACAGATACAGATATACATACAGATATACATACAGATACACATACAGATATACACACAGATATACATACAGATATACATACAGATACACATACAGATATACATACAGATATACATACAGATACAGATATACACACAGATATACATACAGATACACATACAGATACACATACAGATATACATACAGATACACATACAGATATACATACAGATACAGATACAGATACAGATACACATACAGATACACATACAGATATACATACAGATACACATACAGATATACATACAGATATACATACAGATATACATACAGACACACATACAGATACAGATACAGATATACATACAGATACACATACAGATATACACACAGATACACATACAGATATACATACAGATACACATACAGATATACATACAGATACAGATACACATACAGATACATACAGATACACATACAGATATACATACAGATACACATACAGATATACATACAGATATACACACAGATATACATACAGATATACATACAGATACAGATAGTACATACAGACACACATACAGATATACATACAGATACACATACAGATATACACACAGATATACATACAGATATACATACAGATATACACACAGATATACATACAGATATACATACAGACACACATACAGATACAGATACAGATATACATACAGATACACATACAGATATACACACAGATACACATACAGATATACATACAGATACACATACAGATATACACACAGATATACATACAGATATACACACAGATATACACACAGATATACATACAGACACACATACAGATACAGATACAGATATATATACAGATACACATACAGATATACACACAGATACACATACAGATATACACACAGATACACATACAGATACACATACAGATATACACACAGATATACATACAGATATACATAGATATACACACAGATATACATACAGATACAACGATACACACACAGATACACATACAGATACACATACAGATATACACACAGATATACATACAGATATACATAGATATACAAGATAACACACAGATATACATACAGATACACATACAGATATACACACAGAGACTCTCTGGCTCCTTATTAGGGTGAGTGTTTAGTGGTTTTACTGTGGGTTCTGTTCCACAGCAGATGACTTCTGTGTTTGTGTGTTTCCGTCGCTGTAAAAAGTGAAGCATGATCCTTATGAGGCTGTCCTTCTGCTCCCCGACTCCTCCTTCTGCTCCCCGACTCCTCCTTCTGCTCCCCGACTCCTCCTTCTGCTCCCCGACTCCTCCTTCTGCTCCCGACTCCTCCTTCTGCTCCCCGACTCCTCCTTCTGCTCCCCGACTCCTCCTTCTGCTCCCCGACTCCTCCTTCTGCTCCCCGACTCCTCCTTCTGCTCCGACTCCTCCTTCTGCTCCCCGACTCCTCCTTCTGCTCCCCGACTCCTCCTTCTGCTCCCCGACTCCTCCTTCTGCTCCCCGACTCCTCCTTCTGCTCCGACTCCTCCTCCTTCTGCTCCCCGACTCCTCCTTCTGCTCCCCGACTCCTCCTTCTGCTCCGACTCCTCCTCCTTCTGCTCCGACTCCTCCTTCTGCTCCCGACTCCTCCTTCTGCTCCCCGACTCCTCCTTCTGCTCCCCGACTCCTCCTTCTGCTCCCCGACTCCTCCTTCTGCTCTCCGACTCCTCCTTCTGCTCCCCGACTCCTCCTTCTGCTCCCCTTCTCCTTCTGCTCCTCCTCCTTCTCCTCCTCCTTCTCCTGCGTCATGTGGAGGATTGAAGGCTTCATGCTTCATAGTAAACCACATTGTCTCTAATCTAGAGATTCCAAATCCCCGCTGACGTGGTCATGCTGTCATGCTTGTATTGTATTATGAGTCAGCTTGGCAGCTTCATATCTGGGACAAGACAACCATGAGACAATTAGATGATGATAACATAAGACTTATCGTCTATATTTTAATAACTCCCATGGGGTTGAGTGTTTAGCGATCTCAGAACATCACATTGTGGGCACGTCTGTTAACCAGCGGTGCCTTGAACCACAGCTTCATGGTGTTCCACTTTACAACCCCTTTACTAAGTGTTCAACCCCTTTACTAAGTGTTCAACCCCTTTACTAAGTGTTAATGTGTGCTTGTTGTGGTCATGTGACGCAGCCCGTCTCTCTGTGCGCTGCAGTCAAGGTAAATAAAGCCCCTCCCCTTACTGTTGCCTTCTTGCGTTCCTCTGGTTGACTTTAATAATGTCTAGGCAGGCTTTCGCCCAAAAAATATCCAAGATTTGCTAATGAAAAGAAACTAAAAGGTGTATTTTTGAGTGGGCCACTTTGGGGTGAGATAATCATTTGGAGGGCCGCACACATTTATTAACATAAATGTTGTTTTTTGCAGTTTTGCAAGTTCACAGCCTTTTAAAAATATGTTTGTTAAATAAAATGTATTTATTTATTGAAGTGGTGACGAGCAGTTGGAGCGCCCGTGGCTTTTAATGTCAAAATGGATGTTAGACTCACGGCGCAATTCACACACAAATAACCTTTAATGTTAGGGGTTTGCCCAGGGCGGACAGGCCATCGGGGGTACCCGGGGTTGGGCCCATGACGGGTATAGACGGCCATCATAGCGCTGTGACCAAGGTGGGTGGGCCTTTAATATGATATCATGTTTAGTTAGCTTCACTAGGAGGGGCTGGCCAATGGGTGGTTTTCAGATGACGTCAGAGGGCTGTCTATATCTGGGTGTCAGCCATGTTGGAGCCCCCCAGTTTTAAAATCGATGTAAACATAAGCCATTTGTATCTAGCTCTCACGTTCCTTTCTACTTTTTTTATGGATCTTTCACAGAAAGAAACCAAGGATGACTTGGAATATCGAGCTAAAGATATCCCAGTGCTTCCTGAGTACGCAAAATGCCTCGAAATCCATATAAAGAGGAGATATTTACAAAAGATATCGCTGTTTGGTGTGGACCCCGCTAGTATCCCGATCAGTTGGACCCTGAGGGTTTTGGAGACCAGCCGTTACACCAAACAGCCATTTAAGGCCTAGAAAAGCTTGGAGGCATTTAACCAAATGGTGTCCTGGTTCGTAGCCTCTGTACAAGGAAATACAACATGTTACTATATAATACATAATAGTTATATATGAACATACTATATAATAAATGAGTTATATATATTAATATGAACATACTACTAAATACTACATACATTGAGACGATGTCCAACTACACTATACTATACTATGTGTATGATTTACTATATAGTAACATGCTCCTTTATTACATATTTATCATATTATTTATTCATATATTTATCTTTATTATTATTGAAAACCACCCATTAACTTTGGTCCACGTGGGTTTGTGCACGTGCAGCTGTTGGCTGTCACCTGTCAATCACCTCCACTCCACTGTCATGTGGCCTCTTTGGCTGTGGACCTTGGCTAAGCTAGGCTAGGTAAGTTGTTTGTGTGGCTAAATGAAGCTACCTAAACACGCTACAAGGCGTAAGGAGCTGAGAAGGAAGTCGCTTGAGGCAGATGACGCTAAATTTATTATTTGGACACATTAATATGAACGTTTTTCTTGCCATATTTTGTGAGAAAAACGACACATTCCAACACCTGACTAACCGTTGCTGCTAGCATGCTAGTCGTTTGAAATGTTAACGCTAACGTGCGAACAATGTGAAAAGCTTCATACATATATGGATATAGATAGATATAGATATAGATAGATAGATCTATTTATATAGATATATCTATATCGGCAGCGCCCCCTACCGCATTTTTTCAATCACTACGGAGGAAGGGAGGAAAACGTCCTCCGTAAGCTCTCATTTGAAGTCCATTCTAAACTCCCGAACCTCCTGGTTTAACATGAGTGTGTACGGCGCTAAGGGAGGACCATCCTCCCCTTTCCTCCCTTAGGGCGGGTCTAGTCAGAGGCTGTGAACCAATCTGAGCTCACTGCGCTGGTAATACCCAATCAGAGTTTTGGGGGGCGGGTTGTCATGCAAGGATCTATCTTGTGTCATTCATTAATTCCGCGTTCCAGAAAACTTGTGAGTCATTTACTTTTAATATTTTTAGATTGTAAACTTGAGTTCCTCCACAAAGCGTTCAGGCACAAACAGAAAGCATGGCTGACCGTGACAAGGTGGTGTTTCTTTGGGTCGCGATTAGACAATTGACGTGATTTACGTGCATTACTGGTTTTACTTTATGATAGTAGGTCTTATTTTAATTAAATACAGGTAAATATACTTTACACAAAAAACAATGCTCCCTCAAAGCTCACTCAATTTAAATTCCGTTAGTTCGATAGCACAAGCCACTGTGCATGAAACTTTTGTATGAATTTTCAGATAAAGGGATTAATCGCTAAATATATTTTTTTCATCAAAACAACGCTTCTTCCCCCTCAGATCACAATCGGTTTCCATTCAGTTTAGCTTATCTGCTAAAATGAACCACTACACTGTCAACATGTATAGTGAGGCACCTTTCTTCCTCCCCGACTCTCACAACTCTCATCCACTTCCGGCGCTGCGACGAGCGGCAGCCAGCAACAGTTGCTCCCCCTCCCCTCTTACTTTTTAGTTATTTATTCTTATATTATTGTTGTTTTTAGTATAGTTTTTTGTTAAGTAGTTGTGCAACCCTCAGCCAGCTATGTTTAGGGAAGTTTTTGCCGTGTTTCTCATTCTGGGGACACTGTTACTGAACCGCGTCTCCGTCGTGGCTCAACATTACGGCGGAGCCATTGTCTACGCGCGGAGTCAGCTACAACAGACCTCGCTGCTACGGGAGAGGCCCGACATCCCCGACCTCCCCAGGGAGCTGAGGAGGACGTACAGGGGACGCAAGGCTGGACGTAAACAGCGGGAGAGACAGCGGGAGAGGAAGCGGAGATATAAACCATATCTCCCTTCCATCACCATGGGGAACGTGAGGTCGCTAGCGAACAAGATGGACGAGCTAGTGGGCCTGGTGAGGACCCAGCGGGTGTACCGGGAGAGCAGCGTGCTTTGTTTCACGGAGACGTGGCTCCAATGTTACCACGGACGGCTTTCTCGCCAGGACGCACCGAGAGAGTGGCAAGAGGAAAGGTGGGGGACTTGCTATTCTCGTTAACAACAAGTGGTGTAACCCTGGACATTTTACTGTGAAGGAACGTGTGTGTAGCCCGGACATTGAACTGCTGGCCGTGAGTCTGCGGCCATACTATCTGCCGCGAGAGATCTCCCATGTGCTTCTTGTTGTTGTTTACATTCCACCGTCGGCAAACGCGGCGCTCGCGTGTGACGTCACCCACTCCGTCGTCGCGAGACTTCAGACACAGCACCCTGAAGCATTCATCGCGATATCTGGGGACTTCAACCACGTGACTCTGGCTGCAACACTGCCCACCTTCAAGCAGTTTGTGGACTGTCCCACCAGGGAAAACAAGACACTGGACCTGCTGTATGCCAATGTTAAGGAGGCATACAGCGCCACCGCCCTTCCTCCTCTTGGAAGGTCAGACCACAACCTCATCCACCTTCAGCCCCTGTATAGGCCTCGAGTACAGCGGCTGCCTGTGACCACAAGGACTGTGAGGAGATGGTCACAGGAGGCCGATGAGGACTTGCGGGGCTGCTTTGAGTCAACAGACTGGGATTTCCTCTGATTTGCATGGAGAGGACCTTGATGATCTCACGGAATGTATAACAGGGTACATCAACTTCTGTGTGGGCAGTGTTGTTCCCACAGAGACTGTACGCTGTTTCCCCAACAACAAGGTCCTGCTCAATGAGAAGAAGAAAGCCTTCAGAGACGGGGACAGGGAGCAGATGAGGCGGGTTCAGAGGGAGCTGAGGGAGAGGATCCAGCAGGGCAAAGACAACTACAGGAGGAAGCTGGAGCACAAACTTCAGCAGAACAACCTGAAGGATGTGTGGAGTGGCATGAGGAGCATCACTGGCTACAAACAACCTGGTAGCCAGACAATAGGGGGGGGTCCTGATCGGGCCAACGAGTTGAATTTGTTTTTCAATAGATTCAATGAGTGGGCTCCGGTCTACCCCCCCTCCCCCAGCCCCTCTACAACCATTCCCCTCCAGCCCTGCTGTCCCCCCTCCCCCACCGTCCCTCTCCAGCGTCAACATACCTGTTCTCTCTCCCCCACCACCACTACCTCACCCCTCCCCCATCAACACAACAGAGACTCTTCCTGCCCCCACACCCGGCACACATACCTTCACAGCTGAGCAGGTGAGGAAAGTGCTGTGCAGGCTCCATCCAGGCAAGGCTGCTGGTCCTGACGGCGTCAGCCCGAGGGTCCTCAAAACATGTGCTGCCCAGCTGAGTGGAGTCCTGCAGTACATCTTCAACCTGAGCATGAGACTGGAGAGGGTCCCTGTGCTGTGGAAGACATCCTGCCTGGTGCCGGTTCCGAAGAAGGCACGTCCCAGCACCTCAAACGACTACAGACCGGTGGCGCTGACGTCCCACGTGGCGAAGTCCTTTGAGAGGCTGGTCCTGTCGCTTCTTCGGCCCCTGGTCAGATCATCGCTGGACCCTCTTCAGTTTGCCTACCAGCCGAAACTGGGAGTGGAGGACGCCATCATCTTCCTGCTTCATCGTGCCTTCGCCCACTTGGACAGACCCGGGAGCACTGTGAGAATCATGTTTTTCGACATCTCCAGTGCGTTCAACACCATCCGGCCTGCCCTGCTGGGGAGTGAGCTGACGGCGATGAAGGTGGACTCTTCCCTGGTGTCCTGGATTACTGACTATTTGACGGGTCGTCCACAGTTTGTCAGACTGCAGGACTGTGTGTCTGACACTGTGGTCAGCAGCACTGGTGCTCCACAGGGAACGGTTCTTTCCCCATTCCTGTTCACCCTTTACACCTCAGACTTCCAGTACAACTCTGTCCTGCCATCTGCAGAAGTTCTCGGACGACTCTGCAGTTGTTGGTTGTGTCAGCGAGGGAAACGATGAGGAGTACAGGGGTGTCGTGGACTCCTTCGTTGAGTGGTGTGAGCTGAACCACATGCAGCTCAACACAGACAAGACGAAGGAGATGGTGGTGGACTTCCAGAGGAGGAAATCTACCCCCACACCCATTTCCATCAAGGGTGTGTCCGCTGAAGTTGTTCAGGAATATAAATACCTGGGAGTTCATCTGGACAACAAACTGGTCTGGGCCAAGAACTCTGAGGCTGTGTACAAGAAGGGCCAGAGCCCTTCAACGTTTGCAACAAGATGCTGAACATGTTCTACCAGTCGGTGGTAGCCAGTGCCATCTTCTCCGGTGTCGTGTGCTGGGGAAGCAGGTTGAGGTCAGCAGACGCCAACAAGATCAGCAGGATTGTCAGGAAGGCTGGCGCTGTCCTGGGGGTCCAGCTGGACTCCTTGTTGGTGGTGTCTGAGAGAAGGATGCTGCGCAAGCTGCGTAGTATCCTTGACAACAACTCTCACCCTCTCCATCAGGTGCTGACCTTATATAGAAGCACCTTCAGCAACAGACTCATTCCACCCAGGTGCACCACAGAACGCCACAGGAAGTCCTTTCTTCCTGTGGCCATTAGACTCTTTAATTCATCAACCTCGGGTCGTGAGAGGGACAGTGGAGACTCAGTGACCTGAGGCCAACGCACTGTTATTATTATTCTTTTTTGGTCAACGCACTGTAAATCCTTTCACTGTAATTTTGCACTGTAAATTCAATTTCACTTTTCACTTTTCACATGTCACTTTTTCAGTATTCATCCGAGTTATTTATTAATATATTATTACTGCCAATTTGCACTATACGTATTGTTGTGTATTGTATATACCTACGTATTACTGCAATAATGTGCAATTTATCTATTCATCTATCAATACATTTAGATTTCATTTAGAGTTATTTGAGTTATATTTTGTTTATACTACTTTTGTTTAGTTAGTTGTTGTTATTTAGTTTTTAACTTAGGTATTAGTATATTTGTGTGTGCATTTATTCCCCCTGTGTCAACTGTTGCACATTAATTTCCCTCGGGATAAATAAAGTTTCTTGAATCTTGAATCTTGAACCACCAGCCGCCACTGATATATATATGCTTGTGAAATGTGTGAGTGTGTGTATTTACCGGATAGGCCCTCTCGAGTGCGACCTCAAGGGCATCCATCTGCTGACGGTATGGCTGGTTGCCGGCACCCTCGTAGATGAGGTTGATCAGTCGGAGCTGTGCTTGCTCAGCTGGTAGGGCCTGCTCCATTCTCCCAATTTCTGCACCTAGATGGATTGCAAGCAGAGGTCGGAGCACACCTATGGTAGGCCTCACCACCCGCACCAGGGGTAGGAGTCTGTTGTAGAATGCTCATCCACCTTCTTCCCTTCTTCCTTGCTGAGCGGCTCCACCATACCCTTCATTTATTTTTGGAACCAGGCCCAGAACACCAGCATCGCCACCAGCAGCGAACCTCCTCTTCGTCGCAGGTGCTTCAGCTCACGGAGGGTGGAGGGGTGGTGCTGGACCAGGTGCTTCAGCTCACGGAGGGTGGAGGGGTGGTGCTGGACCAGGTGCTTCAGCTCACGGAGGGTGGAGGGGTGGTGCTGGACCAGGTGCTTCAGCTCACGGAGGGTGGAGGGGTGGTGCTGGACCAGGTGCTTCAGCTCACGGAGGGTGGAGGGGTGGTGCTGGACCAGGTGCTTCAGCTCACGGAGGGTGGAGGGGTGGTGCTGGACCAGGTGATTCAGCTCACGGAGGGTGGAGGGGTGGTGCTGGACCAGGTGCTTCAGCTCACGGAGGGTGGAGGGGTGGTGCTGGACCAGGTGCTTCAGCTCACGGAGGGTGGAGGGGTGGTGCGGTGTCCAGGTCCGCTATTTTTTTTCTAAATCTATTTTAGCAAAACTAGACACAGACAGTTCAGGTCCTTCCCTCTGCGCTAACTGTACTACATGTTTGCTTCATCTTTCCACAGAGGAAGCTTTTTCCAATCTCGTTGATATTCATATTGTTTACTCTTAGCCTTCTCAATGTTTTTTTTCTTTTTTCTAACGTCCTCGTCTAATTGACACAAGTGTGTTAAGCTTAAGCTTGGATTGGCCAACCCAGACTCTCCCAATCTGCGACGGAGCGTACTTCCCCCGGACCATATGTTTTTTCCATGATGATGCAATTTGTATGAGAAAGGATGTGAGTTTTACTTTGGGCTTGTCCCATAATCATAATTATTTTTGTATCCTCTTCTAACTAAAAATGCCCAAAACAAAACCAAACAAAATAAAACAAAAATACGCCTAGACGTTTCCTCTTTTAATTGGATTACGCGTAATTGTCTTTTATTCTAATGATGCGAATCAGTTTCACTGTTGACTATAGCCTGTTACTTATGTATAATAGTATAAATGATGATATTTATACGGTGCCTCCG
>CM051020.1:21335943-21360943 GCA_027704905.1 Muraenolepis orangiensis | reverse complement strand
GATGAAAGTGGATGGAGTGGAGGGGGGGGGGTCGGTGGGCTGAAAACCGGGAGGAGAGGAGGGGGCGGAGGCAGCTAGCTGTGTGTGGATGTTGTCAATTTTAGTCTGGAAGAATGACAGGAAGGAGTTGCAGGTGCTGGTGGTGAAGGAATTGCTGGTAGTGTCTATGGGTTTGAGCAGTTTGTTTATGGTGGAGAAGAGTGTTCTGGGGTTGTTGGAGCCGGTACGGATGATGGAGGAGTAGTGGGAGGATCGTGCGTGATTGAGTGCTTCTGTATATTGTTGTTGGTGAAGTTTGTAGGCATCGAGGTGAATGGTGAGTCCGGTTTTTTTGGATAAGCGTTCCAGTTGGCGGCCCTGAGTTTTGAGGTGACGGAGTTCGCTAGTGTACCAGGGGGCGGAGTGAGTGAAGGAGACGAGTTTGGTTCTGATGGGGGCGATGTCATCAAGACAGGATGAGAGTGTGTTATTGTAGAAGTTGACTAGGTCAGTGGGAGAGACGTTCGGGGTGGGGATGGTGTTGGAAATGGCGTTGGTTAGGGCAGCAGAGAGGGAGGGAAGGTTGATGGATTTGAGGTTTCGAAAGGATATGGTGCGTTGCTGTTTAACGGGGTGGGGGGGGATGTTGACGTCTAGGGTGATGGCTAGGTGGTCAGAGATGGTGAGGTCGGTGGTGGAGAGGTTGTTAATGGAGATGCCAGAGGTGCAGACTAGGTCGAGGGTGTGTCCTTTGTTATGGGTGGGGAAATCAATGTGTTGGGTGATGTTAAAATAATCTAAGATGTCCATGAATTCAGTGTGTATATATGTATATATGTACCGGTATATATATATATATATATATATGTATATATATATATATGTATATATATATGTATATATATATGTATATATATATATATGTATATATATATATATGTATATATATATGTATATATATATATATGTGTATATATATATATATGTATATATATGTGTATATATATATATGTATATATGTATATATATATGTATATATATATATATATGTATATATATATATATATGTATATATATGTATATATATATATATATATATATGTATATATAATGCTAGCAAAATACGCCACTTCAATAATTTATTACTTTTTATATTCATATATTTCATATGTGTTAATAGTTAGTATTAATGAATGTTGCTATACTAGTATTGAAGTAGTTCTAATCATTTATTCATATTGTATTACGTAAAGTTAACCTATTGCATGATGTAGTGGAAGTATAGTATATATATATTTTTTTATTAATATGGTTTTATTATTATCCTAAAGTAGGTTAACGTAGATGACTCAAAAGTATAATTGCCTGTATTAAAAAAAAAAACTCACAAAAGAAACAAACAGTTGCTTGTTCCTCTGTTTGACAGAATGAGCACCCCTCCCTTCATTCACTGCATGGTTCAGTCCATGCACGTGGGCGCCTGAGCAATGGAGCAAGCGGAGCTAGATTTAGGAGACTGTCCCTTTAAGACGCCGGTTGTCTTGTTGTGTGCGGCACGCGACTCGCGAGTGTGAAGGTAGTAGTTAGAGAGAGTTGAAGTTCAGTCCGTTAGACACACTCGTTGAAAGTGAACGTTAACTTGAATAATTATTTCATTTATGTGGGATCCATCCTGTAAGATTCAGATTGTTAGAAGTCAATGATATAAAAGTAAGTCCCCGCAGTTTATCGTTTCACCTGTTAAATAGATCGCGTGTTCAGTGATCGATTGGAAGAGGTTAAGGTGATATTTCCTGATTGAGTTAACTTACCAACCGTCGTTATTTTCTTTCATGTACAGTATAAGCTAGCATAGTGCCGTTTGTGTCACTGGTTAAATGTGCTAAATATTTTATATACTCATATTTATATACATGATATAATTTGTGTTTATTTGTATCATTATATATATGCTTATGTATGACAGTTCTTGTTTATGCTTCAGCCGTGAATTGCTTTACACCTTATCAAATAACTAATAGCAACTATTGTTATTCCAGCTAAATGTGATGACGACTGGATATTGGCAGAAAGAAAATAAACCCATATAAATATATATGCACTAGCCCTAACTAAATTACCTCACTAACACTGTGTGTGTGTGTGTGTGTGTGTGTGTGTGTGTGTGTGTGTGTGTGTGTGTGTGTGTGTGTGTGTGTGTGTGTGTGTGTGTGTGTGTGTGTGTGTGTGTGTGTGTGTGTGTGTGTGTGTGTGTGTGTGTGTGTGTGTGTGTGTGTGTGTGTGTGTGTGTGTGTGTGTGTGTGTGTGTAGCCAGCCAGCCAGGTAGAACATGGCAGAAAAAATAAAAAATCATGTATTCAACCCAGTTCAGTGTATTCATATATGAATACACTGAACTGGGTTTAATACATGATTTTTTCTTTTTTCTTGTGTTTTTTTACTTTAGTTGTTCTTTTCTCACGTGTGTTGCTCTCCTGTAGATGATGTGGTGACCGACTCAGGGAGGAGGCAGAGGAGGAGAGAAAGAGACCCAAGAGTTACAGGTAATGGAAATATCAGTCAGCTTAAAGTGTAGGATAACATAACAAATTAAGACACAAATACTTGGATCATATATCCCCCCCTCTCTCCCTTTCTTTACAGAGTAGCATAAAGATTGTGTATTCAAACCAGTTCAGTGTATTCATCCGTGTGTTGCTCTCCTGTAGATGATGTGGTGACACTCAGGGAGGAGGCAGAGGAGGAGAGAAAGAGACAAGAGTTACAGGTAATGGAAATATCAGACAGCTTAAAGTGTAGGATAACATCCCTAGTCAAAAAATGCTATAGGAATCTCTATACGTTTTTGGAACCCTATAGGAATCCTTTAGGATCCCATAGGATTTTGAGACAGTTCTGTGCTCTATATTGCAGGGAATTGCACGTACAGGTGTTCATTCAATTAAAACAATTCTGCCATGGAGGTGGTCGTGCCTGACCCACTCCAAACCACCCCTTGCCTGCCAGTTACTAATCTTGCACCCCCACCTTCAACTCTAACTAGGCGGGCCATGCATGCACCGCAGCGCGCCAGCAGCTTGCAGCTTGAACAGACTGACCGGAACATGTCCTACAGCTCATGAATCAGGAGCTCAGAAACTAAAGAAAAAACGTCAGCAAGAGGAAAATAATAAAAGAGGTCGACAGCTAGTCACCAAGTATTTTCACAAGAAAGGTCTTTATTCACAGAACCTGTTTTGAAGCCCATAACAGCTTGGCCAACATGACGTTAACTACCTGTTGCTATCAAAAATGAGACAAGTGTAGATGAGCCCAGTGAATTAGTATCCAGCAGCTATGCCCTTTTGCTGCCATACTTAAAATTGGGAAGTTGAGTGACATGGCTTCTGTGTGTCAGCCACTGAGGGAGAAATACTCACAGGATCTCACAGATCAGTTTGAGAGTGAGATAAGGCATCTCAATAAAATATTTTCTGCCACTTTCCCCCCTGATTGTAGCTCTCTTGATCTCCTGAATGCAATATACAAGATGGAATTTTTGGAGACGTTTGCATTGCCCTCAGAATTTTCTTGACGCTCCCAGTTGCCGTAGCTGGTGGTGAAAGATCATTTAGTAAGTTGAAACTTATCAAGAGCTATTTAAGATCTACCATGTCGCAAGAGAGGTTGAACAGCCTTGCAAAGCAAGCTGGCTCTGTCACTTGATTTCAAAGAGCTCGTAAAAGATTTTGCCACCAAGAAGGTCCGGCGATTGGCGTTTGGGATTTAGGGATAAAAATGCAGTCTATGACAGGATTGTGGGATGTTTCCCTATAGTAAGCTGACAGGCTACAGCCCACATTGTGAACAATTACTATCTGCTGCATAGTCCTCTAGCACTACATTTTTCATTGTTTGCTGTAAGTGTGTTCATGTCCTGAGAGTTTATTGTTTTATAATTGTGTTCAAATCTTCAGTAAATTTATACTTTTGTCCTTGTGTTGTTCAAATCTTAATTGAATTAGTCAAAGAATGTTGAGATGTTTTTTTAGTTCATTCCTGTATTGGGTGTAATTTTCAATTAAATAGACAGAAGATAAAGTTGATAGTCAGTGCATGTTGATTTCTTGCAGTCCATTACAGTTCATTAACTTCAACAGGGTTTTCGAGGTTGGGTATCATCGTGTCGTTTAGGGGGGTGGACGCAAGGTCATGACCCCACCAGTATCCAAGAATCCTGAATTGTCCCCACCAATAGCTCAACACTTGTCACTCGCGCCTCCTCGAATTACTTGCGCGTGTAACAGGTAGGGCTTTAGCACTCTGCTGAGAAAGGCAGCAACCCGGCCGCTACAGCAAAAAGGCTAGTGCTCCGCCCGCGACAGTTCAAAATCTGCTTCGTAAAAGGTATATCCAAGCAGGGAGAGATTGTATACTACAGAGCACATCAAAATGTAAGTGTCTGTCAACCTAATAGTGTGCTTGAGTAGACTATTTGTGTTGGAGATGGGATTACAGAGAGACAGGACAAGTTATCAACAGCTAACAACAGCTTTTGTATGTTGAGTATCAGAAAACATTGTCACAAGAGTAGGGGAAAATATATGCCTAGCCTAGTGCGACTCAAGGTTCTTAGACTATTGCATTGGTCCATTCATTGAAGATGAACGCAATGCGACATCCTTTACTAGGCTCACCCACCAACCGTTCAGGTGCTGAACTGCTGATCCCAATGTATAGGTAAAAACCATATTATGCGTTTTCATCAATAAATAAATGCCCCAAATTTTTTAAGCGCACGCTGACGCGCGCTCGCATGGATTGGGGGCCCACAAATACATTCTTTCATGGGGCCCAGAATCTCCAGCTACGCCCCTGTCTGTAGTACATATTGTAGTTCCAATAGTATTCTGTATTCTGCCTCCCCGTCCCCGCCCCCTATGAAGGTCAGGTACACATTTCCAGGCCGTTTATTTGCCCTGGTCCGCCCCTGTCTTTGCCCGGGGGTCCGCCCCTGTCTTTGCCCGGGGGTCCGCCCCTGTCTTTGCCCGGGGGTTCCTGCTCTGCGTCCATCTGACGGCCAACAGGCACACAAGAGGTTGTTATGAGAGGAGGCCTACGCGACTTTCACGCACCATCGTGCATCTGCAATCAATTCCGCATATGCAGAATTATGTGCTATCAGGAACGCTTTGAGATATTCTCAACTCATACAGTCGGGCCCACCTCAACCAACCGCTTCACTCAACCAACGATAATCAAATCAAAACTACTTTTTTTGTTAAAGCACCCAGGGAGCCGCAGCACACCGTATCAGAAAGGCTGGTTTATGATTTTTGTTTTCAATTGCGTATTGAAAATATGAAGAAAAAAGTAATTGTTGCCCTTAAATGTAGAATGAAATAACTGGGGTCCACACGGTTTTTATGTTGTTGGTTTTACTTTCTTTGGCAATTCATTCACTTTTATGTTTAAATATAAATCGATTCATGTTGACTAAGCAAAGCCGACTTGCTCGACAATAACTTTCTCCCAAGCGGCGCTGATAGCCCCACCCTGTGGAGGATCTGGGTTACTGCAGTACAAGTGTGTAAAGTCTGATTGTACGATATGATGATTTTAAATGATGGGCTCGTGAGCCAGCGTTCCCTCCCGTAGCGACCACACCACAATGATACAATGGATTCATATTTTACATGAACTTACTCTGGATTCACTTGCATCAATTACTCAAGGTTAAACACCACGCATAATAGCAATATTGGAACAATTACACCATGTAAGACTATAGTGCTGAATGCTATATGAATGAGTGCTATAGTTCAATGGCCTGAATGTTTTTTAATTAGACAACACTTGGGTAGGTGCCACTTTGAGATCAATAATGTACATATTCTGAGATTACTGACACAGGCATACCTTGTTTACACATATGCCAATGGAGGCATGTAATTGTATACATATAAATCCAAGAAATTAAGGAAAGTAAGTGTCCTGTGCTTTCGGCAAAGATTAATTAATTAATTAATTAGTCTTACCTTTAAAAATGACCCATATTAAATCGTATCAAACAATCTTACTGGTGGAAGGAGTGATGGTTTAACAGCTTAATATGTTTACATGCACACTAATAACTTGATCTTCTTTCTAACATTGGGGTTCTGGTCACATCAACACTGGTAATGCCACAACAGCTGGATCCCCATGGTTCTTTAAAGTGGTCATCAGAAGCCCCGGTTCATCAGGCACATAAAGAAGAGCACGGTCGTTCAGTCAAATATGTAAGAAGCTCTTTATTTGTCAGAGAAGTGACCTTTATTTACATATTTCACAGATGGATGAATGGCTGTTAAATCACTGCTCCCTACCATGGGGAGGGCCCCACACGGAGGGTCTCATGTTATCCTGTGTTTTAAACATTATGAAAACATTTCTTCCCTACAGATGATTCATAAATTATCTTTTGCATAGTTACAGGATGACACTTTTTTTTATTAACTTGCCATTATGTCCAAAATTAAGAACACAAACTCAAACTCTCAGCATCTTAAGTGTAAGAAGGGATGGTTTAAATTGGGAGGAAAGACCAATTCCAAAAGTTAGACTTTTGGTTATGTCAGTATGGTATTTTAGTGGGTAGAAGAAGTGTTATTGTCAAAGCTCCACATGGTTTTTAAAGCAGAAGAGACATGGAAAAGGAGAGAAGAAGAAGAAATACAATGATGATGCAACATTCATCTAAGAAGCCATGGAAGAGAAACACAACTACTGACGAGCTCATCTATATTAATTACAGCACTAATGTCCAAAACACAACCCAAAGTACCAAATCATACTTAACATCACATGTTAGTCTGGTCTTTAACCGGTGACCAGCGCTTAAGTTCTTCTGCTGAACCCAACAGGAAGAAGGTAGAAGCCAAGTGAGTGCCACAGGCGTCTGTTGGACTGTCCATTTGTCTTACTGTACAGATGCACTATGTTCACTAATTAGACTGCTGTGCTCTCTCACTCTTGTGCATTTGCTACATGCTGTGCTGCGACCAATGCACAATTGCAGGAGAATGACCCACATTGTTAAACAACATCACATACAAGACGCATGCCTGCGTGGTAAAGCCAAACGATTCCCAGGTCAGAGGTCAAAAGGTTAAATGCCGCTTGGTGTTGAATCATCACTGAATTCTTGTTTTGTGTGTCAGATTGCGAGGACCTGTAGGGTCAGCATATCGTCCTTGTCCATCAGGTCCTGGTCCATCAAGTCCCGGACCATCAGGTCCAGACCATCCAAACATGCTTCAGTGTTACTTCTTATCAGCAGCGTTGTGAAACAGCTGGTCGTACGAGGGCGGGGGGTGGTTGCAGTAGGATGGCGGCGGTGGATAGGAGCTCATCATGGGGTGGGCGGAGCCTGGCTGTGATGGATACACCGGAGTTGCCGCGGAAACGCCTGGGTCCGCCATCATTCCGTTGACACCAAAGCCCTGCATGGTCCCTGGCTGCTGCAGAACTAGAGAACACAGAGGAGTGTGGATGGGTCTGTCTGTCTGTCGGTCTGTGTGTGCGCTTCTTCCCCCAATAACAATCTATAAGGCTGTATTTGAGTCACTTATTAAAGGTACTGATACGTTTACTCTATCTAACTATATTAGAGTGTCTATTAGTGTATTAGTTAGCTCTATTATAGTGTATATTAGTGTATTTGAGGTATCTCCATTAGTCACCACAGTGTTACCGCAGTGTTACTATACCCCCACCACAGTGTTACTATACCTCCACCACAGGGTTACTATACCCCCACCACAGTGTTACTATACCTCCACTACAGTGTTACCATACCCCCACCACAGTGTTACTATACCCCCACCACAGTGTTACCATACCCCACCACAGTGTTACTATACCCCACCACAGTGTTACTATACCCCACCACAGTGTTACCATACCCCCACCACAGTGTTACTATACCCCACCACAGGGTTACTATACCCCCACCACAGTGTTACCATACCCCCACCACAGTGTTACTATACCCCCACCACAGGGTTACTATACCCCACCACAGGGTTACTATACCCCCACCACAGGGTTACTATACCCCCACCACAGGGTTACTATACCCCCACCACAGGGTTACTATACCCCCACCACAGTGTTACTATACCCCCACCACAGGGTTACTATACCCCCACCACAGGGTTACTATACCCCCACCACAGTGTTACTATACCCCCACCACAGTGTTACTATACCCCACCACAGTGTTACCATACCCCCACCACAGTGTTACTATACCTCCACCACAGTGTTACTATACCCCCACCACAGTGTTACTATACCCCCACCACAGTGTTACCATACCCCCACCACAGTGTTACCATACCCCCACCACAGGGTTACTATACCCCCACCACAGTGTTACTATACCCCCACCACAGTGTTACCATACCCCCACCACAGGGTTACCATACCCCCACCACAGTGTTACTATACCCCACCACAGTGTTACCATACCTCCACCACAGGGTTACTATACCCCCACCACAGGGTTACTATACCCCCACCACAGGGTTACTATACCTCCACCACAGGGTTACTATACCCCCACCACAGTGTTACTATACCCCACCACAGTGTTACCATACCCCCACCACAGTGTTACATACCCCCACCACAGGGTTACCATACCCCACCACAGTGTTACTATACCTCCACCACAGTGTTACTATACCTCCACCACAGTGTTACTATACCTCCACCACAGTGTTACCATACCCCACCACAGTGTTACTATACCTCCACCACAGGGTTACCATACCCCCACCACAGTGTTACCATACCCCCACCACAGTGTTACCATACCCCCACCACAGTGTTACTATACCCCCACCACAGTGTTACCATACCCCACCACAGTGTTACTATACCCCACCACAGTGTTACCATACCCCACCACAGTGTTACCATACCTCCACCACAGGGTTACCATACCCCCACCACAGGGTTACCATACCTCCACCACAGGGTTGCCACAGTGTAACAATACCTCCACCATAGAACTGGTAAACTAAACTTTTCCCGTAGCCGGTGGGAATACCCCCCCCTGTGAAATAGTGATTGACTTATTAAAATAAAGTCCTCTTGCATATCTTGTATTCCGTGTCTGCTTTTGGGTATCTGTCTGCCTCTCCGGTCCGCGGGCCACGACGTGTATCTTCCTGAAGCGTTTGTGAAGTGTGAAGTGTTTCTAATGTTTTATCCTATGAGGCTTTCATTTAGTACCCCCGTCCACTGGGGTTCAGAGGGACAGCTAAGTGTGTTTACCTGGCGTGGAGACGGCTTGTCTGGTGAAGGACACGTTGAAGGCCGGATCGTCGCTCAGCGGTGACGGATACATTCTCCTGCGGATAAAGAAGCCTGCGCCACAGCAGAACAGCACTCCCACCATCAGGAGAAGCCTGAGACGCACACAGAGGGGGAAAGGGCAGTATTATCATAGTGTTATCATAGTGTTATCATAGTGTTATCATAGTGTTATAGTGTTATCATAGTGTTATAGTGTTATCATAGTGTTATCATAGTGTTATAGTGTTATCATAGTGTTATAGTGTTATCATAGTGTTATCATAGTGTTATAGTGTTATCATAGTGTTATCATAGTGTTATCATAGTGTTATCATAGTGTTATCATAGTGTTATCATAGTGTTATAGTGTTATCATAGTGTTATAGTGTTATCATAGTGTTATCATAGTGTTATCATAGTGTTATCATAGTGTTATCATAGTGTTATAGTGTTATCATAGTGTTGTTATACTGTTGTTATAGTGTTATCATAGTGTTATCATAGTGTTGTTATACTGTTGTTATAGTGTTATCATAGTGTTATCAGTGTTGTTATACTGTTGTTAGTGTTATCATAGTGTTATCATAGTGTTATACTGTTGTTATAGTGTTATAGTGTTATCATAGTGTTATCATAGTGTTATCATAGTGTTATAGTGTTATCATAGTGTTATCATAGTGTTGTTATACTGTTGTTATAGTGTTATCAGTGTTGTTATACTGTTGTTAGTGTTATCATAGTGTTATCATAGTGTTGTTATACTGTTGTTATAGTGTTATCAGTGTTGTTATACTGTTGTTAGTGTTATCATAGTGTTATAGTGTTATCATAGTGTTATCATAGTGTTGTTATACTGTTGTTATAGTGTTATCAGTGTTGTTATACTGTTGTTAGTGTTATCATAGTGTTATCATAGTGTTATCATAGTGTTATACTGTTGTTATAGTGTTATCATAGTGTTATCATAGTGTTGTTATACTGTTGTTATAGTGTTATCATAGTGTTGTTATACTGTTGTTAGTGTTATCATAGTATTATCATAGTGTTATAGTGTTATCATAGTGTTATAGTGTTATCATAGTGTTATAGTGTTATCATAGTGTTATAGTGTTATCATAGTGTTATAGTGTTATCATAGTGTTATCATAGTGTTATCATAGTGTTATAGTGTTATCATATTTAGTGGGCCCACATGTGACATCTTCATCCCCTGTTAGCTCTTAAGCTAGGTATTCCCACGTGTCTGCTGCCTAGGTTATCTAGGTTGCCAAAAATATGTTCGCCAGACCCATTTCCAAATGGGTATTGGTGTGGGACCTCTAAGTTCCAAGCGGCGTAGACCAAAATGCCTCAGGTAAGCACCTAGGTCGATTGTGCATGTAGAGTCTAATGTAGAGTCTAATGTAGAGCATGTATAGTGTAATGTAGAGCATGTAGAGTCTAATGTAGAGCTTGTAGAGTGTAATGTAGAGAATGTAGTCTAATGTAGAGCATGTATAGTCTAATGTAGAGCATGTATAGTCTAATGTAGAGCATGTAGAGTCTGTAATGTAGAGCATGTATAGTGTAATGTAGAGCATGTAAAGTCTAATGTAGAGTATGTGTAGTCTAATGTAGAGCATGTAGAGTGTAATGTAGAGAGGTATAGTGTAATGTAGAGCATGTAGAGTGTAATGTAGAGTATGTAGAGTCTAATGTAGAGAATGTAGAGTCTAATGTAGAGCATGTAGAGTGTAATGTAGAGAGGTATAGTGTAATGTAGAGCATGTAGAGTGTAATGTAGAGCATGTAGAGTGTATTGTCCACAAAGGTGGAAATTAGCCTCAGGCTTCATTGTAATAGTACATTTTAAGAGTCTCAGGTTTCCTCTTTGTTACTAGGATACATCTTTTAAATGTCACACACAATAAAAGGTTGATTCATAATCCCTGAACATGTATTGAATGTCTGGAGACGGTAACTCACCAGAAGTACCATAGTCTCTGGATGGAGAGAGCTCTCACACAGCAGCGGGTCCCACAGCAGTCCTCATAGGAACGACATCTGCAACACACACACACACACACACGTTAAACCAAACCTCACAGAGACTAATTCACTTCAAATAGCACATGTCTGAGGATGTACATAACTTCTACATCATTGAGGAGCATCCACAGTGGATCTTCAACGGGGTCCTACGTATGAGCCACGCTCAACATACTGCCCTCATCCACCACCACGACCCAGTTATCCAGGAGAGATGTTTCACTGGAGACCCCAGCAGTCTACAGAGTGAGGTCCCCAGTCACCCCTGACCTCTCATCTACTCCCACCTTCTCCAAGCTCTCTTCACACAAGTGTCAAATATGACATTTCTCATATACTGTAGATGGGAACAAGGAATGGCTTTGTGTTCTACATTCAAATATTTCAGATGATCATTTAGTTTGTTTTTGTTTTATATGGCGATAATAATCCTATACAACCCATTTATTTTTGTACTAATTGTATCTAAGGTGCTAGGTTACATTTATAGAGTCGGTTTAACGGCTGACCAAATGTCTCCTTTGTATTGGATTATAACACATTGCTGTACCGAGCCAAAATAGTCCTATTATGCGTCTTGTGGGCAATAAAGAGGGTTTCAGTATGGGGGAAACTACTGGCATTCTGAAATCCTCCATCGCTTTAATGGAGCAGTCAGCAGTATTATTAAAAAGGCAGTATCAGCATCTTCTCCACTACATCTCTTCCCTGTTTACCACTGAGCATCTATCTCCTCCACTATCTCCTCCACTGTTCACCACTGAGCATCTATCTCCTCCACTGTTCACCACTGAGCATCTATCTCCTCCACTGTTTACCACTGAGCATCTATCTCCTCCACTGTTCACCACTGTTTACCACTGAGCATCTATCTCCTCCACTGTTCACCACTGAGCATCTATCTCCTCCACTATCTCCTCCACTGTTCTCCACTGTTCACCACTGAGCATCTATCTCCTCCACTATCTCCTCCACTGTTCTCCACTGTTCACCACTGAGCATCTATCTCCTCCACTATCTCCTCCACTGTTCACCACTGAGCATCTATCTCCTCCACTGTTCACCACTGAGCATCTATCTCCTCCACTGTTCACCACTGAGCATCTATCTCCTCCACTGTCTCCTCCACTATCTCCTCCACTATTCACTGCTGAGCATCTATCTCCTCCACTGTTCACCACTGAGCATCTATCTCCTCCACTGTTCACCACTGAGCATCTATCTCCTCCACTGTTCACCACTGAGCATCTATCTCCTCCACTGTTCACCACTGAGCATCTATCTCCTCCACTGTTCACCACTGAGCATCTATCTCCTCCACTGTTCACCACTGAGCATCTATCTCCTCCACTGTTCACCACTGAGCATCTATCTCCTCCACTGTTCACCACTGAGCATCTATCTCCTCCACTGTTCACCACTGAGCATCTATCTCCTCCACTATTCACTGCTGTTCACCAGTCGTGTTGATGCCCCACAGTTGTATTTATATTAAATGGTGTGAAATAACGGTAAAAACATTAACATGAGTCGTTAATTGACTCTTTAATTGCTAATTTTATTGATACAGTATTTTATTATAGTCAAACTGTATCACTTAGTATTTGAGTGATATGTTGTTCAGTGGGATGTTACACATCCTGCATTATAAAAGATAATACATATATACATAATATATAATACATATATGCATAATACATTAAAAAGACCAAAGAGGACAGATGACCATTAGTACTTCCATGAAGTAGACTCAATACATAAACGGACCACAGAGGACAGATGACCATTAGTACTTCCATGAAGTAGACTCAATACATAAACGGACCACAGAGGACAGATGACCATTAGTACTTCCATGAAGTAGACTCAATACATAAACGGACCACAGAGGACAGATGAGTGTCGGTACTCACATGAAGTAGACTCAATACATAAACGGACCACAGAGGACAGATGACCATTAGTACTTCCATGAAGTAGACTCAATACATAAACGGACCACAGAGGACAGATGAGTGTCGGTACTCACATGAAGTAGACTCAATACATAAACGGACCACAGAGGACAGATGACCATTAGTACTTCCATGAAGTAGACTCAATACATAAACGGACCACAGAGGACAGATGAGTGTCGGTACTCACATGAAGTAGACTCAATACATAAACGGACCACAGAGGACAGATGAGTGTCGGTACTCACATGAAGTAGACTCAATACATAAACGGACCACAGAGGACAGATGAGTGTCGGTACTCACATGAAGTAGATGGGGTATCCTCCTTCAAAATACCAGCAGTACTTTTTTCCGTCGACACACTGTAGAACAAACCAAACACAGCGTGCCTTCATGTTAATGAACAGAACACAGAAGTTAGCTATATTGCCATTACCAACACATGGTATCCATGGTATATTGGCTTGTGAAGAGGCAATCATCAAGCCAACCATTACAACAACAATGCTGCCATCTTCTCCCAGTGCTGCCACAGGAGGGCAATTGGGAGGGCAATTAAAACAACAGAGTGTGAACAGGTCAAGAAAATAAATGTCAACTATCAACATACAAGCCCCTCTTAAAGCACACAAACACACACACACACACGTCATTATGCTGGTTCTGTGTGAAAGGGGATTTAAAAGGCAAAGCCTGCATAATGACACATCTTCTTTAGGGCGATATTGCAGGATCTCTGTGTAAAAGAGACGAGGAACTGATTACTATATTGGGTCAATTACATTCATACATGCTGAACTTAATGAGCAAACATGGACAACTTTGCCATGTTATATATGCTTATACAGGTGTTCTTATTAATATAATCACTGTGCTGTTTCTGTTGTATTACAGGCATCACTGCTGAACAACACATCTGTAGAAATAAGAAAAAAATGAACTTTTAAATATAATTCTATATAATGTGGGATGGGAAAGAGAAAGAGGGAAACAAGCAGGAAAGTATATTGTTTGTTTTTGTTGTACCCCCGGTGATAGAAAAAGAGAGATAGGCAGGCATTTACAGGCCAGAGCTACTTGGAGGCACACCAGCAAAGGGGTTCCTTCAGGTCATGGCTGCTGGAGGAGCCTGGCAGCGTAGTGGAACACTCAGCATGGAAACTAATGGAAGGAAGTCAACAAGAAAGAAAGGGACGTGCCAGGGCCGATTCTCTCCCAGGGTAGGAGTTAGTAGTTAGAGTTAGTAGTTCCTCCAGTCTCACGCCAAGGTTCATATCCAACCATAGTCATTCCAGCAGGAAATAAAATACACTGCACAGCCTTTATGCCAGCTATATGTTTTATATATATATATATATATATATATATATATATATATATATATATATAAATAAATAAAAACTTTACAGATCTAAGCCCCTTTAACTTTGGATTAAAGTACTGTTCTTCTGAAGGCCAAACTTCTAAAGGCAAGGGTAACGGGGCCTGTTTAATATGTAAATAAAGTAAGTCACTGAACTATAAGGTTTGGTCTTTTCTCTGTGGTCATTCTCAATGGGTTTGGTACTCAACATGCCCCATCAGTAGAGAGAGTTGGTGTCCAGCTCTGTTCATTGTTTTATTTTAATTAAGGGTAGAGTGGAGCTATATGTCTCTTTAGTCTTCTCAGGGGACAGAAACAGCCATTACATAAGTGTCCTTTGGCTCTTTGGTTGGCTGGTCCGTGGGCGGTGGGGATGGACCAACCAGTAACTGCCGTTTGTTCAGAGAAAGGCCTTCAGGGATAAGGTGGTGGGGGAGGGGTACCATCATGTGAGAATTGGGATTCTTTGCGTCCGACAATACGTAAAAAAAAATTTGGAAGAAAAAAGGTAACATCAATGTTATCTAAGTGGAAGCAAAATAATAGTACTGTCCTACAGAGGGCGCTATTGTGTCTTCGTCAATGGCCATTTGCATCAACTATGTTCTGTTCGTCCACGTTTATTAAATAATAATAAAGAAATAAATAAAGACCTGTAGAACCTTTGTAGAAAATACATCATAATACAGTATTTACAGAATCGCAATAGCACAAAATGTTGATGGTCAATGTAGGGCACTTGGGTCAAACAGAGGAGGCGGACCCAATGTCAATCAGAAGCATGGACACACACACACACACACACACACACACACACACACACACACACACACACACACACACACACACACAGTGCAGAGGTTGATTCAAATAGTTCCTAATACTTTTTTAGGACAGAATGATATTAATCATTAGTCATTTTACTATTTGAGACACTTGGAGAGTAGGCCATAGCATGCCAGAATGCCTTCTATTGTACTAACAAAAAATGTATGAAGATGTATTCACTTTTCCTTGTGATAATTTGTCAAATTATAATTTGACAAATTCATTCATCATTCTGTTTCCCAATGAATATCAGTCTGGCCTTGGCTGGGCAGGACTTGATTAAAAAAAAAAAACAGCCAATCAGAGTGACGCTCTTCCACTCTCTCTGCTTGCCGAATCCGGTTGAAAGTAAAGCAAAAACGTATTATCCTCTGAAAAAGCCTTCTGTGCAGATTTCTGTTCATTTTATGAACATTGTTAATCAGTCTTTCGGATAAAACAACTGTTTTGATTGCTCTGTGGATTGCTCCGCTTTCCTTGGTGCGCGTCAATATCGATGGATTTGGCTGCACTACTTGTTTGTCCTGAGCTGAGACTTCAAACCCAGCGCTGATCGGTCCTTAGTTAGTCAAACCCCTAGTTTCATGGTTCAACATAGTAACACATAAAGGGTTACACCCAGTTTCATGCAGGCAGGTGCTGGATGTGGTGTGTGTGCGTATGTGTGTGGATGTGGTGTGTGTGCGTATGTGTGTGGATGTGGTGTGTGTACGTGTGTGTGTGGATGTGGTGTGTGGGTGGATGTGGTGTGTGTGTGGATGTGGTGTGTGTGCGTATGTGTGTGGATGTGGTGTGTGTGCGTATGTGTGTGGATGTGGTGTGTGTACGTGTGTGTGTGGATGTGGTGTGTGGGTAGATGTGGTGTGTGTGTGGATGTGGTGTGTGTGCGTGTGTGTGGATGTGGTGTGTGTGCGTATGTGTGTGGATGTGGTGTGTATACGTGTGTGTGTGGATGTGGTGTGTGGGTGGATGTGGTGTGTGTGTGGATGTGGTGTGTGTGCGTATGTGTGTGGATGTGGTGTGTGTACGTGTGTGTGTGGATGTGGTGTGTGTGTGGATGTGGTGTGTGTGTGGATGTGGTGTGTGGTGCGTGTGCGTGGATGTGGTGTGTGTACGTGGATGTGGATGTGGTGTGAGTGTGCATATGTGTGTGGATGTGGTGTGTGTGTGTGGATGTGGTGTGTGTACGTGTGTGTTTGTGGATTTGGTGTGTGTGTGTATGTATGGTTAACGTGAGATGAAATGTTCACCTTCAATACCTCGCATCAGGCTAGTCCTGTAAATGGTTCCCCATAGTATTCTTCCCTTCTCAATGCCTAGATATAACAGGCACATCTTGTTATTAATGCAAAGCTATTACAACCTGAGTAAACACTGCATCAACTGAGCTCTATGTAGGGTTCAACTGAGCTCTATGTAGGGTTCAACTGAGCTCTATGTAGGGTTCAACTGAGCTCTATGTAGGGTTCAACTGAGCTCTATGTAGGGTTCAACTGCATGTGCAATAGTCAAGCCAAGTAATGAACTATTATGCTTTATGATAGAATACTTTAGGTGAATCACTTGTCAGGGTCTGTTAGGTTCTGTGGTAAAATTGGCAATCAAACACATACAACCTGTATATTTACGTGTGTTATCAATGTATAATATATATATATATACATATATTTGCAACAAATACTATAAATATATCAGGCCTATTAAATATAGCTATGATATTATTGATATGTCTGAAACTATTGCAGATAGAAAAATGCAGTGGCAGTTATTTTCCTACGTAGTTTCAAAAACTTTTCCTGTCACATTTATTTTCTATTCTATATTGTCAAAAGAGCAGAGTTGTCTTTGTTTTGACATGTTTGTACCTAACAATCAAACTGACACTGACATAAGTCATTTTCAACCCATATACCCACTCAGAACTAAATTGAATTAAAGCAGCATTTGTATGCAGTGTGAGAACAAAGACTGTGGAAGAACAGCTCCTACATCCGCCCTGTTAGCTGCTTGTCCTGAGTGCCAATAATCAGGAATAAAGCTGGTCCAGAGTGGACTTAGAGGACTGAATGCCTCTTTTATACCAACAAACAAGTGCTCCTGCAACTCCTGGATACGCTTTAAAGATAAAAGCTACATCGAAAGCTATGTGCTATGAGCTTTATTGTGTATTAGTGATTTATTGGTGAAGCTTTTTTAGCTACATTGTGTTTCTGTCTCAATACTGAACAGCCTTTACAATTGTATACTTATTTAATAGGGCAGTATTTCTGTTTACTTGTGTCAGTGTGTATAACTAGGTGTGTACAGATACAGGTCCCTGTATAACTAGGTGTGTACAGATACAGGTCCCTGTATAACTAGGTGTGTATGGATACAGGTCCCTGTATAACTAGGTGTGTAGGATACAGGTCCCTGTATAACTAGGTGTGTACGGATACAGGTCCCTGTATAACTAGGTGTGTAGGATACAGGTCCCTGTATAACTAGGTGTGTATGGATACAGGTCCCTGTATAACTAGGTGTGTATGGATACAGGTCCCTGTATAACTAGGTGTGTACAGATACAGGTCCCTGTATAACTAGGTGTGTAGGATACAGGTCCCTGTATAACTAGGTGTGTACAGATACAGGTCCCTGTATAACTAGGTGTGTATGGATACAGGTCCCTGTATAACTAGGTGTGTATGGATACAGGTCCCTGTATAACTAGGTGTGTAGGATACAGGTCCCTGTATAACTAGGTGTGTACGGATACAGGTCCCTGTATAACTAGGTGTGTAGGATACAGGTCCCTGTATAACTAGGTGTGTACAGACAAAGGACCATAGCATCAGTCTCACCAACTACCAATAAGCTCCTATCTATTATTATCTAAAATTATTATTATCTATTATTATACTATCTATTATTATACTATCTATTATATTATGTATTACAGCCTAAAAGACACACAGCAAATCTTCCATTAGCAGTCCAGTGATTACATTCCTTTGTTGAGGTGAATCCTTCATTATACTGCCACCATAGCGTTACATTAAACCTACTAAACCACACGTGTTCCTCTAGATGACAGTTAATGAATAATAATAATAATATATAATAATAATAATAACAGTAAGAATAAAGCCTCACCTCTAGCAGTAGCGTCAGCGCTAGCAGACTCTTCATGTCTTCTGTATCTCCTCCACTCCTACTGAACGAGACACGTCGATATACCGCTCATAACACCAGGAGGAACACGTTACCAGCTCGATACATACAATAGATCTAATACATATGATATGATTTATGATGTATCTATCATAAGAGCAGGGAGAGGCTCCCAAACCAGACCGCTCCCTTTAACCTCTTAATGAAACACATCCATCTGATGCACGCGGTGTGTCACAGTGGAGCTTATTAACCACATGAAACACCTGATCATATTAAAGAGTTAAAGATATTAAAACATATATATATATATATATATATATATATATATATATATTTATATATTTATATATTCTATATAAGGACGTGATTCAACGCCCCTCCCCCTCCCGCTCTCTCTCTCTCTCTCTCTCTCGCTCTCGCTCTCTCTCTCTCTCTCTCTCGCGCGCGCTGCTGCTGCAGCAGCAACAGCAGAGGTGCGCGCGCATCCTAAAGCCCGAAGGGAAGGATGAACCTCAATCTCAGAATAATAATATAAATATAGAAATGCAAATAATAATAATAATACAAATAATAATAATTCAAATATAAATTTTATTATTAATAAATATCAATCTTATTGTCAATAATTATCAATGTCATTGTTCATATATATCAATATTATTGTTCATAAATATCAATGTCATTGTTCATAAATATCAATGTTATTGTTCATAAATATCAATGTCATTGTTCATATATATCAATATTATTGTTCATAAATATCAATGTCATTGTTCATGAATATCAATGTTATTGTTCATAAATATCAATGTCATTGTTCACAAATATCAGTGTCATTGTTCATAAATATCAATGTCATTGTTCATAAATATCAATATTATTGTTCATAAATATCAATGTTATTGCTCAGAAATATCAATGTTATTGTCATGCCATACATATTCTTTGTTGTTTTAGTGCAATCCAGCTGATACTATATTTCTATATACGAAAGCATTTTGGTTAATTTTTATTCAGACAAATGTTTTTCTAATTCCTTAGCTTTAGTCATAGTTCAACAGAATCATGACGTTCGTGAATGTTTATTTAAATAGTGTCACATAGTTATGTTATGCAAACTGCTTCTGCACACTGAACTGTATGTATCATGTGTTATGACACGCTCTGGACAGTTATGGAATTATGTAAAAGCAAAATAAGATAATTTGGATGACAAGTAAAAAGCTTGAACCTTATGATAATAACCTTATGGATAAGGTTTGTTAACTGTCTGCTGTCGAGTTGCACAAATGGATGCTCAATAGAGTCAGAAGAGTTGTTAATATATATATCAATGTTAATCCAGTTCACTCCATGCTACCAACTTAAAAATATAAAAAAGCTATTATGTGAATGGAACGTGTTACTCGTTGTGTGTGTAGTGAGTGCCATCTAAACGTTATCATTTACAGAACTTGAATGATATGGTCTCTGAAGAGAGATAAGGCCTTTGGGATGACATTGTGGCTGCTCACTGACGCCGCCTACTGGTCGTGCAATGTACGAGGCAGGATGTTCATTAGTGGTCCACTTAATGAGTTCACCATATCAATTCATCAATTCATCTCAATTTCTTTGTAATGTACCTTTAATTTAAAAAAAGTAGCCTACCATACATGTTAATTTACATACCAATACACAACAAAGCAGAATTGTGTAGTGTGTGTTATGGTGGTCAGTCAAAAGGCACTGTCTTTGATATCCGTCTGCAGCATACAGTTCTCCCAAGCCAAGGATATAATGTATTCAATCAATACACAGTGACTTTTCTATTACATTGTCCATACCAATGATTAATGTAGTCATTTTAAAACCACATTTTAGTGATTGCATGAGATGAACATGTGAACACAAACGTTTATTGTGTGTGTAGCAGGAACACTGGGTTCACTGTCCCACACTCATCTCTAGGCCCTGAACTCATCACCTAAAGTAGGTCAACTCCTCCCCAGAGCCAACCCCTAATTAACTCAGGGGGATTTAAGGCACCTGTGACATCATGGCAGCCTTTGGTTGTTTGCTGCCTGCCTGTTGCCACATGGCCACCTTAAGGGTAGGTCAATTGTCAGATACTGGATGTCATGTTTGATCAGCAACTTAATATTCCTCATGTGCATCTTATATTAGCACTGAATGACATCCATTTGTATTAGCCTACTGTCAGCTTGTATCCTGGTCCACCTGGTGTTCCTTTGGCCAAGTGTGACGCCTGAAGTTCCTGTTAACCTGGAGGGATGTGTGTTGTTCCCCCTGACCCTGCTTAGTACTTTAATATCAATCATACTGAGTAGTGGTAAGTTTATAATTACCTAAGTTAAAAGATTTGAATGTGTACTTCTGTATTGTAATCTAATGTACAATGTGTTTTTCCTACTAGGTGGTATCAGCTGTTTTTTTTGCTACAGTTAGGTTTTGCTTGAGTTTTTAGGTTTTTGTTTCAATTTAGTTTTGCCGTCTTATATTTAGGATTTTTGTGTATTTTACTGCTTGTTTGGACCAACTGGATAATTGTTTCTTCTGCTTTATACTCATGTGTTGTTTCTTTGCCCCTTGTAGTGGAGTTGGAGCCAGCTAGTGGTGGAGGCACACGGTCTGATTCCCTTCACGGCTTGTAGTGGTAGGAGCACTAGTGAGTGTTGGTTTGCAGTGAACACCGGTGGTGGGTAAGGGGGACACAGCCCTGTTAGACTGCCTCCCCCTGGCCGGTGGTGGGTAAGGGGGACTCAGCCCTGTTAGACTGCCTCCCCCTGGCCGGTGGTGGGTAAGGGGGACTCAGCCCTGTTAGACTGCCTCCCCCTGGCCGGTGGTGGGTAAGGGGGACACGGCCCTGTTAGACTGCCTCCCCCTGGCCGGTGGTGGGTAAGGGGGACACAGCCCTGTTAGACTGCCTCCCCCTGGCCGGTGGTGGGTAAGGGGGACTCAGCCCTGTTAGACGGCCTCTCCCTGGCTGGCATCTGCCCACTCCCCTTTTCCCCTCATTGATTTTAGTAATTTCCTATATAAAGTGTTTTTACCAAGAATAAACAAATAAATGTGATTGACATTTTGAAATAAACTGTTAAACTTTTTCATTATAATTGAACCTCGTCTGTTTTGTGTCAGTCATGAACTTGTAGAGTTCTTCTTATTTCTGAGGTGTAGATTAAATCTCTCCTGGGGTGAAATTCCCCAGGTGGCGTTGTCAGGCATTTGGTATTTGGGAGGCTCTGCCTTTAGAAACGACCACCCGCCACATGTGCAAATGTATTCAATTGTTGTAAAACGGTTATCTGAATTATTGTGTATGTGGCAAAAAAGGGGAAATGTTGTTTGACAAAACAGTATGCATTAATGTCATATTGGACCATATTGCCAATTAAAAAAGGATGATATTATACATTTTTGAGTTGATTTAACACCAATTAGTCTACAACAAAATGATTATTGTGTATATGTAACATGCAAGCCTCGTTGGCACCCTAGATCAACCACTAACAGACGGAGACCAGCCTGGGTTGGGTTTCTTTAGAAACCCGTCCAATAAAGAAGGGAGAAGAGTAGATTTGTGCTGTTCAACGCACCTCCGTCCCAGGGAGGGAAAGAAGGGAAAGCATCCAAGTACACATGTCTTCAACCCTCCTGTGTTGTTGGTTTCACACCCGGCCGTCAGCAGAGGGCAGAGGTCGATCTGCCTCTACTTGGTTATTGTTGAATGTCTCGTCTACGGCCAAACTAAAGTTGGTAAACCTGGTCGTGACCGCAACAATATACCGACGTAACACGTAATATACCAATATAACACGTACCGTCTCCTCTATGAATCCTTAGAGATGTTTGTGTCACAGAACGTCGTATTTAGCAGTAGTTTAAACATTAAGACGGCAGTGTTAGCGTGCTAGTTAGCTACCAGCTAACTAGGAGCTCCTTTAAGTTTAAAGTTAACTGCCACTAACTTTGCATTTATGAATTCTCACTAACTCAAGTTATTAGCTAACTCACTTTAAAGTTATTAAGTTCTAACTTCACGCTTTTTGTCCCAAAGTCCAGTATGTTCCTTTCGTTCCAGCTCTTCAGAGTTCTTCATGTACCAAGGGGATTTCTATTAGTCTGTATTCATATTTAATGTTGTATTAAACATGAAGCACGTTGTATATCTTCTTCACCGGCCAGAGCTCATTAACCCTTTTCATCGTATGAGTTAATATTGAATAAGTTACTTTATTATCAGCCTAAACTGTACAGGTCAACACTGATGATTAATGGGTGGTTTGTTGTGTCGGGGATAACATTGACAAGAAATATGAATGTCACAAGTTTATTAAGATTTAATTATGAGTCTACCTTCTGTTTATTGTTAAATGTGTTATTTTTGTATATTTTTAATTATGTTGGTTTTCTGTTGTGGCACATTTCTCATCTGGGAACAAAGTACATATTTTCTTGACTCATAAGTCAAGGTGAACTTGTAGTGTTTTTTGTAGTTTAAACAGACAGACCTCATCTTCCATCATGCTCTGCTCCTCCCAGAGCCTTACCTTGTGTGTCTCTAGTGGTTGACCTGTGACCTGTACTATGATGGCTACTGTACCAAGCTGCTGCTGGACTCCAGTCTCAGGGCGTGGCCTTCATCACCTTCTTCATGTGTGTGACAGCTGCTCCTCCACAGCGACCAGAAGATGGACCTGGAGCAGCTCTCTGACAGGTGACTGTTACTCTATCATCATATATCTATATCTATATGAATGGGCAGTCTAGTGGTGAGGGAGTTCCACTCTCAGCCCAAAGACTCCATGGCGTTGTGTTAAAAAATGTTTAAAGTGATTGCTATATATATATATATATATATATATATATATAGCAAAATACACACTTCAATCATATATCATTTTGTATTCATATGTATTAATACTAAGTATAAATAAATATTGGTATGCTAGTATTGAAGTAATTCTAATAATTTATTTATATTGTATTATGTATAGTCAACCTTTTGCATGATGTAGTGCAAGTATACTATATTTTAATATAAATATATAGATTTGTATTAGCAATGTAATTGCATTAGTAGTATTGACATATTGACCAGTATGACATTACGTTGTTACTATACTATTATGTATAAAGTTATTGTATAATGGTATAGTTCTTTAAAAAAATCAAAAGCAGTCATTTTCCTTCAATATGTTTATTCCCTCAGAGCTCACCCCCCCTCCTCCTTCCACACAGGGAAATAATACAAAGAGCATATCAATAAATAATGGTATAATTCTATCAATTTGCAGCTGCTGACCAATCACGGGTCATGAGGACCTGATGATTGGCGCTGCCATGGCGACGCCCCCTGAACCAACAAGGACTTTAAGGTCAGGTGACACTTCATTAATCCCATAAAGGTCAGAGATCAGCTCATTTTAAATATAATAATGTGATGATTTAGCATGTGTTATTCAGTCACTAGAGGACCTAGTATTGAGTAGTGTAATAGCTGTGTAATATTGTAATACCTGGTATACTGTAGTACCTTGAGTCGTGTTAACAGTAGAACCTAGTTACTGTAGTACCCAGTGTTGTAGGGTTGGGCACTGGTACTTCAACACTACACAAGTATGTGTTGTGTGTAGTAAATTGCAGTATTGTTCCCTGTGTGTTTCAGAGCAGAAGATGTTGGAGATCATAGGGGGAGGTGCTCTTGTCCATAATTCTCAACTTCCAGACCCTCTTCAACCAGCATGTGGTGCTGTGAAGAGGAGCTCATGGATCAAACTGATACATCATGTCTACACATGTTGTTTGTAGTTCCTGGAAATTGAAATAAAACATTTCCATTACAAAAACTTTCAACAGGCCCCTTTCTATCTCTCCTCAAGGGCTCTTTGCCAGTCCCCTAATGGTGGGGGAGAGAGGATGGTGGTTAAGCAGAGGTACATTTAACTTGTTGTACAGGTTGTTATATTGAACATCACATGATTGTTGCATTGATTACATGACACTGAATAGGACTCACCAGGACTTGAACCCCAATCTCCAGCGCTGATAACCAACAACACTCTCCACTGCACCACAAGGTCTGGGATGAGAACTGGTCTGAGGGTATATTTTACATTTATTTTTCACTTTTCCAAAATAAAGACATTGACAAGGAGACCAACCTCAGTGGGACTCGAACCCATAACCCCAGGGTTGATGGTCCACAGCTTACTCCAATAGGCCACAGAGACACTGGCTGAGAGATGGTTGGTGGTTATATTTGACATTACAAAGCACATGATATTGCAGGGTTTCCCCAGCAAACCATGAAACTGCAATTGCAGTTCTTAGAACTCTAGATCTACTAAGCCCCTTACCAACA
>CM051020.1:21230943-21330943 GCA_027704905.1 Muraenolepis orangiensis | reverse complement strand
ATTCCAGGACAATTTGGACAAAGTACAGCAGACATCAGTAGCCAGGGAGTATCAGTTTAATCTGGTCCATTTGATGACTTTGTAAACACAGCATAGGATCAAACCCAGAGTCTTTGGGCTGAGAGTGGAACTCCCTCACCACTAGACTGCCCATTCATATAGATATAGATATATGATGATAGAGTAACAGTCACCTGTCAGAGAGCTGCTCCAGGTCCATCTTCTGGTCGCTGTGGAGGACCAGCTGTCACACACATGAAGAAGGTGATGAAGGCGATGGCTGCTCCACCCACGCCCTGAGACTGGAGTCCAGCAGCAGCTTGGTACAGTAGCCATCATAGTACAGGTCACAGGTCAACCACTAGAGACACACAAGGTAAGGCTCTGGGAGGAGCAGAGCATGATGGAAGATGAGGTCTGTCTGTTTAAACTACAAAAAACACTACAAGTTCACCTTGACTTATGAGTCAAGAAAATATGTTTGTTATGTCTTTGTTCCCAGATGGGAAATGTTCAACAAAAACTACAGTAAAGTAAAATCATTAAAAAGAGATAAAAAGACTACAATTAACAGATATAGTCTATTAAAATCTTAATAGACAGTGACATGTTATATTAATATTTCTTGTCAACGTTATCACCGACACAACAAACCCATCCACACAGCGTTGACCTACTGTATTCCCATAGGCACTCAACAGAGGTTATGATCTTGCTTTTATGAGTACTTGAAAATATGACATTTTGAATATCTTGAGTTGATGGATCACAGACATATGCAACCAAACACTTAACATGCGTTAGTGTGGGTTTGCCATGACAAAGAGTATGAATACTTATTCCATTATTATATTTTTTTATTTGGACTGTGTTAGGGGGTGAATACTTTTACTACTATACTTACCATGCTAACCAGATAGCTTTGAGATTGAATTAAGTTATTTAGATTACGAGTTACGAAGCTTCTTCACATTGTTCGCACGTTAGCATTAACATTTCAAACGACTAGCATGCTAGCAGCAACGGTTAGTCAGGTGTTGGAATGTGTCGTTTTTCTCACAAAATATGGCAAGAAAAACGTTCATATTAATGTGTCCAAATAATAAATTTAGCGTCATCTGCCTCAAGCGACTTCCTTCTCAGCTCCTTACGCCTTGTAGCGTGTTTAGGTAGCTTCATTTAGCCACACAAACAACTTACCTAGCCTAGCTTAGCCAAGGTCCACAGCCAAAGAGGCTGGAGGTGATTGACAGGTGACAGCCAACAGCTGAAGGAAAAAGGGCGGGACAAACCCACGTGGACCAATGTCTATAACATTAAAGGCCCGTCCCCCTTGTGGTCCATTGATCACAACACTGTGGATGCAACTGCTGGATTGTTTCGGTTCGTTTTTAGTACCGATTACCGGCTGACTGAGCGGCATTATTATTTGTATTATTATTATTGTTAATAATAACGTGTGCATTGATATTTTTATTATGTAGGTCCGTTTAATATGTAAGGGTGACGAATAAAGGAATTCTGATACCCCCCCCACCCCCACGTTGTTTTAATGTTCCAGTCCCTCGGTGATAGTGGGGTTTGGTTTGGGGGTGATAGTAGGGTTTGGGGTGATAGTAGGGGTGGTGATAGTGGGGTTTGGGGTGATAGTGGGTTTGGGTTTGGGATGATAGTAGGGGTGGTGATAGTAGGGTTTGGGGTGATAGTAGGGGTGGTGATAGTGGGTTTGGGTTCGGGGGTGATAGTAGGGGTGGTGATAGTAGGGTTTGGGGTGATAGTAGGGGTGGTGATAGTGGGTTTGGGTTCGGGGGTGATAGTAGGGTTGGGGTTGATAGTAGGGGTGGTCAGGGGCGGACTGGCAATCTGGCAGTTCTGGCAAATGCCAGAAGGGCCGACGCAATTTTGGGCCGCCGTTTGCTGAAAAAATTAATTACGTAAAGAAATTCAACGCAGGTGGATCACACCGGCCCACTATATAGAATGGACCGTATCACACTACCCACTATATAGAATGGACCGTATCACACTACCCACTATATAGAATGGACCGTATCACACTACCCACTATATAGAATGGGCCGTATCACACTACCCACTATATAGAATGGGCCGTATCACACTACCCACTATATAGAATGGACCGTATCACACTACCCACTATATAGAATGGGCCGTATCACACTACCCACTATATAGAATGGACCGTATCACACTACCCACTATATAGAATGGGCCGTATCACACTACCCACTATATAGAATGGACCGTATCACACCGGCCCACTATATAGAATGGGCCGTATCACACTACCCACTATATAGAATGGGCCGTATCACACTACCCACTATATAGAATGGACCGTATCACACTACCCACTATATAGAATGGGCCGTATCACACTACCCACTATATAGAATGGGCCGTATCACACTACCCACTATATAGAATGGACCGTATCACACTACCCACTATATAGAATGGGCCGTATCACACTACCCACTATATAGAATGGACCGTATCACACTACCCACTATATAGAATGGACCGTATCACACTACCCACTATATAGAATGGACCGGCCCACTATATATTCTATATAGTGGGCCGGTTCCACCCCCTTTCTGAAAGTGGGCCGGTCAAGGGGCTAAATGCCAGGGCCGAATTTTTGTCCCAGTCCGCCCCTGGGGGTGGTGATAGTGGGGTTTGGGTTCGGGGTGATAGTAGGGGTGGTGATAGTGGGGTTTGGGTTTGGGGGTGATAGTAGGGTTTGGGGTGATAGTAGGGGTGGTGATAGTGGGGTTTGGGTTCGGGGTGATAGTAGGGGTGGTGATAGTGGGGTTTGGGGGTGATAGTAGGGTTTGGGGTGATAGTAGGGGTGGTGATAGTGGGTTTGGGTTTGGTTGTGATAGTAGGGGTGGTGATAGTGGGTTTGGGTTCGGGGGTGATAGTAGGGGTGGTGATAGTGGGTTTGGGTTCGGGGGTGATAGTAGGGTTTGGGGACCCCTGTCCTAACGTACCGTGAGGTCAGTATTGTGACCCAATGCTGCAGGACACGACAAGACGTGTTGTGGCTCCCCCGTGTGGACGTGGTGTGTACAACAGCAGTCGCCCAACAGTATAATGGCCATGCACATTAATTATGCCTTTGATTTGTATGTATATTTTGCTATAAATATTGAAATATATGCAAATCTCATTATTGTTATTTAATCGAATACAGAGGTTCAAATATATTTTTGGTTAAATAAACCGATCCCTTCTAAATAAAATGGTGGTGTGAACAGAACCGTGTTTTGGGAGAACCGCTACATCCCTAGTATATTAACAGTATATTTGATGTAAATGTTGTTTTTATGTTTATTCTGGACTGTATTTTTGAGTTTATATTTTTACCTGTATGCCATTTATATTCTTTGTTATTATTCATATTAATATTATATTTTTCCATCTTGAGCAGAGAAATTGTGACAAACACTTGGAAGAGTGATGGCCGTTCCTCTGGTGGAGACTGAGAGGACGGACATGGGACCTGGAAAGACTGAGAGGACGGACATGGGACCTGGAAAGACTGAGAGGACGGACATGGGACCTGGAAAGACTGAGAGGACGGACATGGGACCTGGAAAGACTGAGAGGACGGACATGGGACCTGGAAATACTGAGAGGATGGACATGATACCTGGAAAGACTGAGAGGACGGACATGGGACCTGGAAAGACTGCAGGTTGTGTGGATACTGGGGTTGTGGAGACTGGGACTGTCAGAAGAGTAGTTGTGGAGAGGACTGGGGCTGAAGAGGAGGTAGTTGTAGTCGTAGTAGTAGTTGTTGTAGTAGTTGTGGAGCTACTCACCCACGTACTCCGGTGTGTCCATGATCTCCCAGAGCTCGTGGTGGCTGCTGACCACGTGGGACAGACCAAAGTCCCTGAGCGGGGCCAAGCTGGTCAGCATGATGATCTGAGGCTGAGCAGACCGACACGCTATCAAAATATGTCACCAAACTATTCAAGATTCAAGATTCAAGACGTGTTGGAAAGATTCAAGTACAATGGAACGCTTACTCCCCATTGAACACTATATGCTATACTGTGTACTATACTTATACTATACAACACTATAATGTGTACTATACTTATACAATACAACACTATACTATAACAACACTGTACACAATAAAACTAACAATAAAAAGAACAATCACTAACAGATGCCAGCAAATTAGAACAATAACAACAACGTCCACAAACGTGATAGACAAATGCAACATGTGACACTCCACATTCTTAGAAGAAACGATGACTCAAAGTGGTTTACTATCGAGGATTAAAGCAACAGATTCAAAGAGATCCAAGAATCAGTCCAAAGGAGTGATCAATACTCATCTGATGATAAATAAACATATAATAATAATATATGTTGTTTATTATGTAGGCAGTATGCAAATACATTACATTACATTACATTACATTACACTACATTCATTTAGTCATCGCTTTTATCCAAAGTGACTTACAGTAGTGTGTTTAACAAAGGAAGGTAAGAGAACAACTCGTCACCAGAAGTCAAAAGTGCATTTAATTTCTAACAGAACTGAACCAGTGCTCAGGTAGAAGTACAATAAGTTCAGGTTATAGTACTATATATATATATATATATATATATACTTTTATAGCTAAAAGTATAATAAGTTGGCAAACAATAGAACAGTATCTAACTAACAATCTACTAAGACAATCTACCTAGCAAGACGCTAGTACGCTACTAAATTGTGATAACAAAATGAGGGGTTATTTCACAACACTGATTTCCAAAACTTCAAGACGGTTTTCTTTCATAAAAGCTTCAGATACATGATCATTTTATAATCCATTCCTTTCTGGCGGATGGGAGGTTTACAAGGTGTTGTATACAGTTGATAAACATTTACAACAACATATGTATGTCAACAACAACTGTGATGCATGCTGGTCTGTGTGTTAAGTGTGTGCACATGGGTGATCTGTGGGGACCTTGAGGTCCAGCTGGACCACGTTGTGGTGGAGGAAGGACACTCCTTCTCAGGGTTTGCCTGATCTGCCTTTCGGCCTCCTCATCACTGAAGGCCTCCTCCTGCTACCCCACGCACTGGTTCAATATACAGTATCTCCCCTCCGGCAGCGCTCCATAGACATAGATGTTACGGATGTACATGCCTGTGTGCAGACGGTTTTACACATCAATAAAAGCAGCACTGTTATGAGAGCAGAAGAGGCCCATTGAAGATCACTGTATAGAATAAAGGTAATCGGCTGTTCTCTTCACTTAAAGAGAAACTATGGGTCCATATCCTTAAGCAGTTTGTGTGGTAGTGTGTGTGTGTGTGGGGGTGTGTATCTGTGTGCTCATTCCCTAAAACCCACTGGAGACGAATGAAGCAGAAATAGAACAAAACCTCCAGAGATGGTAAAGCAATTATGAGCCGTCCAGGAGCTCTTGTTAACCCTTGGCCCGATGAGAGAACACAGTCAGAAGAGAAAGTTGCTTCAACTGTGCAAAGCAACATTTCTAGCTACACCATAAGGGCATCGGCCCACAAAATCGCCAAGAAAATAACCTCAAATCATTCCTGAGATAAACAAGTTACACGGGACGTCTCCTCAGACTGCTGCTCCATCCATCCTGTGCTGAGGGGCGTGGAGCGCAGGCTTAAGGTAATAAACGTTGGAGAGACTGAGACTCCAACACCACCCGTGGATGGGAGTGGATGACGGATGCTTCCGGGTGGCTTTGGCGCGCGTGCACTCATTTGATCTTCGAGATTAGAAAAAGGCTGAAAAATAAATGGCCCCCGCACTCGGAATGGAAGTGTCAAGAGATGAAATAACTCAAGGTTTAATCTTCATGGCCCATAGGGTAAATAAAGTCCTTTTTTTCTGTAGCCTTCTATCGCAGTTTACGTTTCAAATGGCTTTACAGGATCACAGTCGGACTGTTCTCGGAAGACCTGAACCTGAACCTTCAAATAGGCAAGAAATAAGAAAAGGATAAAACCTTTTAGGAACACATGCGCTCTGAGAGTCTTGGTATTAGGGGTCCAGCTCTACAAAGACCAGGAGATGGCGACTAAAAGCCACGTGTGAAATGACCCATTCACAGTGAGTTCCGTTTGAATCCAGAGGGGTAATCACAGTTAAGGTGATCATTTGGATTCAGGGAAAATATATCCTTGAAGACGGAGATTCAAAGAACACATTTTTTCTATGTTGGATATTTTCAAACAATACAATACACACCGAATGCTTACAGAATCCTTGTACCACACACACACACACACACACACACACACACACACACACACACACACACACACACACACACACACACACACACACACACACACACACACACACACACACAGGAGAGACATCTCCCGTGGTTATAGCCCGTTGTGTGGATATTGTTATGTTGGTTCTTCGTTAAATTAAGCCTTGAGTCTTAAACTAAGTAAGTCTTCAACAAGTGCTTCTGAAATCCTACCGATTATATTAAAGCCAGTGTATTTGTAACAGACGCCAGCAGGTGGCGCTGTTCAGTGGTAAACCTCACTCCCCGACACCTCAAATACGTTCCAGCGATGGAGCAAGAGCCCGTGGGCTTGTACAATGCTTACTCCCCATTCCCTCCCGCAGTATGAATTTCCTACAATTGAACACTATAAACTATACTATAAACTATACTATGGACTATACTTCAGGGAGACCAGAGATGGAGACACGCCCCCATCCTCATCAACGGGGCGGAGGTCCAGCGTGTCTCCAGCTTCAAATTCCTGGGGGTCCACATCTCCGAGGACCTCTCTTGGTCCCTCAATACGGCCTCACTGGTAAAGAAGGATGACCAGCGTCTCTTCTTCCTGAGGAGACTGAGGAAAGCCCACCTGTCCCCTCAGATTCTGGTGAACTTTTACCGGTGTGCTATCGAAAGCATCCTCACCAACTGCATCACAGTACAACGAAAAGCGCTGCAGAGGGTGGAGAAAACCGCCCAACGCATCGTTGGACTACCCCTCCCTGCAATAAACACCACCCACCACAAATGGTGTCTGAGGAAGACCCCTCTCACCCCAACCATGGACTGTTGGCCCTCCTCCCTTCCGGGAGGCGCTATAGAAACCTCTGTTCCAAGCCAAGCAGGCTTAGGAACAGCTTCTTCCCCTCAGCTGTCATCTCCCTGAACTCTGCTCCACGAAGACAGAACTGAAAAACTAACTGTAAAAACTAACTGTATCACAACTACCCACCTCTCTATAGTTTACATATTTATTACTAAGATACCTGTTTGTGAATGGACATACTGAGGAAGGATGCGGGTGTGGAGAGCTCCGGGGAGCTAGCCGGATGTATGGAGGACCCAAAAGATTGGAAGCTCCGGCAGCAGGCTCGTCTGAGGACGACCTAGATGAGATGATGTTTACTGTACCTGCCATATCTATTTAAATCTGTTGATACAACTGCTCCTACCCCTGTATATACATATACATTTATATATGCTCACTTGTATATACATTTACAGTTATATATTTTTATCCTGCTTTCAATAACTGCATACCCCTGATCACTACCTTTTAAATACTCACTTACCTATATATATATATATATATATACCTCATATCCCATTTAATACCTAGTAGTCTTTTAACCTGTACATTTGAACTGTAAATTATATTATATTACAATGCACTTTACTACATGTGCCCTCTGGTTAGATGCTACATTATTTTTGCTGTACTGTACTTGTGCTGTGAAATGACAATACATGTGAATCTAATCTAAACTTACTATACTACACAACACTATACTATAACAATATTGTACACAATAAAAATAAAGTGACTGATGGATGACATGTGTTGAATTGTGCAAAAAGCATTAAAAAAGCATTTTAAAGTGCCAGTAGTGCAGCAGCATCACGACCACAGGGCAGTAACTGTAATGAGTAACATGCCGGAGGTCGTGAGGTCCAGCCCAGTGCGGGTCACTTACTGTTACATTGGTGCCGTGACCCGGATCAGAGGGAGGTTTAGGGGGGTGAGTTGTAACGGACGCCAGCCGGTGGTGCTGTGCAGTAAAGTTAACCTCACTCCCGACACCCGAAGGACGTACTATAGCGATTGAAGCTAGAGCCCATTGGCTTAAGCTTCTCACCTCTGATGCCGGAGGTCGTGAGTTCGAGCCCAGTGCTGCTACATATGGTTGTGTGTGTGCATAATTGGAGGCTAAACATTTAATATACATTATATTTTTATATGATGTATTTTTGCCATAAAGCCTTTGAGACAAGGATCCAACAAGAAACCTAAGTTTAAAAAATATATATTATATATATAAATCTATATTATATCTATATAAATATATATTACACATTTAAGAAGGAACTGGAACGGTTTGCAGCGGAGTGTGAAGCGGCTGGGATGAGGATCAGCACCTCCAAATCTGAGGCTATGGTTCTTAGCAGGAAACCGGTGGATTGTCTACTCCAAGTAGGGAGGGAGTCCTTATCCCAAGTGAAGGAGTTCAAGTATCTCGGGGTCTTGTTCTCGAGTGAGGGGAGGATGGAGCGTGAGATTGACAGGAGAATAGGTGCAGCGGGAGCGGTATTGGGTGCACTTTGGCGCACCGTTGTAACCAGAAGAGAGCTGAGCCACAAGGCAAAGCTCTCGATCTACCGATCAGTCTTCGTTCCTACCCTCACCTATGGCCATGAGCAATGGGTAATGACCGAAAAGACGAGATCGCGAATACAAGCGGCCGAAATGAGTTTCCTCAGGAGGGTGGCTGGTATCTCCCTGAGGGATAGGGTGAGAAGCTCAGTCACTCGTGAGAGACTCAGAGTAGAGCCGCTGCTCCTTCGCGTAGAAAGGAGCCAATTGAGGTGGTTCATCTAGTAAGGATGCTTCCTCGGTCGCCTCCCGAGGGAGGTTTTCCAGGCACATCCAACTGGGAAGAGACCACGGGGCAGACCGAGGTACAGGTGGGAGGAGACCACGGGGCAGACCGAGGTACAGGTGGGAGGAGACCATGGGGCAGACCGAGGTACAGGTGGGAAGAGACCACGGGGCAGACCGAGGTCCAGGTGGGAAGAGACCACGGGGCAGACCGAGGTACAGGTGGGAAGAGACCACGGGGCAGACCGAGGTACAGGTGGGAGGAGACCACGGGGCAGACCGAGGTACAGGTGGGAAGAGACCACGGGGCAGACCGAGGTACAGGTGGGAAGAGACCACGGGGCAGACCAAGGTACAGGTGGGGTGACCTCATCTCCACACTGGCCTGGGAACGCCTCGGGATCCCCCAGTCAGAGCTAGTCCATGTTGCCAGGGAGAGGGAAGTTTGGAGTCCCCTGCTGGAGCTGCTACCTCCAAGACCCGACCACGGATAAGTGGTAGAAGATGAATGGATGGATGGACATTTAAGAAGAAAAATGTGATTAACCCCAGAGAAACAAACTCGGTCATTGAAGTGATGTCGCTGAACAACAACAACAAGAGGCCGTACTCTGTACTGGAATGAGGTCCTCTAGTGTGTGTTTGATAAGCTGCTCTGATAAACCCATGGCTGAGGGCCGCCCAGGGACCAGGGGCCGCCCAGGGACCAGGGGCCGCCCAGGGACCAGGGGCCGCCCAGGGGCCGCCCAGGGACCAGGGGCCGCCCAGGGGCCTTTGAGCGAACACAACCGCCTTGTGATGGAGGAGGAAAAAACAGACATACTTTTGCTTCATATCTGACCTGCTTTAGTCAGCTTGCTGTAAACACACACACCGCACACACACACACACACACACACACACACACACACAAACACACAAGCTGCTTCCTCCGCGACGCGACCACGGAAAAGCGGTAGACGACGGTAATACTTTTGATAAATTTACTTTTTTGTCGTTATTAAAATATGTGTTTAACGTCGCGAGGTACGATGGTACGTGATCCTCTCAGTATATGATCTGAGAGATATAGTTCCTGTTGGATTAATGGTCTGGTGAACAATGGCTTCAGAAGAGTCCAACGGAGCAATTAGGGTGTAGTTTATCTGATAGTCTAAAAAAGGCCAAACTGCAGTCGTTAATCGGGTAAAAAGCTATCTCTTATGTTCACGCTATCACATCCTAACTTCCCCCGCGTTGTAGCATTTATCACCGCTTCTCTTGCTTTATCTCTCGAGCAACACTCAGCAGGAGAACTGATAAAAGGTCAGGAAGCGTTCCCATTTCAAACAGAAGCTTTGAGCAGATGTTTAGAGGACCGAATAGAGAGCCATTGGTTTCGACCTTTCGCCAATACTTGAATTCCCCTGTTTTTAGGTAATGTTCAATTACTCGTAGATCAACCACAGTGCTGTTCTATTAGCGCTGAACACATAAAGTACACAGATAGTGAACCCTCACTCACTTAGGCTAAAAGCATGTTTTATTGTGTGTGTGTGTGTGTGTGTGTGTGTGTGTGTGTGTCTCACAGCTCCAACACCATGGACCCCATCTCAGCATGATCAAACTATAGTATATATATATATATATATATAGTATATAGTTAACTATACACATCATTACTATACTTAGACAAACAGATGGATAACAAGTCCACATTCAGAGAAGCAAGACAACATTTACATTTTCCTCAGGCAAAAGTTGGATTGACATGTTTTGTTAAAGTTTATATACTGACAATACACACACACACACACACACACACATACTGACAACTGGTTTTTATAGTTTGATAGTCTTTTTTTTTTTTATCCTCTGCGGATACTGGAAGATGTCATACTCACTGCCTCAGAAAAAACAACTGGCACCTTCTCACTCACACACACACACACACACACACACACGCATTGACCTCAATATGTAATGCGTGCCGGAGGGGCCCTGATCCAGGGAGAAGCAGCATGACGTGTCCACGGCCTCAGGGGACGACACACCGAGTGACTCACAGGAACACTGAGAACACAGAGAGAAAACTAGGAACTAGAGTCACTACGGTAACGTAATAACACTGTAAAACATGACCAACTTACCATCGTTCTTACTGGGATGAACTGAAATGTAACGGCTGGACCGAGTGTGATGTTTAATTCAGTCATTGGATGAGGATTAAGGTACAGAGATGGAGGCTTCTCCTCCCAGAAAGAAGAACAGGTTTGACTCAAATATATATAAGATTAGATTAGATTAGATTATAATTTATTGTCATTTCACAGCACAAGTACAGTACAGCGAAATAATTTAACATCTAACCAGAGTGCAAATGTTGCAGTAAAGTGCCTGGTAATAAATCATTTATCATTTACAGTTTACAGTTGCTAAAAGACAGTCTACTAGGTATAAAAACACTTATACGAATAATAATAATAGGTATATATACACACAGGTAAGTAAGTATAAGTATGAATAGGTATTTAGGTAGTGATCAGGGGTATGCAATTATGAAAAGCAGGATAAATATATATAAATTACATATATAAGATAAACAGGATTAAATAACTGAGAATTAGAGAGCACACAAGACCAGCAGGATTAAGTAACTGACAAATAACTCAAATGTCTGACATCTCTTCTCACTCAACGGTCACCGGTTCCGCAGCATCCGTACAAGGACTACCATGTTCAACAAGGACTACCATGTTCAACAAGGACTACCATGTTCAACAAGGACTACCATGTTCAACAAGGACTACCAGGTTCAACAAGGACTACCATGTTCAACAAGGACTACCATGTTCAACAAGGACTACCAGGTTCAACAAGGACTACCATGTTCAACAAGGACTACCAGGTTCAACAAGGACTACCATGTTCAACAAGGACTACCAGGTTCAACAAGGACTACCATGTTCAACAAGGACTACCATGTTCAACAAGGACTACCATGTTCAACAAGGACTACCATGTTCAACAAGGACTACCATGTTCAACAAGGACTACCAGGTTCAACAAGGACTACCAGGTTCAACAAGGACTACCATGTTCAACAAGGACTACCATGTTCAACAAGGACTACCATGTTCAACAAGGACTACCATGTTCAACAAGGACTACCATGTTCAACAAGGACTACCATGTTCAACAAGGACTACCAGGTTCAACAAGGACTACCAGGTTCAACAAGGACTACCAGGTTCAACAAGGACTACCAGGTTCAACAAGGACTACCAGGTTCAACAAGGACTACCATGTTCAACAAGGACTACCAGGTTCAACAAGGACTACCATGTTCAACAAGGACTACCATGTTCAACAAGGACTACCATGTTCAACAAGGACTACCAGGTTCAACAAGGACTACCAGGTTCAACAAGGACTACCAGGTTCAACAAGGACTACCATGTTCAACAAGGACTACCAGGTTCAACAAGGACTACCAGGTTCAACAAGGACTACCATGTTCAACAAGGACTACCAGGTTCAACAAGGACTACCAGGTTCAACAAGGACTACCATGTTCAACAAGGACTACCAGGTTCAACAAGGACTACCATGTTCAACAAGGACTACCATGTTCAACAAGGACTACCATGTTCAACAAGGACTACCATGTTCAACAAGGACTACCAGGTTCAACAAGGACTACCATGTTCAACAAGGACTACCAGGTTCAACAAGGACTACCAGGTTCAACAAGGACTACCATGTTCAACAAGGACTACCAGGTTCAACAAGGACTACCAGGTTCAACAAGGACTACCAGGTTCAACAAGGACTACCAGGTTCAACAAGGACTACCATGTTCAACAAGGACTACCATGTTCAACAAGGACTACCATGTTCAACAAGGACTACCATGTTCAACAAGGACTACCAGGTTCAACAAGGACTACCAGGTTCAACAAGGACTACCAGGTTCAACAAGGACTACCAGGTTCAACAAGGACTACCATGTTCAACAAGGACTACCAGGTTCAACAAGGACTACCATGTTCAACAAGGACTACCATGTTCAACAAGGACTACCATGTTCAACAAGGACTACCAGGTTCAACAAGGACTACCAGGTTCAACAAGGACTACCAGGTTCAACAAGGACTACCATGTTCAACAAGGACTACCAGGTTCAACAAGGACTACCAGGTTCAACAAGGACTACCATGTTCAACAAGGACTACCAGGTTCAACAAGGACTACCAGGTTCAACAAGGACTACCATGTTCAACAAGGACTACCAGGTTCAACAAGGACTACCATGTTCAACAAGGACTACCATGTTCAACAAGGACTACCATGTTCAACAAGGACTACCATGTTCAACAAGGACTACCAGGTTCAACAAGGACTACCATGTTCAACAAGGACTACCAGGTTCAACAAGGACTACCAGGTTCAACAAGGACTACCAGGTTCAACAAGGACTACCATGTTCAACAAGGACTACCAGGTTCAACAAGGACTACCATGTTCAACAAGGACTACCAGATAGGAGAGTTTTTATCCACAGGCAAAGCGCTTACTGAACTGCTATGAGTGCTGCCACTATTATTAATTTGTCATCCATATTACATTACACTGTCATACACTATCCTACTTTTGCTGGACTTTCTGGACTCTACTGCACTGTATTCATGATGCTGCTGCAGTACTGGCACTTTAACATGCATTCAATTGTCTTTTTAATTGTATTGTGCACAGTATTATTATAGTATAGTGTAATATAGTATAAGTATAGTACATAGTATAGTATATATTGTTTAATTGTAGGAATTCATACTGCGGGAGGGAATGGGGAGTAAGCGTTCCATTGTACTTGCATATGGCAAATAAAAACAGGTTGAATCTTGACCATATTACAAGGTGCTATATGTAAAAAATGTACTGCACTGTGTTTTGGTCTTTTTACTATTCTAGTACTTTGGGAGGCCAGATATGAAACAAATTGGCACACAAACATAGTGGGCTGCAGCCATGGAAGCCAGTAACTTAACCGGTACTCACCGGTACTCACCGGTACTCACCGGTACTCACCGGTACTCACCGGTACTCACCGGTACTCGATACTACCTGACCTGAAAAGCCTCGTCCTCTTTCAAAAAGGCCCCATGACCACAGCCAGACAGGTTTATGTTGGAATCCTAACCTGGCGCTCATCTCCTATGATATTTTGCCTCCTCAACCTGGCAGCACGCGTGAGCTTTGAGTCTGGGTAGGAGAAGGGGGCGACTCTCCAATATTGTGAGTACTGCAGTACCCATTTTAAACACTTGGGGTCATTGTTACATATAGCACACCTTTAAGCTTTGTAATGACTGTTCGTAAGCCAAAACAAGTTGATGGTGCTATTCCCACAACCACCTTAGCCCATGTAGGGTGAAGCCGGTCCCATTACCATGACTACCTGGGATGACAAACACACGTAGGAAATATGTTCAGGCCTCCTTGAGCTGAAAACTCAACAAACAAGGTGTGTGCCACTTATCTTACAGTTACCATGACAATATCAAGCAACACAAAGCAAAAGAGCAACCACACAGAAGCTTCCAAAACATCTTTAAAGGATCAAGTGGAGCACATTAAAGAGCGAGTCAATTCAAGCACATTAAAAAAATACAAAATATGCGAGGTGACCGAAACCCCGGGACCATCAACACAGACAATATCACTTAACCCGCACCGATTATCAGACGCTACGGTACAAATGACAGGGCTTGGGAATGTTAGAAAGAGATTTGGTTTAACATTAACCAGTTAACCAGTTAACCAGTTAACCAGGCCTCGCGCCAAGCCTACACCCTGAACAAAGCTTGATTTGTGTGTGTGTGTGTGTGTGTGTGTGTGAATGTGTGTGCGTGTGTGAATGTGTGCGTGTGTGCGTGTGTGAATGTGTGCGTGCGTGTGTGAATGTGTGTGTGTGTGAATATGTGCGTGCGTGTGTGAATGTGTGTGTGTGTGTGTCTGTCTGTCTGTCTGTCTGTCTGTCTGTCTGTCTGTCTGTCTGTCTGTCTGTCTGTCTGTCTGTCTGTCTGTCTGTCTGTCTGTCTGTCTGTCTGTCTGTCTGTCTGTCTGTCTGTGTGTGTGTGTGTGTGTGTGTGCGTCTGTGTGTCTGTGTGTGTGAGTGTGTGTGTGAGTGCGTGTGTGTGTGTGTGTGTCTGTGTGTGTGTGTGTGTGTGTGTGTGTGTGCGTGCTTGTGCTTGTGTGCAGCACAGCATGGAGAGAAGAGCACAACCTATGGGCTACAATGTCTTGTTTGCTGCTGAGGTTTAAGGTGGTTGGAGGAGGTTGTCAGAGCTGTGGACGTGTTCAGGGATAACAACAAGTCCGCCATCCCCAACATGTGGCTTCATTGGCACGCCGCCAAGTGACGGCAACAAAGGTTTTCAAAAGTTGTGCACAGGAAATCATTAGAGGCTATGAAGAGTGAAGAAGTCTATGCTGTACATTTTCATGACATTTCTACAAATAAACATTGAACCACTTTAAATACTAAATGCGTCATGAATATCATACAGTTCACTGGCCACCAAGCAGCACCAAGAGACACACACTGACCTGTCGAATACACACACACACACACTGACAACCTGTCAAATACACACACACCCACACACACTGACAACCTGTCAAATACACACACCCACACACACTGACAACCTGTCGAACATGCACATACTCTAACGTTGTTGTGAATGAAAGATTTACAGATCTTTTAATTTCAAAAGGAGCTTTAATTGATATTCAGAAACATTGTTTGTGTGGTAAGACAGCACAAGCACAGCCTGAGTGTTAAGACACACATTCTCAGAACAATCTAAAACATTTGACAAAGCTTCAGTGTCTTCTTATTGTCTGAAACAATAGTTCCCTTGTTTGCTCCACTGTTATACTAGATTTAAAATAGGTTATAGGCCTACAATAAATACTTGCATACATAAATAAAAATACAAATTAAAAACATTACAGATTGTGTGTGTCTGATGATAACATTTCATCAAAAGCTTCTGCTTTCCTGAAGTTCATTTTTAAAGTTCAATATATGATGAGTTAAATCCATTTGAAGGAATTATATGCTATTGTAGAACTAGCATTTGTAGCAAACATGTGCGCTCCATACTACTTTCACCTCCAATAAAATAGACAAACATTTTTATATAGAAATACTATTACAGAAGGTTCTAACAAAAAAGCACAATGATAATTAAATAACAGAAGAGTCATTTCTTGTGTGAGATAATGACGTGTCCTGCATGTTAACGACACACCGGTACAATTACAGTCTCACCAAAGCATTGCTGGTGACAGACACAGTGTATTCCAAATCAGTACATAAAAAAGTGATAATCAAAGACAATAATTACCTTTTACCATACACAGCAATTAAAGAGGCATTAATGTCCATCCAGAAACAATCAAAGGCAAACTCTTTCGCACAGAAGGCTGTATGTTATGTACAAGAATATGAAAGAAATGTATTAAAAACTTAAAAAAAACATTCCAAAAGTGTCACCCCTTTCATTGATTACAGCACAGTATAAATAATATATAAATAGCCATTCAAATGATGGTAGAAACAAACAGGTGGGAAGTTAGCCCGGTCAGTCAGTGGTGTTTAAGAGAAGCTTGCATGGTGTCTTGGTCTGGATAAGACACCTTCTAAAGAGGTTCTCCTTATGTTATGTTATGTCTACATGTTGGCGTGCTACACTACTCACCTCCTGACAATCATACATACATGGATAAACAATAAAAAAATATATATAAATACTACTCCCCCCACATAATTCACGAATCATGCTTATGCAGAGCAATTATAATATACTTGATATTAATCTGCAGCAATATACACCCAGGACACAGGTCACCAGTTATTCTCTAGGAAGGATAGAATGTTCTAACCATAACCAATGAACCAATCAATGCTTTGATATTCATCAAAGCATTGATGGATCCATATCAAACCTGTTATTAGGCCACACTTAAGCTCACAGGAAGACATAAGGATCAATTCACATGCTTACGACCCTGCCCTGGTAGAACTTGTACCTGAACAGAAGAGTGCAGTGATATATCACATGGATATATCACTATTTATGATTGAAGGTGATCTATTTTTGGAACAACATTTAGCAGAGGCCAAATGAACTGATGGAACGGGATGAGGAAAGTATAGTGTTATGAGGCTCTTAGGATGTTGGTCGTTTAAAACATTTAAATCCATTGCACTTTACATATTGTTAAGGTATGATTTCCTTTATGTTTATGTGCCACATCATCTGAGTGCTACATATTTATATCTGAACAATGGGAAATGCTGCTTATAGTCAATTGCCAAACAAATAGTCTCAATTTCTCATGGATTTCAAGTTGATGTTGTTCATTGCCACCTGCCCTTAGTGTGAGTAACCCCTACTTTAGACTTAGTGTTAGTAACCCCTACTCCCAGGTAACTAGATTAAGTTTAAGTAACTAGACTAAGTGTTAGTTACTAGACTAAGTGCTAGTGACTAGACTTAGTGTTAGTAACCGCTATTCCCATATAACTAGCCAAGTGTTAGAAACTAGACTAAGTGTAAGTAACTAGACTTAGTGTTAGTAACCCCTACTTTAGACTGTTAGTAACCCCTACTCCCAGGTAACTAGACTAAGTGTTAGTAACTACTTAGTGTTAGTAACTAGACTAAGTGTTAGTAACTAGACTTAGTGTTAGTAACCTCTCATTTAGACTGTTAGTAACCCCTACTCACAGGTAACTAGACTAAGTGTTAGTAACTAGACTTAGTGTTAGTAACCTCTCATTTAGACTGTTAGTAACCCCTACTCACAGGTAACTAGACTAAGTGTTAGTAACTAGACTTAGTGTTAGTAACCTCTCATTTAGACTGTTAGTAACCCCTACTCACAGGTAACTAGACTAAGTGTTAGTAACTAGACTTAGTGTTAGTAACCTCTCATTTAGACTGTTAGTAACCCCTACTCACAGGTAACTAGACTAAGTGTTAGTAACTAGACTTAGTGTTAGTAACCTCTCATTTAGACTGTTAGTAACCCCTACTCACAGGTAACTAGACTAAGTGTTAGTAACTAGACTTAGTGTTAGTAACCTCTCATTTAGACTGTTAGTAACCCCTACTCACAGGTAACTAGACTAAGTGTTAGTAACTAGACTTAGTGTTAGTAACCCCTCATTTAGACTGTTAGTAACCCCTACTCACAGGTAACTAGACTAAGTGTTAGTAACTACTAAGTGTTAGTAACTAGAACACATGTAAGTAACTAGTGTTAGTAACCCCTACTTTAGACTCCAAGTGTTGTAACCCCTACTCCCAGGCTACTAGACTAAGTGTTAGTATCTAGACTACGTGTTAGTTACTAGACTTAGTGTTAGTAACCCCTACTGTAGACTATTAGTAATCCCTTCTCCCAGGTAACTAGACTAATTATTAGTAACTGCTAAGTGTTAGTAACTACATTAAGTGTTATGACCTAGACTCATTGTTAGTAACCTCTACTTTAGACTTAGTGTTAGTAAGCCCTTCTTAAGACTTAGTGTTAGTAAGCCCTACTTTAGACTTAGTCTTAGTAAGCCGTACTAGTGTGAGTAAGCGGTACTGTAGACTTAGTCTTAGTAAGCCGTACTTTAGACTTAGTGTGAGTAAGCGGTACTATAGACTTAGTCTTAGTAAGCCGTACTTTAGACTTAGTGTGAGTAAGCGGTACTGTAGACTTAGTCTTAGTAAGCCGTACTTTAGACTTAGTGTGAGTAAGTGGTACTGTAGACTTAGTCTTAGTAAGCCGTACTTTAGACTTAGTGTGAGTAAGTGGTACTGTAGACTTAGTCTTAGTAAGCCGTACTTTAGACTTAGTGTGAGTAAGCGGTACTGTAGACTAAGTGTTATCTAAGCAGGAAAGAGTCACATTGTGGGCTCTCATCACACAAGTTACAAACAGCACATTCAAACTGAGTTCCACTTTTGTTTCAGGAAGGCCTTTCCTAACTTTATAAGTATATCCAAGCTTTAATAACAAAGAAAGGGCTATTTGAATGTCTGTTGTTCCGGAGCTAGACCTAGGCACAGCATTTCAACATTTCACAAAATCAACATTTCCCATTAAATGGTGGAATCATTGGAAACAATTATTTTCAATATTGTTGTTGACATTATCTTTAGAGTGTGTGTGTATATATATATATATATTAATATACTGTATATATATATATATATATGCGGTATATATATTAAGTAGCCTTGGGAGTGATCGTAAAACTCTATTCAAAAGGTTTAAAAAGTCAATTTAGGTCTGTGTAAGTGCATTTGTTTCTTAAATCAGTATTCCCTTTCAAGCTTAAAGCAGCTTGATTCTCCCTTATGTACGACAGCCACCAACAGTGTTGCTATTTGACAGATGTGTTTGTAAGGCACCCCGGGTCTGATTTCAGACCTTATTTGTTTGTTCTAATCTCTAATATGGTATCTCTTTCAAAGTCGATGCTAACGAGAGCTAGTATTTAACACAACTTTTTCAAGAGTGATAAGAGTGTTTTAAGAGATAGTAGTTATTGCTTGCGTTTATATTTTGCTTCTATATTCCTGTTTTGCTGACATTGCTCCTATGTTACATTTGTTATTTACAGTACTTGAATATGGAGATGGTTATGCTTTCAATAATAATGATAATAATGACAATTAGGATAATGATGATAATATTGTGTATGAGTGTACCACGACTGAATGAGATTATGGATGATGCAGTTCAGTGCATGCAACAGTGTATGAGTCTGATTCCTTGGTTATGCCATATATATGAATATCAAATATATAAAAAAACACACAATAGTGTTGCGGTTAAGTCCTACGTACTCCCTCAACACGTGTGGAGTTATTGTCACGTACGATCCGATCACTCCAGGCCGAAGGTGCTGGTCTCCTCCACGGCCACCAGCAGCTTGTCGTACAGCGTGGTGTAGGAGGAGTAGGGAGGGAGGTCCAGGCGGTTGAAACAGGTGTGAGCCCTGAAGAGACACAGAGGGAGACCTGAGCACCACGTGTTAACCCCAAAACACGTTGACAAGGGCACAGGGAAACGGGCTGTATTACCTCACTGTATTACCTAACTGTATTACCTCACTGAATTACCTCACTGTATTACCTAACTGTATTACCTCACTGTATTACCTAACTGTATTACCTCACTGTATTACCTCACTGTATTACCTCACTGTATTACCTCACTGTACTACCTCACTGTATTACCTAACTGTATTACCTCACTGAATTACCTCACTGTATTACTTCACTGTATTACCTAACTGTATTACCTCACTGTATTACCTAACTGAATTACCTCACTGTATTACCTCACTGTATTACCACACTGAATTACCTCACTGTATTACCTCACTGTATTACCTAACTGTATTACCTCACTGTATTACCTAACTGTATTACCTCACTGTATTACCTAAGTATATTACCTCACTGTATTACCTCACTGTACTACCTCACTGTATTACCTAACTGTATTACCTCACTGTATTACCTAACTGTATTACCTCACTGTATTACCTCACTGAATTACCTAACTGTATTACCTCACTGTATTACCTAACTGTATTACCTCACTGTATTACCTAAGTATATTACCTCACTGTATTACCTCACTGTACTACCTCACTGTATTACCTCACTGTATTACCTCACTGTATTACCTCACTGTATTACCTAACTGTATTACCTCACTGTATTACCTAACTGTATTACCTAACTGTATTACCTCACTGTATTACCACACTGAATTACCTAACTGTATTACCTAACTGTATTACCTCACTGTATTACCTCACTGTATTACCTCACTGTATTACCTCACTGTATTACCTCACTGTACTACCTCACTGTATTACCTCACTGTATTACCTCACTGTATTACCTCACTGAATTACCTAACTGTACTACCTCACTGTATTACCTCACTGTATTACCTAACTGTATTACCTAACTGAATTACCTCACTGTATTACCTCACTGTATTACCTAACTGTATTACCTCACTGAATTACCTCACTGTATTACCTAACTGTATTACCTCACTGTATTATTTCACTGTATTACCTCACTGTATTACCTCACTGAATTACCTCACTGTATTACCTAACTGTATTACCTCACTGTATTATTTCACTGTATTACCTCACTGTATTACCTAACTGTAGTACCTCACTGTATTACCTCACTGTATTACCTCACTGTACTACCTCACTGTATTACCTCACTGTATTACCTCACTGTATTACCTCACTGTATTACCTAACTGTATTACCTAACTTTAGTACCTCACTGTATTACCTAACTGTAGTACCTCACTGTATTACCTAACTGTATTACCTCACTGTATTACCTAACTGTATTACCTCACTGTATTACAAACTGTACTACCTCACTGTATTACCTCACTGTATTACCTAACTGTATTACCTAACTGTACTACCTCACTGTATTACCTAACTGTATTACCTCACTGTATTACCTAACTGTATTACCTAACTGTACTACCTCACTGTATTACCTAACTGTATTACCTCACTGTATTACCTCACTGTATTACCTAACTGTATTACCTCACTGTATTACCTAACTGTATTACCTCACTGTATTACCTCACTGTATTACCTCACTGTATTACCTAACTGAATTACCTCACTGTATTACCTAACTGTATTACCTCACTGTATTACCTAACTGAATTACCTCACTGTATTACCTAACTGAATTACCTCACTGTATTACCTAACTGTATTACCTAACTGTATTACCTAACTGAATTACCTCACTGTATTACCTCACTGTATTACCTAACTGAATTACCTCACTGTATTACCTAACTGTATTACCTAACTGTATTACCTCACTGTATTACCTCACTGTATTACCCAACTGTATTACCTCACTGTATTACCTAAGGACAACGAGGGAGTTGTAACCACAAGTAAAAGCCCCATCTGTCTGTTGTGTTTCAGGTTTCCATGACACCATTCATTCGATTAGATGAGATTCCTCCCTGTCTCCTGTCACACAGCAGGGGATGTTCCACTTCAATGGACTCCCCATTCCCTCACCCAGTACGACTTTCAACAACAATCCTATACTATACACAACTATGCAATACTATTCTATAAAAAACAATACTAACAATACAAAAAAACAAAACAATACAAAAACAACAACAATACTATACTATACTAAACAATACTGCACAATAAATGACAATATACAATACATACGATATGCTATACTATATACAACACTACATACTATACTTTATACTATAAACAACACTATATACTATACTATATACTATAAACAACACTATATACTATTCTATATACTATAAACAACACTATATACTATACTTTATACTATAAACAACACTATATACTATACTTTATACTATAAACAACACTATATACTATACTTTATACTATAAACAACACTATATACTATACTTTATACTATAAACAACACTATATACTATACTATATACTATAAACAACACTATATACTATAAACAACACTATATACTATACTTTATACTATAAACAACACTATATACTATAAACAACACTATATACTATACTATATACTATAAACAACACTATATACTATTCTATATACTATAAACAACACTATATACTATACTTTATACTATAAACAACACTATATACTATACTATATACTATAAACAACACTATATACTATACTTTATACTATAAACAACACTATATACTATACTTTATACTATAAACAACACTATATACTATACTTTATACTATAAACAACACTATATACTATACTATATACTATAAACTATACTTTATACTATAAACAACACTATATACTATACTATATACTATAAACAACACTACATACTATACTATATACTATAAACAACACTATATACTATACTATATACTATAAACAACACTATATACTATAAACAACACTATATACTATACTATATACTATAAACAACACTATATACTATAAACAACACTATATACTATTCTATATACTATAAACAACACTATATACTATACTTTATACTATAAACAACACTATATACTATACTATATACTATAAACAACACTATATACTATACTATATACTATAAACAACACTATATACTATTCTATATACTATAAACAACACTATATACTATACTTTATACTATAAACAACACTATATACTATAAACAACACTATATACTATACTTTATACTATAAACAACACTATATACTATTCTATATACTATAAACAACACTATATACTATACTTTATACTATAAACAACACTATATACTATACTATATACTATAAACAACACTATATACTATTCTATATACTATAAACAACACTATATACTATACTTTATACTATAAACAACACTATATACTATACTTTATACTATAAACAACACTATATACTATAAACAACACTACATACTATACTATATACTATAAACAACACTATATACTATACTATATACTATAAACAACACTATATATTATAAACAACACTACATACTATACTTTATACTATAAACAACACTATATACTATACTTTATACTATAAACAACACTATATACTATACTATATACTATAAACAACACTACATACTATACTATATACTATAAACAACACTATATACTACCTACTATATACTATAAACAACCCTATATACTACCTACTATATACTATAAACAACACTATATACTACCTACTATATACTATAAACAACACTATATACTATACTTTATACTATAAACAACACTATATACTACCTACTATATACTATAAACAACACTACATACTATACTTTATACTATAAACAACACTATATACTATAAACAACACTACATACTATAATTTATACTATAAACAACACTATATACTATAAACAACACTATATACTATAAACAACACTATATACTACCTACTATATACTATAAACAACACTATATACTACCTACTTTATACTATAAACAACACTATATACTATACTTTATACTATAAACAACACTGTATACTACCTACTATATACTATAAACAACACTATATACTACCTACTATATACTATAAACAACACTATATACTATACTATATACTATAAACAACACTATATACTACCTACTATATACTATAAACAACACTATATACTACCTACTATATACTATAAACAACACTATATACTATAAACAACACTACATACTATACTTTATACTATAAACAACACTATATACTATAAACAACACTACATACTATACTTTATACTATAAACAACACTATATACTATACTTTATACTATAAACAACACTATATACTATAAACAACACTATATACTATACTTTATACTATAAACAACACTTTATACTATACTATATACTATAAACAACACTATATACTATAAACAACACTATATACTATACTTTATACTATAAACAACACTATATACTATAAACAACACTATATACTATACTATATACTATAAACAACACTACATACTATACTATACTTTATACTATAAACAACACTATATACTATACTTTATACTATAAACAACACTATACTATAACAACAACACTATTCAATGACACATCATGTCACATGTGACTTTGACTGGGCTGTTACATGTGCAGACTTGCCCATCTCCACTGGGATTCTTCATTCTATTCTTTTTTTTACCAGACCTTGTGTGAATTGTGTTGCAGTCGCTTTCACTTAATTGATGTATCAATAATAGCCATCCAAGGGTAAAACAATAACCTGGTTCAACACATCTCCGTCTTGTAGTGATGCATAGTATATCATCCAACAGCAATTGGGATGGATCCCATTTAAGCAAATCAATGCATTTTCCTTTTCTTCGCCTTTAGGTGGCAGAACAGTCCTGTACTGTAAGCTCCCACACAGCCTACCTGGGCAGGGAAGTCACTTTGCCCCACTTCTCGATGCAGAAGCGTCGCATGCCGTTGGACCCCCGCAGGGAGGCGAAGCCCTCGTACGGCACGCTGGACGTGCCGGTGACAAACTGCAGCAGGCGGAGCCGCTGCTCGTTGTTGAAGCGCTCCACCACGGCCCAGAACCAGCGCATCACCAAGTGGCTGTCGTGGTAGCCTGGTGGAGGGGCCGAGAGGAAGGAAGGAAGGAGGGAAGGAAGGAAGGATTGAATGGGGCCTTAACGTGAACCCCAAACACTGGGTTGTTTGTTTGATTGGTTTATCTCTGATCTTAAACACCATTGCATATAATCACTGGGTTTCGAATTTACGACCCCCGGCATGAGAGGCGGACGTCCTTCTTAGAAGGTGTTTCAGGTGTCGGGAGGTTTACTGTGAACAGCGCTACCGGCTTCCAACAAAAACACCAAAAACACGTAAAATCCTATGTTTATGCCTTTTGTCTCAATTTCTGTTGTGCTTCAATCTCACGTTGTGTTTCTGATTGTGACATCAAAGTGTCTCAGATAAGGCCCTTGGTGGCCATGGTACATAGACATGGTTAAGCTTCATGACACAGAGCGTAGTGCCTTAGGGTACGGAGCATTTCATATACAGTACGTTGCTTCTTATAGCGCTCAACGACACACAAAAACACACTTGAAAAAGTAAGAGAAACCTTGCGGTTTGTAATCACCACAGGGATAACACTTAGATGTACTGTATATAATACCTCGATCGAATAACTCTTAGCCCAAAATATGTTTTTTTATTTCGTGTTGGAATTCCAGAAACAGGGCTTCACTTAACACTTAAGAAATAGCCTGGTTTTCCACCAGGTTTTTACTGTTACAATGTGGGTCATTTATGTGAATGAACAATGATCAATTCACCTCCGTTTTACCAGCATTCAGCAGACAGCCCCCTTTTATGAAAAGCCCTTTCCAGCAGAAAAATATGTCTTTACGGTGATAACAATGATCATTATATCAACAATACATCCCCTCCAAATATATATTGGAGTACTGAAATAATAATAAATAATGGCCCTTTGAGTTGGATATCTCACTTAAAATGCTTTTCCGCGGTTTCTTTTTCCACCACGGGCCACAAAGCGGTGAATTCTTGCCATCTATCTGATGGTCCTGTTCAGCCAAGCAACATCCAGTTGTTCTGCTCACACTGACATTTCCAAACGGTACACGATGGGCCAATGCTACCCTTCATAGGCCGCCCAACGTCCCCCTGACAAAGTACCACCTCCCGACTATAGGAGCTACTCCTGGGCGCCTGATCGCTTTGATGTGGAACATCTAAAAAAACAAAAAGGGTTCTAAGCACTCAAGTGCACATGAATGACTTTTGTCTTACTTTCATTTGAAAATGACCGATGTTAGGTCTTCCCTTGATCCTCCATCATCCATCATCTCTGGGCTCTCCCGTGGCCTCGCCACATTAAACGTCCTGCCAGATCAGTGCGCTTTCGCTCAGTGAATGTGGAAGAGTGGCATAGCCTATGGGCCTCCCCCTGTGTCCGCACCGCCCTCATACCTCCTCTGTACTCCGTGTTGCTCCGCCAGTCATGCAGGTCGATCTCCGCCGTGCCTGCGATGACCAGCTCCAGCTCCCTGGCATCGAACACGGACACCAGCCTGGAGTCGACCACCTGGCCGCCAAGATAAGATAAGATAAGATAAGATAAGACAAGACAGATGGGAAGTCTACAATGGAATGCTTAGTACAATGGAATGCTTACTCCCCATTCACTCCCGCAGTCTGAATTTCAACAACAATACAATACTATGTTAAACTAAACTATGCAATATAATGTTCCATAGAAGGTTCAATACTGTACTGGTTGAATATGATGTATGTACATCATATGGACCACATGTTGTACATACTGGTTCAACATGAGGTTCATACTGGTTCAATATGAGGTTCATACTGGTTCAATATGACGTTCATACTGGTTCAATATGAGGTTCATACTGGTTCAATATGAGGTTCATACTGGTTCAATATGACGTTCATACTGGTTCAATATGAGGTTCAGACTGGTTCAATATCACGTTCACACTGGTTCAATATGATGTTCATACTGGTTCAATATTATGTTCATACTGGTTCAATATGAGGTTCATACTGGTTCAATATGAGGTTCACACTGGTTCAATATGAGGTTCACACTGGTTCAATATGAGGTTCATACTGGTTCAATATGATGTTCACACTGGTTCAATATGAGGTTCATACTGGTTCAATGTGACGTTCACACTGGTTCCATATGGTGTTCATACTGGTTCAATATGAGGTTCATACTGGTTCAATATGACGTTCATACTGGTTCAATATGAGGTTCATACTGGTTCAATATCACGTTCACACTGGTTCAATATGATGTTCATACTGGTTCAATATTATGTTCATACTGGTTCAATATGAGGTTCATACTGGTTCAATATGAGGTTCACACTGGTTCAATATGAGGTTCACACTGGTTCAATATGAGGTTCATACTGGTTCAATATGACGTTCACACTGGTTCAATATGAGGTTCATACTGGTTCAATATGACGTTCACACTGGTTCCATATGGTGTTCATACTGGTTCCATATGGTGTTCATACTGGTTCAATATGATGTTCATACTGGTTCAATATCACGTTCACACTGGTTCAATATGATGTTCATCCTGGTTCAATATCACGTTCACACTGGTTCAATATGATGTTCATACTGATTCAATATTATGTTCATACTGGTTCAATATGACGTTCATACTGGTTCAATGTGATGTTCATATTGGTTCCATATGGTGTTCATACTGGTTCCATATGATGTCCATACTGGTTCCATATGGTGTTCATACTGGTTCCATATGATGTTCATAATGGTTCCATATGGTGTTCACACTGGTTCCATATGGTGTTCATACTGGTTCCATATGGTGTTCATACTGGTTCCATATGGTGTTCATACTGGTTCCATATGGTGTTCATACTGGTTCCATATGATGTTCATAATGGTTCCATATTGTGTTCACACTGGTTCCATATGGTGTTCATACTGGTTCCATACTGGTTCCATATGATGTTCACAATGGTTCCATATGGTGTTCATACTGGTTCCATATGGTGTTCATACTGGTTCCATATGATGTGTTCTCCCACCTCATAGAAGCCTCGAACCAGTGCTTCAGTCTGCTGCACCACCCCTCTCTCCACCCTCCACTTCACCATGCGCTCAATGTAGTCTTTCTTGTTCTTCTCCGTCACCTGAAGGTGGGAACCGCCCGACTTCAGCTCCCGCTCCGTCACCTTGGAGACGAGTGATGACGAGGGACAGAGGGTGAAGATTTAACAGCTACATACAGTGTTGTCTATCATCTGCCCTGCTTCACTAATGTCTCATGCAGCCGCATATTTCAGACTCCTGGCTCATTTCTGACCAATCAGGGCATCTCCTCCCCTCATCTCGCCTGTCAAATCACAGGAACGCAACACTTCACCATAGAGGAGAAGCGTAGGGAGAGGAAGAGCGCATTTTGGGGTCATTTTCCAAATCTTTTTTTCTTCTGCTTCTCTGCTTCTTACTATCTCTTTACAACTGTACTGCAGTACAACTTCTGCACCTTTGATGTGTGCATTTCTTTCTGTGTGTATATAATATATGTATATACATTTACATAATATGCTTTATATATGTATTATATCATGTATACACTACATGATATGTACATAATATAATATATTATATGTATATTATGTACACACAACACCGTCATTGACGGCGTTCTGTTTATATATTTAGAAAATGGGGACACTTGTTGTCCGGGTTTTGTCGGAATGTAAAAATAAAGCATTTATTTCCCTTTTATTTCACTCTGGTTGATCTGGAGGAGGAGATACATAAATACACACACACACACACACACACACAGCCCCACCCACCCCCACCCACCCACCCACCCACCCACACACACACACACACACACACACACACCACACACACACACACACACACCACACACACACACACACACACACACACACACACACACACACACACACACACACACACACACCCACCCACCCACACACCCACACACACACACACACACACACACACACACACACCTGTCCAAAGACCTCCTCGTTGACAGTGAAGGTGAGGTCCAGGATGTCTGTGATGTTGTTCTCCTTCATCCACTGCAGGGACTGGTGAAACTCCTCATCCAGGTACTCCAGGTCCGACAGATCTGTAGCTCTGGGAGCAGACACGCACACACGGGGGACTGGTGAAACCAGTTACTTTATGCAACTTTTTATTATATTATTGGTTGGCAACTGTTGGAAAAGACCAATCAGATACGATATACAGAACCGGTTAACTCACAGTCTGAGAAGTGCTTTGTAGAACGGCCGGGTGAAGAAGGCATCCAGCAGGTACTGGTGGATAAGAGCCAGGCCCAAAATACGCCCACTGAATCTAAACCTTGCAACATGAAGCACACACACACAAATGGTCTTATAAGTATCATGTAGTTTGTGTGTTTGAGTCATTCTCCTTCAATTGAATCTTCACAGATTCATAGCTAGATAGATAGAATATATTTCTCACCATTCTAGATGGTTCTCCACGAACGCTGACATGGGGCTTATCTGGACGGTGTAGGTGTCATTGGCGGAGTATTCAAACAGACCGTAATAGGGGTTGAACAGCTCCTGGGACAGGAGGAAGAAGAACTCTCTGGAAGGTCCACTGTAGTCCAACCTAAACACACAACAGGAAGGGGGAAAGGGTGTCTTGAATAGAGCCGGATTGTAAATCGGATTAAAGTTAACGTAATTGAATATGTTGTTTGTTATAGGTTCACCTGTTCTAGGTCATGTTATGCTGTGATTGCCATCTCTGTAATGTAACACTTGAGGGATAAGGACTTCTTTTTCAAAAACTCTATACACACATTCTGAATACAACAGAAATGTATAGACAACACAATTGTATATAGTTTAATGGATAATGTGGGGATTTTTCAACCTGGAACCTTTGCTCCCATCATTGTGGGTCTAAGTGACTAATGCAGACACCGGTTGTTTATAATTGGTTCAGTATTGAGTGAGATGGCTTCAGCCATCAGCCGCTAAACGTCTGAGATGTAAGGGGCGGGTCAACTGGTTGAAGACATTGGAGGCTCCTGTTGGGTCATAGGATTTACTTTACAATAGATGACCAATGACCCCTTCTGCATCACTTAGCAGGAAGAGGATTTTGATGACACTCAAAACATCTAAAAACCTACAACAACGTCAGAGAGCCTCAGCATGGGGCAGCCGGGTGCTGCCTGCAAACAGCAAACTACAGAGAGAGGCAGCATGGAGGCACCACGGCCTTCTGTGGACGTATGGGGAGACTCTTCTCTCTGGCGAGGCACCAGGGATTCTTGTTGTTGTGTGTCCCTGTTAGTGTGTTCCTGTTAGTGTGTTCCTGTTAGTGTGTCCCTGTTAGTGTGTTCCTGTTAGTGTGTTCCTGTTAGTGTGTCCCTGTTAGTGTGTCCCTGTTAGTGTGTTCCTGTTAGTGTGTTCCTGTTAGTGTGTCCCTGTTAGTGTGTTCCTGTTAGTGTGTTCCTGTTAGTGTGTCCCTGTTAGTGTGTTCCTGTTAGTGTGTTCCTGTTAGTGTGTTCCTGTTAGTGTGTCCCTGTTAGTGTGTTCCTGTTAGTGTGTTCCTGTTAGTGTGTCCCTGTTAGTGTGTTCCTGTTAGTGTGTCCCTGTTAGTGTGTTCCTGTTAGTGTGTTCTTGTAGATGTGTTCTTGTAGATGTGTTCTTGTAGAGGTGTTCTTGTAGATGTGTTCTTGTAGATGTGCTCTTGTAGATGTGTTCTTGTAGATGTGTTCTTGTAGATGTGCTCTTGTACATGTGCTCTTGTAGATGTGTTCTTGTAGATGTGTTCTTGTAGATGTGCTCTTGTAGATGTGTTCTTGTAGATGTGTTCTTGTAGATGTGTTCTTGTAGATGTGCTCTTGTAGATGTGTTCTTGTAGATGTGTTCTTGTAGATGTGCTCTTGTAGATGTGTTCTTGTAGATGTGTTCTTGTAGATGTGTTCTTGTAGATGTGCTCTTGTAGATGTGTTCTTGTAGATGTGCTCTTGTAGATGTGTTCTTGTAGATGTGTTCTTGTACATGTGTTCTTGTACATGTGCTCTTGTAGATGTGTTCTTGTAGATGTGTTCTTGTACATGTGCTCTTGTAGATGTGTTCCCGTTGATGTGTTCCTGTTAGTGTGTTATCTGCTAATAGCGCTGTCGTTTTTGTGGGTTTTTTTTTGTTTATTGATTGCAATAACACCTTGTGGTCCAAATAATGTTCCTTCTGCCAAGCGACGACATACGAAACGTGTCACCTCACTCCATCTAATGATTATATGGGAGAGATGCACAACGTTCATTCATAACCGCTTCCCCCCGACCACCACCAGGAGCCTCAATGAAGATAAAACACCATACTGAGGATAATCGGTTTCCTTTTGTGACATTTCATTTTGTCAATACTAATTGTGAAATTAAAGTGGTATTAAAAGGTCCTGCGTGAATGTGAGCTCTTACCCCTCCTCCCCCATGAAGGTGATGTAGAGTTTATTCTTCTGCAGCTCTTTGCGCGGGTATGCCATGGCCTGGTTGAAGGTCCCCTCCAGCAGATGGTCCCTCCTGACTAACAGTCTGCAACACGTCAGAACAACCAGCAACCACCAATGAACCACACCGCGACCATCGTTTTCATTTCAACACATCTTTTGACACTTTGTGAAATAACATTTGTACCGTCAACAAATGTGTACAAATAAAGATAACTAGGTCATTTTCCTTTGTAGTTAATTTAATAATAATAATAATTAATTAATAATAATTATTCAAATTGGTCAGTGTACAACACTGTACACACAAGTACAGTACAGCGAAATCATTTCTCTGCATTTAACCCATGGTAGTGTTAGGAGCAGTTAGGGTTAGGGAGAGCTGGGATCCAACCAGCAATGAGGCTCGGCCTCCTCAGCTATACTGCCGCCCTAATTTGACGGTGTAGTTAATTTGACGGTGTAGTTTGTAAGTTTGTTTGACGTTGTAGTTAATTTGACCTTATAGATAATTAGACCTTATAGTTTGTTTGAGGGTGTAGTTAATTTGACAATGTAGTTAATTTGACCTTTTAGTTAATTTGACAGTGTAGTTAATTTGAAGGTGTAGTTCATTTGACCTTATAGCTCATTTCAATTCTTAGTAAATTTGACCATGAAGTTAGACCTTATAGGAAATTAGACAGGTGGACTTACTTGATCTTGCCTGGTCCTTGGCCGTAGCCCTTGGCTTCCAACTTCCTGTAGAAGTTTCTTAATTTGGCTTCAAAATCTCGACGGTAAGGAGCTGGAGCTCGGGCTCTCTGTAAACCTTCACACACGCACGCACGCACGCACACACACACACACACACACACACACACACACACACACACACACACACACACACACACACACACACACACACACACACACACACACACACACACACACACACACACACACACACACACACACACACACACAGTTGGAGCCATGTCCCTGTGGATTAATTGTGTTGTTTGCTTGCACCTCTCGTTCTATTTTTCCCCACATGTCTTGAGGGTCTCTCAGATCTTATTCATGAATGCCTCGCTTTGCTGTGTTTGTATAGCGGTAAAAACAGGACCACAGAAAGGGTTTTCCAGGTCATGTTTTGACAAGGACAATGGAAGAGTTTAAAGGAGAGTAATGAGCAGCAGCATAAGAAGGCAAAAAGGAGCCAGACTTCCCTACTGGCCCAATTTCCTTTTATAGAACTGATACTGGTACTAATACCGATATTAGTCGTATTAGTAGTATTGACCCGGTACAGGGAAGCTGAGGTCACTGAGCACTGCCACCCGCTTACTCTCAACCCTACCAGTCAAATCAGTGACATAACAATTTTGAGCTTGCAGAAACGTTTTGGACCGCAATGACGACTATCCTCCACCTTACACCTGGCTACAGACCCCAATGGAGAGAGGCTCGCTTCACTGTTTAGGTCTATCACAGAACAAGACCTTCGGTAGTTCTTATCAATGGGTAGAGGGATAGATAGTGCTAGAAGCTTCCAGCCCCTCCACATTCTGGTCACTCAGAGGCACAATTAATCTCTTGTGCCCCCACCCCCCAAAACACACTGTTGTGCGGGTGTTTATGCGTGTGTGCGTGTGTGCGTGTGTGCCTGGGTGAGGTTTGTGTGTATTTCTAATTAGATCATCACTGAAAGAAGATATTTATGAAAAGATGACCAATAAATCGGTGCTGTACATCACTTGGAATATACAGTAGGATACAATATAATACAGTGGAATATACAGTAGAATACAGTGAAATATGCAGTAGGATACAGTATAATACAGTGGAATATACAGTAGGATACAGTGTCATATACAGTAGGATAGAGTAGAAGCAGAAGCTACCAGGAGAGTGGTGTGGCGATGAGGCAGGGGAACAGTGAGGGGAGAATCCTCCACTGGGGTGGGCAACGTGAGGTGCAACCAAGGACATGATTTGCTCTTCAAATAAACTGAAGGTAAAGACAACAGAAAACACATTAGTATTATACTACTATTAAGAGGCTCAGTGAGCGTCACAGAGGACAGTGAACAAACAGCGTGCGTCTATACTAGTATACTGCTGTAAGAGGCTCAGTTAAGAGTAGCCGGTTCTGTACCTCAGCAGAATGACCAGGTCCGCATCACACGACAGCTTCTCCAGCCCCTGGCATCCCTCCGTTCTGATGTAGTGGATCTTCTCCCTGATTTGGTAATATACACAATTATATCAGACATTCCAATCATTGGTTCCAAAAGTCCAAAGTGCTCTACTTCCATTGTTGCACTAAATGCTCTAGAGGGATGTTTTAGCCTGGAGAGAGAGACAGCTAGTGTTTGGACCATTAGCCTTTACAGTTTCCTTTCCTTTCCTTATTTTTAGGAAAAGTAAATGCCTTGTTGTTACTTAGCAGGGATGCTTTTTTGGAAAAACGATGATAGTATAATAATAAACTCATATAGTAAACAAAGGTACAAGGCTAGAGTCTGACTTCTCTCAAATGTGTTTGAATAACAACAGAAGTCGGTGGTTGGATAACTTCAGAGTTATCCAAGAACATGTCAGCAGTCCCTTAAACATTGGCTTTATCCTTAATTCTTCCTTCTGGACCAATAATTCAATACAGACAGCACTCAGTGTTTGGCCTTTTTCTCAAATGTCAGCGAGGAATCATCCATGTGGCTCAATGAAAGTACCGGTATGTAGAAAGTAGAGGATTTTTCAAGCTACAAAAAGTGTGTAACTTTGCAGGACTCTGTATATAAGTGAGAAGATGCTGAGGAAAACCTACGACACGCGACACACTGCATGCAAAACCAGGGGATATCAAAGATCAGCTTTTAAAATACTAAATAAAAACTCTCTGTCCAATACTAAAACTCGATTTCTTATTATTACCATTTTGAATATAAAACATGTTTTGTCATAAAACCATGAATAAATGAGCTGTGCTTTTATGGCGTTCTATTTTAATTCAATACTACTCCAGATAATGGGCAGACAAGCGATCCGGGGTCCTCTGGTGCTTCAGGACGGTGATTGAGTGATCACTTGAATTTCCCCATGAGCCTTCGTTGTATCCTCCTGATCACAGTGGAAGCAGGAACAGGTGCTTCCAGAGCCATATATCAGCCAGGTAATGCTTTTAAGGTGATCTGTTTTTAGTTTTTTTTTTCTCCCCTGACTTTCTAAGTACACCCTTGGTACAGGACTGTTTGTCTGCTGCGTCTCCAGTGTGAGGATATTTATTTGTATATGTTTGGGCGTGTGGATGTGCTTATTACTTATTCATGTAAGCCTAAGGGGGGTGAGCGTGCATTGGCTTGAGTGAGAGCCAGAGTGTGTTTGTGTGGGAGGCAGAGAAAGAGAACCAGAGATGGAGAACAGCGAGCTACCTGCCTCAGTGCATGGTTCCTCGCAAGGCTTGGCTGTCGCTCCTCCAACATGTCCAAGATATTCGGCTGCCACAGAAATGCCACAATCTTGTCATTGTAAGCTGGGGGAGAAGCCAAAAAAGATGGAGAGGAGAGTGAGAGACAGAAAAATTTACACAAGGAATTCTACCTGTTTTGGGAAACAAACACACACACACACACACACACGTACAGCATGTGTCTGTTAGATTTCAGGATAAAAAACATAAATAATAATCCATGGGAGACATCTCGCAACTGACATACCATGTTGGTGGCTGATGACAAAGTCTCACCCACTCCCTGCCATCCCAGGATAATTAGCAGCATTTCACCCCATGGAGGTGAACAACAGTCTCCAAATAGTTCAGTCACGCAGCATGTGGGCTTTGAGACCCGTTCTATTATTATAGCCTTTATTGTCACTCTTTTCATCGTATAAATATCCAGGTTGAGCTTAACTCTGTGTGACAGGCATAGCGGCAGCCCCTCAGCTCTGGCAATCCACTTCATTAGTTGGCACATTACAGTAAATAAGTGAAGTCCCATTGTGTGAAGCCTCTCATGAAGCTACAGCTGCCCTTGAAGACCTTTGGTACGTGTATGTCTATAGATTAGGGATGTCAACATTAACGTTAGCCCGCACGGTTCATCTGAAAGGCTTGACGCATTAACGCAATTTTAAATCACAGTGCATGTTAAGCACATTAAGTGTGTTTCACAGTGTATGGATGTATGGATTGGACGCTTTAAGGCACCATCTGCTGTAAATTCCTTCAATCAGAGAGGCACACGATGCCCTGTGAATTGCCATGCAAGCTAATACTAATGTGGAGTGTGTGTGGTTGGTGGCTGGTTTAAGCAGCCTCACCTGGCCTGAGTTACACTGATTACTTTATGGCTGGTGAGGCTGCACACCTGTGGGTCTTTATTAATCAAGGGCCACAGGTTAAAACAGCTATCACCACGAGAGAGAGCTCTAGCATGTTCCATCTGCTCTGTTCACAATGATTCAAATTCTTGCAATAAACTGGATTCCTCATCGCCCTGTGTCCTTGTCTTCAGGAGGAGCCCTTAAGTAGCCATTTTAATCGTCGTCTGCTACAACTTAATCACAGGAAATGCACCCTGGTCTGCTAAATTGAACATTTCATTTTATTTCTCATTCACTTTTCATAAGCAACAAGCACTATTTGAAGACGACACACTGTTTTGAGGGCTCTGCTATCGGCCAAAGCTCCTGTTTCAAATGTCCTGGTGGTGTCTTGTTCGATCAACATATAAAAAGTATTACCAGAACTGCATTATTTTTCTTTCATCTTAGAATGTTGGACCAATGTTATCGGCAGCGGATGCAGAGACTCATCCTCGTGTTCATATTGCTTAGACTGGATTACTGGGTTGCTCTGTCCTCTTGTTTACCGAACTACGTTAATGTCAGGTCAGATTTGAAGGTGCTACGAAGGTGCTAAATGTAAGTGAGTTAAGCCTTTTGAATTAATATACTAGATATTGATAACAATATCAATGAAATAACCCTTGCTTTTCAGGCCGAATCCAAACTGTAGCTATAGCTTCAATAAAGGGTTCACAGAATGTGACAGACTTATTGAGTCTTAATGTGCCAATATGTGTGTATAATCCTGCATGGACAACCTGAAGAACCTAATGTTCCCTATTGTGCTTCTTGGCCCCATCTCCGGCCTTCAGAAGCTGGCCTTAATCAATCCCAAAAGCTAGAAAGAAATCAGCAGGGAACAGTGCGTTCTCTCACCGAGCGCCTCGGTCTGTGGAACAGTCTGCCACCTGTAATCACACTCTGCTGAAATATTCAAAACTAAACTTAAAACCTAGCTTTTTTACTGTCGTCTGGCTCCTAGGAGTGCCCCTCAGCTCTCATCATAGCTAAATCGACCCGTTAGCCAGCACTAGCCTACCCCTGCCGCAGATAGGTACTAGACTAGAGGTTTCCAATATGGTCCTTGTCCACCACCCAACCGCATCTAATCCTCAGACTGCAGTCTGATGCTCTGATCACCACTTGACGCCTGGACTCATAAAGGATTCAGCTTGCTCACTAGGCAGCACTTCATCGCCCTGGACAACACTCATTTCCCATTTTTTCTTATAGTATATATATAGCCTTTCATTGTACTTGTTGCAAATGGCAAATACAATTATTGAATCTTGAATCTTATGGACGTTAAATGTTTGCTTGTTAATACTATGTAACATTTTGTTACTCTGTGTTCCTCCTCAAGATTTCTTACTCGAACATTGAGTTTTTTTCTTGTCCTTTGGGGGGGGCTAGGGTTAGGGGCTGTCATCAATATATGGCCGGTAAAGCACTTTGAGACAAACTGTGATTAAGGGCAAGGGTTAGGGGGTGTAATCAATATAACTGTGATTAGGGGCTATACTAATAAAATGGACTTGACTTGACTTGACTGAAAAGAGACTCACTTTGCTCACTTTCGTGAATTAATTCTCGTTAAACAAACATTGTGTTTAGTTAAATAGGCCTCCGTACTACTTACTACAGTAGTCAGTAGTACGAAGGAAGAGGATAAGTAAGTAGTAGTACTAGTGATAGTACTACTACTTCCTGCGCCTACTCCTAAAGGCATGTGATGCTGCTTTTAGCCAGGGCCAACCTCAACAAGGGCATCAAGCTGGCCAAGCTCAACCACAAGCGTAGAGTTGAAGACCACTTCAACAACTCTGATCCCTGACGCATGTGGCAGGGCATCCAGGCCATTACGGACTACAAACGCTCCAACAACTCCCCCCCCAAACCACTGACCCATCCCTCCCTGACAAGCTCAATAATTGTTATGCCCGCTTCCACCGGGACAACCACGAACTTCCCACCAGGGCTCTGCTCCCCGCTGACCACCAACCCCTCACTCTCTCCCCGACCGGCAAATCTGGCCTCTCACCCTCATTGGATAAATACCAATTTGCCTACCGTGAGAACAGGAGCACAGAGGTCGCATTTCCTCAGCCCTTCACTCTGCTCTCTCCCACCTGGATGAGAGCAACACCCACGTGAGAATGCTGTTCATTGACTTCAGCTCAACATTCAACACCATCATCCCCTCCAAACTCATCCGCAAACTTGGTGACCTTATGGAAACCAAGAATCTTGACATTAACCCCTCTGTTTGTAACTGGTTATTGGACTTCCTAACCAACAAACACCAGTCAGTCAGCTTAGACAGTCTCACCTCCTCCACCCTCACCCTGAACACCGGCGTCCCCCAGGGCTGTGTGCTGAGCCCTCTCCTTTACTCCCTCTTCACCCACGACTGCACTCCTGTACATGGTACAAACACCATCATCAAGTTTGCAGACAACACAACGGTGGAGGGCCTCATCAAAAACAACGATGAGGCAGCCAACAGGGAGGAGGTCCAGCACCTGGTGGCGTGGTGCACCGACAACAACCTGGCCATCAACACCAAGAAGACCAAGGAGCTCATCCTGAACTTCAGAAAGACCAGATCTGGTGCACACACTCCCATTATGTCAATGGTGCAGAGGTCGAGCGTGTCTCCGGCTTCAAATTCCTGGGGTTCCACATCTCCAAGGACCACTCCTGGTCCCTCAACACGGCCTCACTGGTCAAAAAGGCTCACCAGCATCTCTTCTTCCTGAGGAGATTAAGGAAAGCCCACCTGTCCTCTCTCCCCCTAGATTCTGGTGAACTTTTACCGGTGTACCATTGAAAGCATCCTCACCAACTGCATCACAGTGTGGTATGGCAACTGTTTCCGACTGAAAAGCGCTGCAGAGGGTGGAGAAAATCGCCCAACGCATCGTTGGACTACCCCTCCCTGCAATAACCCACCACAACTGGTGTCTGAAGATAAAATTGTCCAAGACACCTCTCACCCCAACCATGGACGGTTTTCCCTCCTCGCCTCCAGGAGGCGCTACAGGAACCTTCGTTCTAAGTCAAGCAGGCTCAGGAACAGCTTCATCCCCTCAGCTGTCATCTCCCTGAACTCTGTACTCCCTTGTTCCCCCCGCCCCTGAACCTCTTCTGCCCACTGTTCAAACTCTGAACTCTGCTCACTATATCATAACAGCATATCATAACTCCCTATTTTATCCCTAAAGTATCCTACATATCCTACCTCTACCAATTGTTTACATATTTATTGGTTACATACCTGTATGATAGCCATGTACATTTTTTATTTTTTACTATACCCACCGTATATATATACATACTAATCTTCAACTGCTGCTCACTACCTACTGTATATACACCTATATATATTTATCCTGTCGATATAATTGCATACCCCTGCTCACTACCGGTTAAATACTTACCTGTCAATATACAGTATATACCTATAATTCTGCACATATCTCATACATACTCCATAAGTTATTTTATACTGTTTTTATACTGCTGTAAATGATGTATTACCTCATTACCTCATGTTGCACTTTACTGCAACATACCATGCACTTTACTGCAACATACCATGCACTTTACTGCAACATACCATGCACTTTACTGCAACATACCATGCACTTTACTGCAACATACCATGCACTTTACTGCAACATACCATGCACTTTACTGCAACATACCATGCACTTTACTGCAACATACCATGCACTTTACTGCAACATTTGCACTCTAGTTAGATGCCAAATAATTGTTTCGCTGTACTGCACTGACAATACATTTAAATCTAATCTAACCTACAGTAGTAAGAAGTATTAATAGTAATAACACTACTACTTATTTTTCACCTTCTGTTATACAATAAAAGTCATTGAAACTGTTGTCATGTTTCCACCATCAGTGTGATATGTATTTCTATTATTTATGTTATTCCCACCACAAATATATTAATCATACACATTCACACAAATGAGCACATTCTAGGATTTTAAAGTTTGACTCACAGCCTGTGATGTGATTAACTCCATTCAAAAGTGTAGTCTATATTGTAAGCCCTGATACATTTATGTATGTGGATTAGGAGTGAGGATGGGGAAACTAAATGATAGTCAGTCTTCTGTGTTATGTTTTGCTTTCAATAAATGTCCTTAATGTTTGTTTGATAACCCCTTAGTGTAATGGCAGTGGCTCTATCCAATCATTTTCTTTTCAAAGTAGAGCAGCACATTTCAGGCCGTAGGTTACACAATGTCAAGAAAAACACTTATAAAGTTTGGCAGCATTTCAAAATCATGAAAAAGTCTGTGTCAACAGCAGCTGTCATATCATATATCATATCATATCATACCTGCCGGTGAAAATTGTTCCCTCGGTAGACGCTAGTGCATTTTCACTGTTTTTCTAAGTTGAATGGGGCCGCCTTTGTCCTGTACACTGAAACGCGTCATTCACATGTAGGCTATTTTACATTTTTGATCAGTCCAACGCTTCTACTCTTCATGGATGGGGTTTTGTCATGATGGGAATACCGTGATCAGACTGAGACCGGCCACAGTTTGATATCATAGATGTATTAAATGAATTATAATATATATTATATAAATACATTTTATAATAGCTTATATTATATTGTATAAGGCTAATAGTACCCTATATTTTCTTTTATTTTTAAAAGTTAATTTGATGGTAGCGCATTTAGCAGAGGCACTGTGCCTCAGCTTTAGACAGCTGTGGGAAACCCTGAAAGCCAATTGATTAATTTCAACCATTTAAACCACGCAAAAGTCACACACAATTAGGCATCATTGAGCCGCATATATTACAAAATATTGGATATATGATTTGACGAATCAGTGGACGAAGGGTCTGGCCTGACGAATCAGATTCCACCTCGATGGAAACCCCTAAGGTGGCTAATACTAAGCAGCCCACTGAGCCAGAAGTCTGGTACTGAGCGATTGTCAGCCACTGCTCAACACACCACAGGATGGAACCACCTGTCCATGATGCTGGGGTTTAAAAGGGGCTTACATGGTGTGGCCAGAGGAAGGGTCAGGGGGTCAGGCGGGTGCTGGCTCCGTACCGCTGCTACCAGGCCGTTACCGGGTCGGGTCACCAGAGACGACCCCCGACTTCGGGACAGGTCTGACGCCTGGAGGCATACAGTAACACCACATCACATCCCAGACTAACAGGGTTTTAATTCTTCTTTTACTGGGTAAATGTCTTTATGTTGACATCCTGAGAGAAAAAAACATGCACACTCGAACTACAAAGCAGCGAAAGGAACAAATATATACGTACAATGGTGGGATGGTACTGGTCTTACTGAAAACACACGGAACAGGGACCCTAACTCTTATGATAGTCCTGAATAAGGACAAGATTATTAGGAGGAAAACGTGGCGTCCCATCCATATGTTCATGCTTTGCAAATAAATTATGAAGTTCATAGGAATTCATATTATTATTATTATTGTAATAATAATAATTATTATTATTATTATAGAACATTGCAGTGAGTACCTGGCAGAGTGGTCCTACCTCCCCAGCACTGTAACTGCGGAGCCTCTGCAGGTGTTGTCTGTGTGAGAGGTGGCCCGGCAGCCGGCCGTTCTGAAGTGAGATCCGGGGGTCGATGAAAGTCGTCACCCGACTGTTGTGGTCCACAAAGAATGACTGCGTTGAATAGATATGAGACGAGACGCGTCAATACTGGATGGAAATATACAAACTGCCTCATCTTTCTTCACTAAGGCAAGACATCCGTGAACACAGGCTAATGAAATTGCAGTTATGAAAATGATTCAACTAAGTTGCAGGTAATATTCCGGATGTATTTTTGTATTTCTACTACTCTTATTGTGTTGTGCATATGTTCTGTAGCTTTATTGTTGTTTTCATTTAATTAAAAAATGTGTAACATTCTGTAGTTTCTGGTGACACCTCAACAGAGGAATAAACAGCTACTTGACCTTATGTCCCTTGGGGAATGAGGCCCCTTTGTGTGTACCTGTAATGTTATGTTTGGTGAGCATATGAGCATTCCCATTCCGCTCACCTTGCCCTGCAGATCCGTCTTGATCTCCCAGCCCCTGGGCAGCTCCAGCATGGTGTCCGCAAACTTGTTGAGGAAGACCACAAGATCCCGGTTGTGTTGGTAGCGCTCGAAGTTCCTGGCGTCGCGACGGACCTTCAGCACCATGTGCTTCACACAGGTGCTGTTGGTGAACATGCGGTACGCTCCCTTGGTTTGCACATACGGGCAGCGATGGGAGAGAGAGCGGTGGATTGGTCGTCTGTTTCAACTGTATTGTCAAGTACAACCAAAATTGTGCATCTCTGCATCTCTGTGGGTGGCAGGATAGCTCAGTCTGTTGAGACTTGGCTTTGGAACCCTAATACTAGGATGTGTTAAATGCAGAGAAACACATTTCCCTATGTGTGTACCAATACACACCTGTGTGTACATGTGACCAATAAGGAGGATTCAATCCTTTATATTTAGTGGCGTGCCCGGGGACAACTCCTGCACTGGCAGGGATATGAACCAACATGTAGTCTGTGGTGTGGGAGGAGAACCCAGGTGACCAGGGAGGGAAGATGTGAGAAGCTGTTAATTGCCTTTTTGGAATATGCTGGGCTAATGCTCCATTTCTCAATGTTAAAGTTCCACGGATGTTTCAGGGTAGACTAACCTTAGCTATAGTGCACTTTTCTGTTAGCGTCTATTAGGCCGTCAGGGACTTAACACCTCTCTATCTGAGAGGTGTTATGCTACCTCTCTATCTGAGAGGCGTTATGCTACCTCTATCTGCTGGATCTGCAGGAGTGGGGCATCATTGATTTCTTCGCACACAGCTACGCGAATCCATGAAAAGCTACGCTGTGGAACACGGTCAACAAGCGGTACGACGCGCTGTAACGGTGATGACCACGGTGATGACCACGGTGATGACCATGAGAGGTAACATGGTCTCACTGTGACCCCCCCAGGTGTTGCTCTGGGAACATACCACTCCACAGAGATGGAGCTTTGTGTGGAAAAGTAGCCTCCGTTGACCGTTAGCACGGTGGGTAGTACTGTTATCACCACTCCTGTTAGTCTGTCTGTTTGTCTGTTAGATAACTCACAAAGTGATGTACAGAATGTACATCACTTTGTGGTTCGATTACCAAGGAACAGTTGATTGGATTTTTTGATCCGGATCCGAATCTGGATGCAGGGGACTTTTTGGTGTGGTGGAGATATGTGCTCTACTGAAGGCCCTCTAGTTCCTATTATTATTGCCATGGAGACACTTTTATCCAAAGCAACATATGGTCAATTGAGATACAAGGAAGTAGTTAATATAACGTTAGGGGACAGCCATCTTGCTAAAGGTTGCTTATGCGTATGCTGAGTAGATTGAATGCACACCTTGTATGTCACTTTGGATAAAAGCGTCTGCCAAATGCCCTAAATGTAAATGTAAATGTAGATTGAGGATTAAACCCAGAACCTATTATTATCGTCCCCCGGTTCCGTGTGCGTGTGCCTGCGTGTGTGTATTAAGTACTCACATAATTGCTGTGCAGTACAGTGAAGAACTCGGGGTGTGTGACAAACTTGACAGCAGGAGACTGAAGGAGGAGGCTGATGTTCTGGTGATTGACAGGTAAGGAGAGGCCATTTCTCCTCAGCTCTAGAACCAATCATACAAGACACCATATGAGACTTATTTATATTCAAAAACATTATACTGATATTCCAAAGACATAGAGCAAGGCAAGTCTGCCTCAAATTCATGTGAAAGACGCAGTATCTCAGCCACTGTTGAGTCCAACAATAATGAAAGGTGCTGTAGGTAAGAGAGAGAGTGCAAAGGGCAGAAGAAGATTTTGAAAATAAGAAACAACCCAAAAAATGTCTGAAATCTAAATGTTCGTCTGAAATCCAAATTTTGTAACCCTGTACCGGTTGTTGTTGTTGTTGTTGTAACATGTTATTGTGATACACTGTGTAACTCTGTACCTTTTGTTGTAGTAACATGTTATTGTGATACACTGTGTAACTCTGTACCTGTTGTTGTTGTTGTTGTAGTAACATGTTATTGTGATACACTGTGTAACTCTGTACCTGTTGTTGTTGTTGTTGTAGTAACATGTTATTGTGATACACTGTGTAACTCTGTACCTGTTGTTGTTGTTGTTGTTGTAACATGTTATTGTGATACACTGTGTAACTCTGTACCTGTTGTTGTTGTTGTTGTAGTAACATGTTATTGTGATACACTGTGTAACTCTGTACCTGTTGTTGTTGTAGGAAGGCCATCGTCCTCCGTGCTTCCTCTCCTGTCCACCCCCCCGGCTCCACCTTCCTCCTCCTCCTCTTCCTCAGCAGCCATGGTTCTCTGGTGGTTCTGGTACCTAAGTGAGGAGGGACGCTGTTATCATGGGAACGGATGTATAAAGCACGTCTAAAACCAGACTCAAAATGACGTACCTATGACTATGTATATAGTAGTCGGACTACAGGTAAATGTTATCACCCTGTAGGACAACAGGTCAATATTATCACCCTGGGTCATTCAGTTGTTTATGTTAACCATCCCTCAGTGCAAGTTTCTTTGTGTGAAACAGTTTTATGTTAAAAGTGTTCAAGTCAGGTCCATTGTATTTGTATAGACCTTGATCACAGCTCCAGTCCCAACAGGCTTTTCAGGCCATACTTTCTGACATCCACTAACCCTAGATGAATAATATCACTGCTGTATGTCCCTCTGGCTTGCCCTAGGGCAAGCTTTGATATTGTTTGGGGGTTCCCTTTTTGAGTGTGTCTGAGTTCCAGCTGGAGAGTTGGAGGCTAAAGCAACAAATGGATTGTGGATGTAAAGTACGTCTGCCTATGGTTTATTATTTTCTATAAATATCAGTGAAGCAAACGCTATACGGTCTTTATCGCAGTTTCCGTAGCTTAGCTTCTAACACTTAGCGGGCTAGTTTCCCACGCTTTGAGGATGTGTTTCTTGGAGGAGGACGCTCTAAAAATGAGTCCTAGAAAGATCCGGAAGGTGTGGCTCCCGGTGCACGAGCGACAATTGATTTGACTCCCCGACCCAATCGGCACCTTTTTAAAGCGGCTTAAGGAAGCCTTTTGGACAAGAGCAGTTCACGGACCGCTTTAAAGCCAAGTGCCGCTGGCCGTGCTCCCCTGGGGGGGGGGGGGGGGTTTATTAATAGGCTAGAGTGAAACGCTTTCCCTGATGATGGAGATATAGCGCAGAAGGAGGATACATTTTGTCGGTTCCTCCCGGAATTGGATTCCTGGCGCTGACAGCTGTCATGACCTGGAGGAGGCATTAATCATAGGAGCGTTAATCGAGAGAGGCTCTGGCATTGGGTCTGCGCTGGTGCCTGAGCTAAGGAGTCAAGGCCTCTGCACACCAAGGAGTCAAGGCCTCCGCACACCAAGGAGTCAAGGCCTCCGCACACCAAGGAGTCAAGGCCTCCGCACACCGAAGCGTAAAGCACATCCGTGTTCCATCTGCTCTATGTTCATCACTGCGCTCTTCCACAACGCAGGCTCAGCTCAAGCATCGCATTGCAGAGCAGAGTGTTTTTTTGTGTGTGTGCAGTCTATATGTTTCCTCTTTTGCCTGAAAACAAGGACTAAAGAAAGGTTGGTTATCATCCGTGCTCTAGGCTTGAGCTTTGTGTGGAGGCCTTGAGGCGTGGCAGAGAGAAGCATTGTTGGAGGCTTCTGACCTTTCAATGGCAGAAAATGGCACAAAAGTAGTTCACTGTGGTGTGTCAGAAAAGTGTTGATAGTATGCTACTCTAGACAACTCTGTGTCTCTCTTTCACCTCCTATTGAGTGTCCCTCACTCTCTATTGACTATCTTTCCTCATATTGACTTTCTCTCTCTTATACTTTATAATGAGTCTCTCCTTCTACCGAGTCCCTCACACGTTCAGTCTCTCTCTTTTGTCTATATCTCTATCCTACCAGGGTAGCATAGGATATATCTATATCTCTATCCTTCTATTGAGTCTCTCTCTCTCTCTCTCTCTCTCTCTCTCTCTCTCTCTCTCTCTCTCTCTCTCTCTCTCTCTCTCTCTCTCTCTCTCTCTCTCTCTCTCTCTCTCTCTCTCTCTCTCCTCCCCTCGTCTAACACCCCAGTAAAGCCCCAGTCGGCTGTAAAGAGTATGTGCTTCTTGCTGTGGTTAAACAGCTCTTTCGTTGATGATTTATTTGCACCTGTGACCTCCACCAGAAGCACCATCTGGGGTGTGTCCCTACGTTGAATCCTGAAGTGCTGGCTCCAGAGCTGTTGGGCTTCAGGAACCGTTTCAAGTCACTTTAAATCGGTAGGCCTGGGTTGGAAAAATGAAACTCGTCTCTCATTTTTTTTGTTGTGTCACATAGTCCCTTAGGTTTTCAGGATTTTCACTTTGCACACACACCGTCTTGAGTCATCACTCCGGGTAGAGGACGTACCGCAGCCTACCCAGAGCGAAGAGGCCCATGCTCAGTCTGCGCTAGATGATTAACCCAAACTCCCCTACTGGAAGCTTCCAAATTCATCATTTACAACAAATCCCTCTTTAGATCGTACCAGACAGGTACAAAAAGCATTACAGGGACGTTCCACCGATTTATGTCTATTTTTAAGAAGCATTTTTCCACTGGAAAGTTGAGCTCCTAATAAAACAGGACTGTCCAGTAGAAATGAGTAACACAAATATGCTACACAAATGGTGCTACATGACCAGAGAACAACAGTTGGAACAACAGCCCTAGAGAACTGCTGCTACATGACCAGAGAACAACAGTTGGAACCACAGCCCTAGAGAACTGGTGCTACATGACCAGAGAACAACAGTTGGAACCACAGCCCTAGAGAACTGGTGCTACATGACCAGAGAATAACAGTTGGAACAACAATCTCTGCACTTATACCATAAAGACAAGGATTAAAATGTCTGCAGGAGCTCAGAAGACAGTGCAGACCAGTCCATGATACGATACAAACCAACCTCCGGATATGGAAGCAGGACTTGGTACAATCTCAATTATCGAACATTTTAGACCATTATATATTATAATAATGCAGACAGGATTGAAGGTCAGCAAATGTGTTTTATAGACTATATTATTATTTAAATACAGATATGTATATCTTAGTCTATCCTATGTTGGGAGAACGCTCAATAGTTACCTGTGAAATGTGATGGCAACTCGACATCCTGTACAACCAAAAGTAGCCAAGCTAATATCTTGGTCCCCTTGTTACGCTTTCTCACCCGGATGGATCTGATTTGGTCATATCGGCTTGACTCCCATTTCCACAGCTTGAGACAATATGATGACACTATGTGACACTATGATGACAATATGATGACACTATGTGACACTATGATGACACTATGAGTTAATGAAAACATGGCCTGTGGAATGTCCCTTTAACAGCATTCATATGTTGGAGGAGGGGAACTGAAGGAAAACCAAGCACATTCTAGGAATGTAGAAAGCGAGTGTTATGTTTATGGTGTGTAGTGGAGTGGCAGACGGACGCTAAGTCGTGGATGATGTGGGATCACTGAACATAAGGAGCATATGGATTACCATATTGAATCAGCTCAGACCTGTCAACAACAACAGACCCTTTTCACAGACGCGTCTTCATCGGATCAATTTGACTACCCACGCCCTGGTAGCTCAAAGGAGCCAACCCGTAATGTGTGTAATGAGCGATGCCTGTGTTGGTCCTGCGATGGCCAGTTGGTGGCGGAGGAGGTCTACGTTTGTCCTGAAAGCGTTCTCTGAGGACACTCTGATTGACTCTGTCTCCCTTGCTGTTAGGCAGCGGCAGGAGAAAGTGGGGAGAGTCCGCTCTGTTGCAGCTCCAGTGCCAGAGGACTTTGATTTCATTAAAGTGTACTGTCTCTCTGGTAGGGAGGATGGTGTGGAGGTGGACTTGGCCCAGACAGAAAATCCAAAGCGTACTTACCTCATTAGCACCCCAACCAAACACATCGATTTGACAGAATCACAGAAACTGTCTATATGGAACTTGGCAAACCAGTGCATTTGGACAACTATGATGAAGTGTATTCCTTGTCATGGAGCAGTGGATCCCACAGTGATCGGCTGGGTTACTTGCAGCCCTTCTCAGAGCTAGGTTTGAGGAATTGAACCTGACTGATACTTGTGTGTGTGTGTGTGTGTGTGTACGTTGGACGAGGGGTGGTTGCCACTATCTGGGGAGAGAGAGGAAGGGGCGTAGCTCTCAGCACCCAACAGGACAGGTGAGTTAGTGTCAGGTGTTGTTGAGTACTATGTTGTGCCCCCACGCTCTAATCGATCCCAGGTGTTACCCATCGTACTCGGGCCGGCTGAGGCTAATGAACACCTGGGATCTACCCTACTTAAGGCTGTCGAAGACCGACGTCGGTGCTTGACCATTGCGCACCTTATGGTGCCCTCACACCATAGTGTATGCTGAAAGCTATGAGTTGCGTGTAAAAAATACTTGTATATGCACCAAACGCAACCGAAATCAACAATTTTGTCAATTTGTAACCTATTCGACCTATGGGTTGCGTGTGTGTTGCATGTGAGTTGCGTGTGAGTTGCGTGCAGAACTTACGAGTTATGTTTGAGTTGCGTTCAAAACGTACAAGTTGCGTTTGACCTGCGTGCTAGTTGCGTGGTATTTGCGAATATTGGTCACGTGATAAAAACCTGATTTGGTCATCGAAGAATCAACATGGGGAATGCGTTCATAACTTATGAGTTGCGTACCTGTTGCGATCGTGTTGCGTGCGTAGCGTACCTGTTGCGATATATAAATTGATCGCAGGCATTCGCAGAGAATCGCAGGCATTCGCAGAGAATTATTGAACAAAATTTCCAAACTTATTCTGCGTGTGTCTGCAATCACCTGCGTGCTTGTTGCGTACTTCAAACCTATAAAACCTATTAGTTGCGTGTGAGTTGCGTTCAGAACATATGACCACTATATTTTATTCGCAACCATACGCAACTGGTGATCGCTATGGTGTGAGGGCACCTTACCGAGAACCTCCTGATGAAGACCGACGTTAGGGCGAGACCGTTGGGAACCATCTGCCGAAGACCGGCGTCGGGGGCGATATCACTGAGAACCTTATGGCTCCCTCCTGCTCGAGTACCGTTGTCTCCAGCTCCGACTACGTCACGTCTCGTCCAACCCCCCCCCCCCCCCCCAGGACCCTCTCCGCGTTCCACCCTCTGGACCCTCTCCCCGTGTACCTCCTAACCCTGTTGTTTTTGTGTTTATTGGACTTTTTCAGTAAAGCCATTATCCGTTGTTTTGGGTGTCTAACATACTAATCACCGTTTTCTAAATATACACTGAGCTGTCGCACTTAAACTTGCATTGACATTTCTGTTTTAAATAAAACCGTGCACCTCAATCAGATCGGGAACCCAACTCATCTCATCCTTTACAATGGTCTCCTTGAAGATTCCTAATTGTATTTATTTATTCATTGGGGTCTACGTTGCTACGAGCTACGTTGACAGGTAAATGTGTATTGTTTGAGACTCTTCACCCACCTTCTATTGAGCTGTGCCATCTGCTGGGTGGAGCCTGAGCGCGGGAGGGACTGGTTACCCTCAGGGGGCTGGCTGGGTCTCTGCCAGGTCGTGGTCCGGTTCACATGGTCCACGTAGAACACCCTGCCATGGCTGTCGATACGAGCCTCCCAATCTGTCAGGAGGAGAAGAAGCCAGAGGCGTGGAATGGGATGAGAGGAGGGCGGGGGTCTGGGTCTACTTTAGATCTGCATTCATAACAGCTTTAGCTTCCTTGGATTTCATGTGTAAGAGTTCAAAAGTGCGATCATGTGTTTACTGGTGCCAGGTGAAGAACAGCAGCAGTGTTACAGTATGTGGAGGATAAGCTAGGAGAGAATATGAAGATATATGAGCCACAGCTATGGCAGAACTGGAGGACCACCATCACAGTTGGTCACTAGGGGATGCTGGAACATCCCTAAAGCAGTCCACAGGAGAAAATAGACTAAATAAATGATGTGTATAAAACGAAAACATGCTCGACAAGAGATAAACCAAAACCCCTCCTACAGACTACAGACTCACCTTCTCTCATTTTCTAAAACACAATTCAATGCGAGGGTAGGGAACACGGCACCAGGAAGACACGCCACACTAGTCACATGTGTACAGCCGTTTAGATTGTGGTTTCCGATCTCTCGATAAATGTAATTTATTCATTTAAATTAAACCTCAAGGAAATAATTACTTGTTAGTTGTTGTTGCATCTATTGTTTGTGATTGTTTGAAATGGGTATGTGGTTTCACTGCACTCATTTCAAACAATCAGCAACCAAATAATAAAGCTCCATAATAAAAAAAACATCAGCTGTGATTGTATTGCAATGAAATGGCATATATATATATATATAAAGGGGTGCATTGGCAATTTTATAATATCACTCTGAAGCATGGGGTGAAAAAATGATAGGATTGAAATAACGTGAACCAGAGGTCAATTCAATAGCAATCTATAGAGACAATGAAGTCCATTTTCCACATCATTGTACCATAGACATTGAGGCAAGTGTGTATAGAGCAGTGATCCCTGCAGTTGCAGCCAGCGGCTGACTGCAGCATCGTCCTGTTCTGCACGAGTGAGGGGGGACACATTGATGCTAATGGAAGACAGCAGGAGGAGGAGCTTATGGTGCATGTGGTGTACGTACACATGAGGAAAGGACACAACACCTGCCCACCTCACACATTCACACCACAGTGGAGCCATGGAATAGGGAAGACACTAGAAGATTTAGAGCTCGATTTGAACCCAAATTTGCCCCTGATGACTCTCGATATTCAAGAGTCAACACTGCTGTTCAGGAGTCAAATCCACAGCTCCCGATCAAGAATGCAAGCAGTCGTAGTCGTAAATATCATATATCACGTGATAAATATCATATATCATATGATATTCACCACTCTGGAATCAGGACCGATCTTAACGGGATCCCGTAGGTTGGGAGCGTCAAGTCGGCGGTTGTAGCGATGGTAACGGTTTAAGTCTTCTAGTGTCGGACAGCGGTTCTTACTTGGAGGTAAAGCGCGGTCAGTGGAGACAGGGAAATGGTTTAGGTCACGGCCGGGCCACAGAGGGTCACGGCCGGGCCACAGGGCTGGAGGATGGCTGACTAGTGGATGAATGCCTTGTCCTACAAAACACCACAGAGGGATGCAAAACACAGGAAACACATGCACACACATGCACACATGCATGCGCACACACACACACACACACACACACACACACACACACACACACACACACACACACCATTGAAGCCCTACAGAATATATGTCTTTTTTTATTATTTGGAGGTTTTGTGGTTTCTGAGATATAATAGAACTTGCTAGGTGGCACCACAGGGAACAACATTTTAGAAAAGTCTTAAAATAAAATAAATGTCATTCATCAGGCATGTGCACCCAATGTGATTTAGAATGACTAAGATTCCAGTGAATCATTGTAGCATCTTGAAGTATTTCTGCTTTCAACGAATAATAAGCCTCTCATGAATTACTCACGAAACCCTCTGCTGAAATATAGTCCCTAAAAACATACACCTGGAATTTGTTTTGACTTCATTTCAGCAGCATGAAGCAAACATGGCCACTACCTGTGTAACAACATATCCCAGGCTGGTGGTATGCAGTCCACAGCCACCTGCCATATCCAGGCCAAAAAGTTCCAGGTAATGTTCTTATGTTTGCTAACTATAATGACCACAATTACATCAAATGGTTCATTCCTGAGTTTACTGCCATGAGACTGCCATGAGACTACTGCCATGAGACTACTGCCATGAGACTACATGTCTTGAACACATGTGGAATGGCAAGTTGTCACATCTATCAGGCTTTATATAATTACGTTTTAGCCCATTAACTGAAGCCCATTTAACACACCTAACAAGTTGTATATATGGATCTGAATTGTTGGCATAGTAGGAGCCATCTTCTATGGAAACGAGTGAGGATATCCAACTGGCAAGAGTTCTAGCCAGTTGGGTCTTTGAGTACAGTTGAATGAGAACCTTAGTTAAGAGAACATGCATTATAGATTTGATAATTACATATTTTGTAATTTGGGACATGAATGTGATCTAGCACAATAATACAGCAACAGTTGAAACAGTGTTGTCAACCATGATGTTTGGTAGCAACATTTTCAATAATTGACTTTTTTAAATGATAAATTCCTATCAGAGTTAAAAGTATACCTATCAGAACACCTAGAATAAATGAAAATAGGTCTCACCAATGGCATTGTGGTGGCTGGACCCAGCTGTGGAAGGCTCCCCACTCTCTTCTCTCCTCTCCTCTCCCCTGCACCTGGAGCTACACCTCTCCCCCTCTTCTCCACCAGCCTCTCTGCTCTGCTGGGTGTACACGGTGGGGTCTGGCACCATCTCAAAGGCGCTGTTCTCCTCCTCGTCACCCTCCTCTTCATCTTGGGACGAGAAGACGGTGCTGCCCGAGAGCCGTGTGCTGTCCACGGAGGACAGGCGTGTGTGGCTGCAGAATCGGCCCCTGCCGTCGTAACCTGAGTTGCTGTAGCAGGACGTGCTGTAGCAGGACGTGCTGTAGCAGGACGTGCTGTAGCAGGAGTTGCTGTGGCACGACGTGCTGTGGCAAGAGCTCTCGCCCAGCTCGCACTCATGCTCGCTGGGCCCGTGACACCCGCCTCCGCCCCGACGCCGGCCTCTGAGGCAGGGGTCCCCTTCCTCTCCTCCCCCGCCCCGCTGTCCTCCCCCCCGCTCGCCATCCAGGAGATGGTTGAGTTCAGAGAGCCGCTCGATGGAGAGGCTGCGAGGGAGGGTGCGGTGGCAGCAGGGGCTGGGACACTCTGGGACCTGTGGGGGAGGGGGTCACCAAACACACATATACAGCCCATCAAATGTTCACAGGGGATTGCTTGCTAATAAACCACAGTTTAAAATCGGACAAGGACCAATACATTTGTATTGATGGTGTAGTTGTAGCGGTGCAGCTACACTGAAATAAGAACATGAGCGGGGAGTGGTTTGAGCACCAACCTGAGAAGGAGACAGAGTATCTTCCTCATCTGCATCCTCCTCCTCTACTTCTTCGGCCGCCTTGAGGACCAGCGATACACATGTGGCATCTTCTGCGGTAGCATCTGGGAAGGTGGCACTCCGCACTTCCTCCCCATTCTCTGATTCGTCTTCCTCCTCCTCCTCTTCTTCCTCCTCCTCCTCCCCTTGGCTGGGGGTTCTGTTTTGGGCCGAGGGGAGATTATGGAGGAGATGATGGATCCGGATGTAATGGGACCGAGGTGTTTCTGGCTCCCCACATGCAGAAGCGATCACGGTCTCCAGCTCCAACACGGGGAGAGAGCAGGGCCGTTTCTTAGGCTGTGCGGCGGCCAGGCAGGTGCAGACACCTGGGCAGGTACGAGGCCCTGGGCAGGTACAAGAGCCAGGGGGGCTGCAGTCTCCCACTTTGCCGTCCTGAATTTCGTCCGTTCTTTCCTCCTCTATTTCTTCGACACCACTCAGCGCTTCCTCTCCTACGGCCTCCGCCAGGTCGTACTGGCGCTCGGTCGGGCCCATAACAGTGGGAGCTTCTACGGCAGTCGATCCATCATCCGCTAACTCTGCACCTGGAGTTTGACATATGTCAACTTCGACATCCCTTTCCTCTTCAGCTGTCAGCCCTTCGTCTCCGGATTCTCCCGGGTCTTTCTCCTCCTGCACTACCTGTACCTCTCCACCGTCGTTCTTTTCTCCCCCTACGTCCACCTCTGTCTGAACCTCCGGTGGAACCACCTGGGGTTCTGCGTGTCCGTTCACGGTGGTAGCCGCACTGCCCTGCTCCGACTCGGGGTCGTCTTTCTCTTGTTGAGGAGCGGCTTCTACCGAAACATGGATCTCCAACACTGGAGGCATTAGGGGGCTGGGGCCGCACTCCGGCTCTGGGGGGGTGGAGGCTGCATCTAAGGGTAACTCGGGCATGTCGTCCCCAAGGCTCAGTGTGTCTGCATCCTCTGCATCACTGTTGTTCTCCTCTACCCAGGCCTCTCCTTGGAGGCAAGCTGACTCCAAGGCTTGGGAAACCTCTTCGTCATCTGACGAATAAATACACATAAATCCAGGATCAATACATTGAAGATGTCATATATTACAATATATTTAATGTCAACCAATCCAGTGCTTGGCTCTACCTGAATAAATGGTGGTAGTCAGCTCAAAGCGGAACTGCAGCTGGCCACTAACATGGTCTGTTGGGACTCTGCGGCCCAGAGAGTAACTCACTACTCGGTCCCTGGAGCACATGTGGAAGAAAAAAAGGTTTGGTTGAAATTACATTTGAAAAAAACCTCAGGCTGTCACTCATTTAGGAGCATGAATATATGTACAAATAACTACTAACTATGAATGCTGTGCACCATGGCCGGCCAAATATCTATTAACACATTATCATTGGCATTGAATAACTGTAACTGTTTAAACACTTGAAATGTTTCAGTCCAGAGATGAATGGCTATAGCTAAGAATGTATGGCACCTATCTATATGTTTTGTAATATTTAATTTCTTATAAAGATTCATGAGAAACTACTGGAAATATACATTGTTATTTTGTTTTAAATGTTGGTGGAAAATAACTATAATGCAAATGAAAATACTAATACTACTACTACTTCTACTATAACTACTACTACTACTACTACTACTACTACTAATAATAATAATAATAATATAATAATAATAATAAACAATAACTGGGAGCCAGATCTTGGCATGCTATAAAAGTGAATAAATATATATAAAGAAGAAAAATGAATTGTAGCCTCAACTGGGAGCTAATTCTCTCCATACCCAATAGCATGTTTCTCCAGCAGCCTTTGCACAGGAACACAGAGTTTGCCCAGAAAGCGCTTGATGATTGGTCGACTTTTGGCGAACTTGTCCTTGACCTCAATCTCCAGCACATCGGTGGGCAGGGACACAAAGCTAAACCTCTGGAAGGAGAAGAGGCATATTGTGTGAATTGTTGGGTGCATACTGGACACAGTGGGTCATAGGTTCGCATCCCTGTTTCCACGATACAAAATAAACATTTAAATGTTCTTTGATTGCAGGTGACCACAAGTAACCAAAAAGTATCCTAATTAGTATCTAACCAACCACACAAAACACATTGATTTCCTATTGGATCATGTTTTTTAAGGAGAAGCACAAGAAGAAAGCAACAGCTGGTTGAGCTGATACTGGAGTGGCTAGGACTCAAGGGCTATGCAGAACGACTGCATCGTCACCACCCTCCCTGCGGCCTTTGTCTCCTTGTGGAAAATTGTCTAATCTGTTGATAAGTTGAAGAGGGAGAGGATGTCACCTGATCCACAGCAGACCCTCTACTAGACGACTAGAGAACTATAACACTGTTATACAAACCCTCACTACTAGACTAGAGCACTATAACACTGTTATACAAACCCTCACTACTAGACTAGAGCACTATAACACTGTTATACAAACCCTCACTACTAGACTAGAGCACTATAACACTGTTATACAAACCCTCACTACTAGACTAGAGCACTATAACACTGTTATACAAACCCTCACTACTAGACTAGAGCACTATAACACTGTTATACAAACCCTCACTACTAGACTAGAGCACTATAACACTGTTATACAAACCCTCACTACTAGACTAGAGCACTATAACACTGTTATACAAACCCTCACTACTAGACTAGAGCACTATAACACTGTTATACAAACCCTCACTACTAGACTAGAGCACTATAACACTGTTATACAAACCCTCACTACTAGACTAGAGCACTATAACACTGTTATACAAACCCTCACTACTAGACTAGAGCACTATAACACTGTTATACAAACCCTCACTACTAGACTAGAGCACTATAACACTGTTATACAAACCCTCACTACTAGACTAGAGCACTATAACACTGTTATACAAACCCTCACTACTAGACTAGAGCACTATAACACTGTTATACAAACCCTCACTACTAGACTAGAGCACTATAACACTGTTATACAAACCCTCACTACTAGACTAGAGCACTATAACACTGTTATACAAACCCTCACTACTAGACTAGAGCACTATAACACTGTTATACAAACCCTCACTACTAGACTAGAGCACTATAACACTGTTATACAAACCCTCACTACTAGACTAGAGCACTATAACACTGTTATACAAACCCTCACTACTAGACTAGAGCACTATAACACTGTTATACAAACCCTCACTACTAGACTAGAGCACTATAACACTGTTATACAAACCCTCACTACTAGACTAGAGCACTATAACACTGTTATACAAACCCTCACTACTAGACTAGAGAACTATAACACTGTTATACAAACCCTCACTACAGACTAGAGCACTATAACACTGTTATACAAACCCTCACTACTAGACTAGAGCACTATAACACTGTTATACAAACCCTCACTACTAGACTAGAGCACTATAACACTGTTATACAAACCCTCACTACTAGACTAGAGAACTATAACACTGTTATACAAACCCTCACTACTAGACTAGAGCACTATAACACTGTTATACAAACCCTCACTACTAGACTAGAGCACTATAACACTGTTATACAAACCCTCACTACTAGACTAGAGCACTATAACACTGTTATACAAACCCTCACTACTAGACTAGAGCACTATAACACTGTTATACAAACCCTCACTACTAGACTAGAGCACTATAACACTGTTATACAAACCCTCACTACTAGACTAGAGCACTATAACACTGTTATACAAACCCTCACTACTAGACTAGAGAACTATAACACTGTTATACAAACCCTCACTACAGACTAGAGCACTATAACACTGTTATACAAACCCTCACTACTAGACTAGAGCACTATAACACTGTTATACAAACCCTCACTACTAGACTAGAGCACTATAACACTGTTATACAAACCCTCACTACTAGACTAGAGCACTATAACACTGTTATACAAACCCTCACTACTAGACTAGAGAACTATAACACTGTTATACAAACCCTCACTACAGACTAGAGCACTATAACACTGTTATACAAACCCTCACTACTAGACTAGAGCACTATAACACTGTTATACAAACCCTCACTACAGACTAGAGCACTATAACACTGTTATACAAACCCTCACTACTAGACTAGAGCACTATAACACTGTTATACAAACCCTCACTACTAGACTAGAGCACTATAACACTGTTATACAAACCCTCACTACTAGACGAGAGCACTATAACACTGTTATACAAACCCTCACTACTAGACTAGAGCACTATAACACTGTTATACAAACCCTCACTACTAGACTAGAGAACTATAACACTGTTATACAAACCCTCACTACTAGACTAGAGCACTATAACACTGTTATACAAACCCTCACTACTAGACTAGAGCACTATAACACTGTTATACAAACCCTCACTACTAGACTAGAGCACTATAACACTGTTATACAAACCCTCACTACTAGACTAGAGCACTATAACACTGTTATACAAACCCTCACTACTAGACGAGAGCACTATAACACTGTTATACAAACCCTCACTACTAGACGAGAGCACTATAACACTGTTATACAAACCCTCACTACTAGACTAGAGCACTATAACACTGTTATACAAACCCTCACTACTAGACTAGAGCACTATAACACTGTTATACAAACCCTCACTACTAGACGAGAGCACTATAACACTGTTATACAAACCCTCACTACTAGACTAGAGCACTATAACACTGTTATACAAACCCTCACTACTAGACTAGAGCACTATAACACTGTTATACAAACCCTCACTACTAGACTAGAGCACTATAACACTGTTATACAAACCCTCACTACTAGACTAGAGAACTATAACACTGTTATACAAACCCTCACTACTAGACTAGAGCACTATAACACTGTTATACAAACCCTCACTACTAGACTAGAGCACTATAACACTGTTATACAAACCCTCACTACTAGACTAGAGCACTATAACACTGTTATACAAACCCTCACTACTAGACTAGAGCACTATAACACTGTTATACAAACCCTCACTACTAGACTAGAGCACTATAACACTGTTATACAAACCCTCACTACTAGACTAGAGCACTATAACACTGTTATACAAACCCTCACTACTAGACTAGAGCACTATAACACTGTTATACAAACCCTCACTACTAGACTAGAGAACTATAACACTGTTATACAAACCCTCACTACAGACTAGAGCACTATAACACTGTTATACAAACCCTCACTACTAGACTAGAGCACTATAACACTGTTATACAAACCCTCACTACTAGACTAGAGCACTATAACACTGTTATACAAACCCTCACTACTAGACTAGAGCACTATAACACTGTTATACAAACCCTCACTACTAGACTAGAGCACTATAACACTGTTATACAAACCCTCACTACTAGACTAGAGCACTATAACACTGTTATACAAACCCTCACTACTAGACTAGAGCACTATAACACTGTTATACAAACCCTCACTACTAGACTAGAGCACTATAACACTGTTATACAAACCCTCACTACTAGACTAGAGCACTATAACACTGTTATACAAACCCTCACTACTAGACTAGAGCACTATAACACTGTTATACAAACCCTCACTACTAGACTAGAGCACTATAACACTGTTATACAAACCCTCACTACTAGACTAGAGCACTATAACACTGTTATACAAACCCTCACTACTAGACTAGAGCACTATAACACTGTTATACAAACCCTCACTACTAGACTAGAGCACTATAACACTGTTATACAAACCCTCACTACTAGACTAGAGCACTATAACACTGTTATACAAACCCTCACTACAGACTAGAGCACTATAACACTGTTATACAAACCCTCACTACTAGACTAGAGCACTATAACACTGTTATACAAACCCTCACTACTAGACTAGAGCACTATAACACTGTTATACAAACCCTCACTACTAGACTAGAGCACTATAACACTGTTATACAAACCCTCACTACTAGACTAGAGCACTATAACACTGTTATACAAACCCTCACTACTAGACTAGAGCACTATAACACTGTTATACAAACCCTCACTACAGACTAGAGCACTATAACACTGTTATACAAACCCTCACTACTAGACTAGAGAACTATAACACTGTTATACAAACCCTCACTACTAGACTAGAGAACTATAACACTGTTATACAAACCCTCACTACTAGACTAGAGCACTATAACACTGTTATACAAACCCTCACTACTAGACTAGAGCACTATACCACTGTTATACAAACCCTCACTACTAGACTAGAGCACTATAACACTGTTATACAAACCCTCACTACTAGACTAGAGCACTATAACACTGTTATACAAACCCTCACTACTAGACTAGAGCACTATAACACTGTTATACAAACCCTCACTACTAGACTAGAGCACTATAACACTGTTATACAAACCCTCACTACTAGACTAGAGCACTATAACACTGTTATACAAACCCTCACTACTAGACTAGAGCACTATAACACTGTTATACAAACCCTCACTACTAGACTAGAGCACTATAACACTGTTATACAAACCCTCACTACTAGACTAGAGCACTATAACACTGTTATACAAACCCTCACTACTAGACTAGAGCACTATAACACTGTTATACAAACCCTCACTACTAGACTAGAGCACTATAACACTGTTATACAAACCCTCACTACTAGACTAGAGCACTATAACACTGTTATACAAACCCTCACTACTAGACTAGAGCACTATAACACTGTTATACAAACCCTCACTACTAGACTAGAGCACTATAACACTGTTATACAAACCCTCACTACTAGACTAGAGCACTATAACACTGTTATACAAACCCTCACTACTAGACTAGAGCACTATAACACTGTTATACAAACCCTCACTACTAGACTAGAGCACTATAACACTGTTATACAAACCCTCACTACTAGACTAGAGCACTATAACACTGTTATACAAACCCTCACTACTAGACTAGAGCACTATACCACTGTTATACAAACCCTCACTACTAGACTAGAGCACTATACCACTGTTATACAAACCCTCACTACTAGACTAGAGCACTATACCACTGTTATACAAACCCTCACTACTAGACTAGAGCACTATAACACTGTTATACAAACCCTCACTACTAGACTAGAGCACTATAACACTGTTATACAAACCCTCACTACTAGACTAGAGCACTATAACACTGTTATACAAACCCTCACTACTAGACTAGAGCACTATAACACTGTTATACAAACCCTCACTACTAGACTAGAGCACTATAACACTGTTATACAAACCCTCACTACTAGACTAGAGCACTATAACACTGTTATACAAACCCTCACTACTAGACTAGAGCACTATAACACTGTTATACAAACCCTCACTACTAGACTAGAGCACTATAACACTGTTATACAAACCCTCACTACTAGACTAGAGCACTATAACACTGTTATACAAACCCTCACTACTAGACTAGAGCACTATAACACTGTTATACAAACCCTCACTACTAGACTAGAGCACTATAACACTGTTATACAAACCCTCACTACTAGACTAGAGCACTATAACACTGTTATACAAACCCTCACTACTAGACTAGAGCACTATAACACTGTTATACAAACCCTCACTACTAGACTAGAGCACTATAACACTGTTATACAAACCCTCACTACTAGACTAGAGCACTATAACACTGTTATACAAACCCTCACTACAGACTAGAGCACTATAACACTGTTATACAAACCCTCACTACTAGACTAGAGCACTATAACACTGTTATACAAACCCTCACTACTAGACTAGAGCACTATAACACTGTTATACAAACCCTCACTACTAGACTAGAGCACTATAACACTGTTATACAAACCCTCACTACTAGACTAGAGCACTATAACACTGTTATACAAACCCTCACTACTAGACTAGAGCACTATAACACTGTTATACAAACCCTCACTACTAGACTAGAGCACTATAACACTGTTATACAAACCCTCACTACTAGACTAGAGCACTATAACACTGTTATACAAACCCTCACTACTAGACTAGAGCACTATAACACTGTTATACAAACCCTCACTACTAGACTAGAGCACTATAACACTGTTATACAAACCCTCACTACTAGACTAGAGCACTATAACACTGTTATACAAACCCTCACTACTAGACTAGAGCACTATAACACTGTTATACAAACCCTCACTACTAGACTAGAGCACTATAACACTGTTATACAGTGTTATAGTGCTCATCTTTTAACAGAATGTCATAGAGTTGAATGTATTTTTCACACATCAATAAAAATGAAATCCTGAAATCCCCATTATTTGGAGCTAGCTCAACTGAACCGACATCCGAAGCTCATGCAGTTCATATGTTAAGTTCTGAACAATTATTTTATAGTTAAAGTTAAACACTTTCGAAAATCAGTATGACAAGGATAGCCTTATGTTATTCAGGGTGGTTACAGCAGGCTGTACACACCACCGTTGTAGAAAGCATAGGCTGTTTGGATTTGTTTTCATTGACGTAGCTTGTGCATTCTATTTGATCCGACTAACCAATGGGTTCGAATGTTCAAGTGTGTGTGTAGTCAGAGCAGACTCTCTTCATACAGGTCCCTCTGCGGTGCCTGCAGCTCCAGCCACCAAACGCTATAAACCTTCAGCCACGGTGAGCTGAGCCAGCGCTCAGCATATCCTACTCCTTTCCGCAGTGCTTCCTCCCGAGGGACGCACAGGAGGGGGACTGCAGGAGATCGGATGGAATCGAACAATTTAACGTATTGTAGTGAGGGGAAAAGTTTGTATAAAAAATTAAAAAACACAGGTGGAACGAACTGCTAGAAATGTGTTCTACACAAGAGCTGTCGACGAACACATTAACGAGGGATTGAAATGACGTGTCATGAAGTGTCAAACTTCCTAGTTGCCGTGGCTGACGTGTGCGAGCCGGCGGGAACCAAAGCCATTGGTACGAGCGCGAGCCGTTCAGGAAGTTACAGCGTGGTGCTCAGTTATAGGTAACTGTGTTTCTCCCCCGCCCTCCCCCAACTAATCATACCGCAGTCTGTTTTCTAACACCTGAAGGCTACCAGCTTGGCCTCCAGCCAGCACCATAGACAACATTTATCTGCCATGTTATTACTGTACTTATGGCCCCCATGTCACTCCTAACCCTCCCTGGAAGGAGGGATCCTCCACTCTGTGTTCCTTCTCAAGATTTCTTCCTCCATAATTAAGGGAGTATTTTCTTGCCCTTTGGGGGGCTAGGGTTTGGGGGGGGGTGTCATTAATATGTGGCCTGTGAAGCCCTTTGAAACCAAAACAGCCATTAAGGGCTATACAAATAAAATTGACGAGCCACTAAAGTTCCAATTAAGACACATGGTTTTGAACGTATGGGGGACTTTAATGTATCACAATGGGTTAGGGGGTCAAGGGTTAAGTTTCGATTTAATTGCACTGCAGCACTAGCACTAGCTTTTCAAGAGCATGCAAAGAAAACACACACACACACACTATTCTAGGTGGCAGGCCGCCAGTAAAAAAAGGAAAATAAAATATTGTTACTTGAGTTTATTACTTAATTACCAGCATGTTATTATTAGTAGGTAGACATTTTAGATTTTGCCCTCAGTTGTTTGAACACCTACCCCTGTGTGTGTGTGTGTGTGTGTGTGTGTGTGTGTGTGTGTGTGTGTGTGTGTGTGTGTGTGTGTGTGTGTGTGTGTGTGTGTGTGTGTGTGTGTGTGTGTGTGTGTGTGTGTGTGTGTGTGTGTGTGTGTGTGTGTGGGGGGGAACCACTGGTCTAATATATTTGACTGTTGACCAATGACCAATCCATTCTGATGTGTTCATCATCAAGTCAAACTTTGACAAACCTGTGATTGTCTGGACTTTGCCCTGCAGACTATTGTCCCTCAACTAATTCATTTTTCAAAGTGAATTTTAGGAAGAAAAGCAACCACCAGCTATCGCACCTCACCGTATCTCCCGTAGGCACGACCATGTCAGCATTCAGAATATGAGAACGTATTAAACTTATATGTAGGACTATAAAAACACCACCAATGATATCCATACACTTTTCCTCACTCTATGGGTGCCAACATTGTGACTTATAAGACAGTTGTGTTTGATTTGCACATGAAGGCACAACCTAATTCCTGTCTGGGATTACTACAAATATCTCTTTATTAAAATTGACAGTCACACCAGCACTGACAGGCAATGCCCTTGCATTAACACTCACTGACATTGACTATTTGACTTGCTCGAGTGAACAGACTTTAATTTAATCAAATTAGTACTACACTAATACAATTGTAGACTTAAGTCACGTGATGCTAGGTGCAAAATAGAGTGCTGTTTTTCAACTACAGGGAAATCGAGGAGCAAAATTAGATAATTAAAAAGATGAAAAATGACACAAAATAAACTCATTGTATTAAACCCTCAAATACAACTTATGTGAACGTCTTGGTGAATGATCCACCATGTCTATCTACAGCCTACATCTACATCCAGAAGTGTACGTCCTCTTTGGCCAGGGCTGGCCTTGAGCCAATATACTAAATGTCCAATCATGTTTGAACTACTCAAGTTAATTCACCTTTTTGACCTGCTGCAGATGTGAAGTCACGTATGCTTTCATTTGACCTGCCATTGCCTGCTGTAAGTCATCTGCCTCTCTGCCATAAATCGAATCTTCCATAAAGTGAATTGAAAATGCTGCAGAGTTCTCACACAAGAAATGGGTTTGTGTTTCATTCCATTCAAAGCTTTTGATGGTTGCCCTTGATTGACCAAGGACAAAAGAAATTCATGATATATTATTAAATTATTTATATTTGTAATAACTTCTCAGATCAGTGCTGAGCCATCCCCTCTCTGCGTCTTGGAACCTTCGCCTCAGTGCCGTAATCTTGTGGTCGAGAAACTGAGGTTGTAGCCATAAAGTCAAAGTCAAAAGTCAACAGATCCCTCTGGCAGGTCTCTGCTGCTCATTCCAAGGTCTAGGCTCAAGGACACAACTCTGGAATCAGAACAGAAAAAGCTTGCAGATTGCATCAGGCTGCTTAATAAGAGCAGTATGATGAGTCATGTTCCAAAGTTGTTGGTTTTTAAATAAATCAATTAGGTTTTATTTGGTTTTGATGCATGTTTATGTGAAAATGATTCACTGTTGTGCTGGCGTAATTCAATTCCAAGACATTTTGTGTGCAAGGATGTAGTGTGCATTAGCATTTTGCCCGTACCCTCGTCTGTGGGCCTTAGGACATGGAATAATTGATCATTCCACAGTTCAATAAGGACCGTGTTCAGTCTGCTGAGAGAAGGCCATAATATTAATGTAGTCCTCATTTAACCCCATTACGATATGAATATACCTCTACTCAAATGGTGTTATATTAATCGTAATAATAAGCGCTTACTGCAGTTGAATAGGAGACCAGGAATCTGAATTTGAGAACCTGGACAGAATGCATTGTTCTAAAGCTGCATTTTCAATTGCTGCCATATCACTCCTGAAGCCACCTATCAATACTCTGCCATATCACTCCTGAAGCCACCCATCAATACTCTGTCATATCACTCCTGAAGCCACCTATCAATACTCTGCCATATCACTCCTGAAGCCACCCATCAATACTCTGCCATATCACTCCTGAAGCCACCTATCAATACTCTGCCATATCACTCCTGAAGCCACCCATCAATACTCTGCCATATCACTCCTGAAGCCACCTATCAATACTTCCTCCACCACTACATTTTTATTTAATTGACGTTTTCAGTTGTTCAGGAGTCGCCTCTCGTTTCTCTCTGCTTTGCTTCCACTTATTTTCTATCTTTCTATATTTCGCATACAAAACAAGACTTCAAAACCAACTTACAAAACAACAGTGAATTGAAAATAAATACTAAATACACACAATGAAGAAATCACAGAGGTAAGTTATTTGTTAGCACAGATGTAATAGATGTACAAGAGAGGCTTGGTGAAGAGTGTACATCAAAGAACAAAGGAGTGACACACGATCCTGTAGCTCCTTGACATGTGTACTTAATGTGCCCATTCTTCAGTGATTATTTAGATTTCTTGTTGTCCTGATGACAAATTACATATCACAGAACAGTGTTTTTTTGGCAATTTAGATTAGGCAAGGACCAGCAATGAAATGTAGCAATAGTTATCTTTTAAGTCAAAAAACTATGAAAACCTGAGAATCATCGACCATGAGAATCATCACACACTGCCAACATAATCCTGCCTCTAAATAATATGTTTTTACTTATCTAGATCTCAAGTAAAATGTTTGAATATTCAAGAATATTGTGCTAATGATATAATACCAACTTGCAGGTTGGCATCCCTGGGTAATCCATTTTGGGAAAGTATGCAGCAAATCGATTTTCTTAGGCTTGTTGTTGTTGTAATGCAACCTGCACACGTAGACAAAACAAACAACAACAATCGTGACCTGACTTGTTCTCGATGCCAGAGCTGGAGAGTAGATGGCACACAGAATCACAATCTTGAGACTGCCAAACCTAGAAAGCGATTAAACATTCCTTCTTTCTTTCTCGTGGGGTGGACTTGGTCCCTATAGTTTGCATTCCCTCCAACTTGGAATATTATCACAAGGTTAGGTGTACGTTGCATTACAAGACCTGTCCAGCTGTAATTCAAAAAGATATATATTTGCGGCATACTTTCCCCACACAATTTCCCACAACATAATTACCTCGGGATGTCAACCTGCAAGTTGCTCTTTAAAGCTGCACAACTCAATATTTCAACATTCTATTTATGAAGACATCATTATTTAACTAGCAGGGGTTACACAATTAATGAATTCAGCCTCGCCTCAACAGTTTTAATCAGCACTCCTTACCACTCCTTTGTTGCTCATGTTTTGGTGATCATCCAGCCCCATAAATCCAATTATAGATGGTCAGCGATATTCCTCCTACTGATAGCTAAAGGCGCTGTCACACCTTGACCATTTAGCCAGCGTATGCCCAACTTATCAAAATGTCTCTAAAATGCTGGCATACGCTGAACTATCAATGTTTTTTTTAAATGTTTTAATATACATAACCTATACATAACGTTCGATAACTTATACCAACGAATGCTTAGCGTGTTGCCGGTGTTCACAACTTATGCCCAAGCGTATCACTAAAGATCAAGTAATATATAAGTAAGTAATAAATAAGTTTTGGGTACGCTCGACATTATCTCAACGTATTTCGACTTATGAGTAACTTACAAGTAACGTGTGTGAACGTGTGTCAACGATCGCATAACTTACGTACAATTGATGTCCCGCGCATGCCAGCGTATGTCCTCACCGTACTACGACGTATAGCAGCGTGCTTCAGCGTGCTCTTAACTTAACTTATACAAAACTTACCCATAACTTAACCGACGTATGCCAGCGTTTTAGAGAAATGTTTATACGTTGTGCATACGCTGGCTAAATCGTCAAGGTGTGACAGCGCCTTAAAGGGCTGCAGGATAGCTCAGTCTGTTGAGACTTGGCTTGGGAACCAGAAGGTCGCCGGTTCAAGTCCCTGAAACAACTCAAGTCCCTTGAGCAAGGAATCAGACCCCTATACTGCTTCCCGGGCGCTGTATGAAAAAATAGCTGCCCACTGCTCCTAATACTAGGATGGATTAAATGAGAAACACATTTCACTGTGTGTGGACATGTACGTGACCAATAAAGAGGATATAATCCTCTAGATTGAGATTGGTGGATTGGTTAATTGTACAAATGCTAAGGTATTCTGCTCTAAATCCCAATTTAAGATATTTAATTCAAGTGTTTTTGAAAATAATACACAGGTTGAATGTACTGAGTGTCTGTGGTGTCACAACACACAACACACATGGAAGCTCAACAAAAGAAAATAATACTGCTTTGACCAGAACCAGTGTGCCCATCAGCCATGATGATGGCCCATCAGCCATGATGATGGCCCATTCTGAGCTTCCTTCATGATCTTTTTAGTTACACGTTACATTTCCTTCTCATCCAGGTGTAAAATATTTAGGCTTTTTTCGTAGAATCACCAGTACTTTACGATCATCATATTTGGCTAAGGGCAAATTGAAAATCATATAATATGGAGGGGAAACGCCTAGGCTGTGAAATGTATGAATGTGGATTGTTGAATGTTGAAACACTATTTTCTGAGTCAGTGTGTGTGTGGCATAATAAAGCAAAAGGGGCCTGGAGGCGGAGCAGATCACTGGGCTGAAACCACTCGGCAGTCAGGACCTGGAATGTCTCACCGCTACCAGGCTCACATAATGTCGCCATCCGCCCATTCTCTACCAAACATTCTATTACCTTGATCACTGGCAACTCGAGAACCCCCCCCACCCCCCACCAATCTCATCACTAATTTACTAAATAACCTTCGAGAGGCGTGAAGGGAGCAGACAGCAGCCCGGTCGGCCCTCTCTCTTTTAAAGTGTTGCTGCTTTGGAGTGTGTGAATTCCATTTTCCATTCCCATGCTGTAGTGCTTCATTGCAGCCAATACATCACACAGCTTATGAGCAGGCCCACAGGCCGCAGAGGGCCGGGGGGACCTTACGTACATTAATGTCGCCGGTGCCGTAGCCAAGGCAATGCAGCGACGCTCAGCACGGGAATGGGTTGGAACCGGAAAGCGGCTTTGAGCTGAGGGGTGAAGAGGGAGGTGGGCGGGTGAGGTGCTGCCAAGAGGGAGGTTGGAGTGAGTGAGTGAGTGAGTGAGGGAGTGAGTGAGTGAGGGAGTGAGTGAGTGAGGGAGTGAGTGAGGGAGGGAGGGAGGGAGGGAGTGAGGGAGTGAGTGAGGGAGGGAGTGAGTGAGTGAGGGAGTGAGTGAGTGAGTGAGTGAGTGAGTGAGTGAGGGGAGTGAGGGAGTGAGTGAGTGAGGGAGTGAGTGAGTGAGGGAGTGAGTGAGTGAGGGAGTGAGGGAGTGAGTGAGTGAGTGAGTGAGTGAGTGAGTGAGTGAGTGAGTGAGTGAGTGAGTGAGTGAGTGAGGGAGTGAGTGAGGGAGTGAGTGAGGGAGTGAGTGAGTGAGTGAGTGAGGGAGGGAGTGAGTGAGTGAGGGAGTGAGGGAGTGAGTGAGGGAGTGAATGAGGGAGTGAGGGAGTGAGGGAGTGAGGGAGTGAGTGAGGGAGTGAATGTCCGTTAAGTTGTCTCTCCGGTGTGTCCCTTGATCATATGGCTGCGGGATGACCCCTGAATAAATAAACACATTTCTTTACTTAACTGCAATGCTAAATTGTTAAAGATTCGTTTTAGAATGTATATGTGGCATTTGGTACATTTAGAAATTCCTTTTGCAGTGCAGAATATATGCAAACTCTAGCTCCGGCGGTGCTAAAAAAATACATAAAAACAACAGCTCTGGGAGCCCTTGAGCAGTAATTATTGAACAGCGTACTGAACACGGTGCCACTACAGGGACATAGAGTGAGATACACGCCTGCTTCTGTATGCTCCACCACACTGCAGGACGCAGCCTGGGGGAACTACAGTACAACCGGAGACTCCAGCCGCAATGTTCTTGAGAGGCTATAGAAGAGACAAACCATCTCAAACTAACGCTTTTAGATGGCTCATGAATCTATGGAACATTGTACACAATCATTGCTGGTCATTAAATACCTTGCTTTTTAATTGGGAAAATAACAAGTCTCCCCGTTAGATAACAGCCGTTTTTACAATTGGCAATTATTTCTTGTGCAGACAATTTCAATAGTAAATCCTGCTACAATTCAATGGAAGTAAAGCTGCACTTGTTTTGCATACACATAGAGTTGTGTTTTATGTAGGAACAGAGGACAACACATCATTGAAAATAATTTCTGTTGCACCAGGGGTGCATTTAAATCTCAATTAAACCATATTCTAAATGATTAGTGGTCCAAATTACAGTTGACTAATTTTCAGCCTCATATCTTGCATCTTACATTTTAACGCTTTCTCTGTAACCAGCAGCATGTCCTCCAGTGTGAAACTCAAATGGAGCTCCCAGTGTATAGTATAATAGAGTGAAGGGAAAAAGGTAGCAATGACTTGCAGTAATAATCATTATTTACAGAGAAACTACCAAACAGCATATACACTATGAGTGTACCCTCTGTTCCTCTCTTGCTAGTAAAGAAATAAGCAGCAAGGAATTATTGTATTTCTTTCTGGAAAGTAAACATTTAAAAAACTATACGCTAGTAGCTACAGAATCAATGAATTCTATGAATTATGAGTGCCAGAGGCAGTGCTAAAGCACTGGATGGATTCATCACACTCGACCTGCCGTGAGTGAGATGAATACATCCAGTGCTTTACCACTGGATGTATTCATCTCACTCACGGCAGGTCGAGTGAGATGAATCCATCCAGTGCTTTACCACTGGATGTATTCATCTCACTCACGGCAGGTCGAGTGAGATGAATCCATCCAGTGCTTTAGCACTGGATGGATTCATCTCACTCACGGCAGGTCGAGTGTGTATACCAATGAAGTCCTTGTGACTGTCATCTGGGGAGGTGAGTGGACGATGGGATTGGGTTTTTTCTTTAATTTGAGGTTCAGTAACTGAGCCTCAATTTGGCATTTAAGGTAAGTGGGGTGTGTGTGGTTGGTGGCTGGTTTAAACAGCTACACCTGGTCCCAGTCAGACTGATTAGAGTCTGGTCGAAGCAGCCTCACCTGACCCCAGTCAGACTGATTAGAGTCTGGTTGAAGCAGCCTCACCTGACCCCAGTCAGACTGATTAGAGTCTGGTTGAAGCAGCCTCACCTGACCCCAGTCAGACTGATTAGAGTCTGGTTGAACCGGCCTCACCTGGCCCCAGTCAGACTGATTAGAGTCTGGTTGAAGCAGCCTCACCTGACCCCAGTCAGACTGATTAGAGTCTGGTTGAAGCAGCCTCACCTGGCCCCAGTCAGACTGATTAGAGTCTGGTTGAAGCAGCCTCACCTGGCCCCAGTCAGACTGATTAGAGTCTGGTTGAAGCAGCCTCACCTGGCCCCAGTCAGACTGATTAGAGTCTGGTTGAAGCAGCCTCACCTGGCCCCAGTCAGACTGATTAGAGTCTGGTCGAAGCAGCCTCACCTGACCAGCCACCATTACCACCGACTCAGGAGAAGTGTGGACATTTCAGCACGTACCAACTGCTCTGCCTGCTTAAGCTTTATGAAACCTTACAATAAAACAGTTTACTAATCAACCACCTGTGTCTTTGTCGTCGGAAATAGCCCGACTTAGAAGTGTTGACTGCTACAATCTGTTTTATAGCATTTGAAGTAAATAATTCTCTCATACAAATATGTATATGTGTTTTGCCTCAACATGTGATCATGGTGTACTCATGAGATTACACCATGAGGTGTGTGAAGAGGTGCGTGAATTTTGGAACTGGCACAAGGTTACAAATATCATCACTCAAACTATAAAGATATGGGTAAGTATGGGTGTGTGAGCATAAGTGCACAAGTGCATGTGTGTGTCTAAAGGTGAATAAAAACTGAAATACAGCAGATGAACTCCCTGTGTATGCTATGGTATTTCTGTGATGTGTACATTCACCTCTCTGTTCCACTGCGGGTTGACTGTGTTGCAGATAATGCCCGAGCGTTTCTCCTGGCCATGATGGGGCAAGGAGGGGAAGATGCTGTGCTTCCCAGGCTGGACAGAGAGCTTCAGATAGGGGTCTGGGTTAAAGAACATCCCCTTCTTCAGCCCCAGTGCCTGGATGCCTAGAGGAGGCAGGGTGTAAGAGGCAGAACCAATATGAGATCAGGAGAACACTACAGCAGGGTTATAAGAGATGGAACCAATATGGGATCAGGAGAACACTACAGCAGGGTTATAAGAGATGGAACCAATATGGGATCAGGAGAACACTACAGCAGGGTTATAAGAGATGGAACCAATATGAGATCAGGAGAACACTACAGCAGGGTTAAAGCGCATCCATAAAATGGCGCCCCCATAAAACAAAACAAATATTTAAAACAATGTTCATGTCATCATCTGCATTTAATTAGACAGAAAATATAGACTCATATACTACAATATAGGCAGATATGATATACTGTTATTAATATAACTAATATATGAAATCAAACAGGGGCCGGTCTCGGTCTTATCACTGTATTCCCATCATAACAAAACCCCATGGTGATGAAGAGACTGCAGAAGCGTTCTTTGACTTCATTGTTAAACAGGACGAGGCCTATGACCAAGTCAATTATGTGTATCGGCGTATACTACAAATGCAGCGCCATTCAATTTAGCACAATAGCCCGAACACAGCACCAGTAGTGGGTGGTGTGTGCGCAATCGCTGCCTGTTGTGAACCCTGTTGTGTACGGTAATGTCCTTATATAACACAATGAGGGCAATAAGCGTTCTGTGATAAAGCCATCTATCTAAAGCAGGGAGGCCTTAACTGCTGGAAGCAGAAGCTCTTTTAGCCCCTCTTTACACTACATTACATTACAGTCATCTAGCAGTAATTACAATAAGGGCATCCAACAGGTAGGCAAGAGAACCACCGGAAGTCATAATGGGCGGCAGGGTTGCTGGTTCGATCCCCGCCCCGGGGAGCCGGGGAGCAAAAGCTGTGGAGGTGTCCTTGAGCAAGACCCCCTAACCCTAACTGCTCCTGACGTGCTGGCTGTCTCCTTGATGGCTGACTCCACCGTTGGTGGTTGAATGAGTGTATGAATGGTGAATGTGAGACTTGACTTGGAAAGCGCTTTGAGTAACCATTGGTTAGAAAAGCGCTATATAAATGTCCATTTACCATAAGTGCTATTCCTTCCTAACAAGTCATAATAGTGTTATATACATATACACATATATAATAGCATAATATATACATACATATATAATAACATACTATATAATACATTACAATAAGGTCATTCAACAGGGAGGCAAGAGATATATTAGTCACCATAAGTCATAAGTGCATTTCCTTCCTAACAAGGCATTCTTATATAATATATACACATATATGATAGCATAACATATAATTAATTACATTACAAAAATATGATATATACATACACATACTGTATATAATAACATGAATAAAATGTATAATAAATACATTCAGTTTTCTTCCTAACAAGCCGTAATAATACAATTTACAGTATGTATATATGTATATATATATATATATCAGATCATATATAATACATTACATGTTCTTCAACAAGCCATACTAATATAAAATACACACATATATAATAACATAATATATAAAGCATTACATTTCCTTCCTAACAAGCCTCCAAGTGCAAGTGAAGTACAATACGTTGGCTTCCAGTTCCTAGACTTTATACAATAAGTACATAAAAAAACTGGGGCAATGACAAATAGTGAAGCCAAAACAAGCACTGGCAAACAAGAAATGGAGCTAACAAGACACAAGGGCCGAGAGGCAGGGTCAGGGGTTGTGCTGCAGCTTCAATGCTGCTGTTTGTGCATTTCAGTTTTCAGTTTACACCACATTCTGTCCCATTCGTTCCCCAATGAAGACTTAATTGGTCTGCAGAGCGTGAACTCAAACACGCACTGCTCGTGTTGACACACTGGTTTTTCTTCTTCTTTTTACCATTGCATTCACCCATCAACGTATTTGGATGTAGATAATATTACAATAAAAATATAATTTTCTCTTATCCATAGTTAATAGCCCATATCCTAGCCTAATGCACTTGATGTATGCCTATTCCAATGTGCTGTAGGCTAGATCTATAGCCTACCTAGGCCTATATGATCTAATAACTATCATCTGAGTGTGATTTATTAAATATGGCTTAGTCACCCGTCAGGGTTCAAGAGAGTGAAATGTAAGAATATCTGGTTCTAATTGACTGTGCTCTATGAGACAATTAAGCTGTTATACCGCTGCAGGCTAAGTTCTGACCAATCAGGGCATCTCCTTCATCTGTCAATCACAGGTAGCTCACCGGGCCTGAAGGCTCCTTCTCATGGCAGAGGAACTTGGGGAGGGAGTGTTTCTTTGGGATATTTATTTTCAAAACCTTATTCTTTTCTGCTTTCTCTTTCCAACTCTCAAATATTGCCTACAGCAGCCTCTATAACCTGTTTGATTTGGTAATATATACTGTATATATGTTAATATGAATACTTGTGAACTGCTGTATTTTTATGTTCGCGTACCTCAGTGTTATGCTATTGTCTGCTTCAACTAATGTACACCTTGTAAGTCACTTTGGATAAAAGCGTCTGCCAAATGCCCTAAATGTAAATGTAAATGTAAATGTAAATGTATATATATATATATAGAATGCATATGATTTTTATTTTAAACCCACAATTGTTTGACAGAGAATTTAAGTGGACTTAAGAACAATCAGAACAATACTATTCAGATTCTAGGGTACAGCCCTACTCTACTACTATAATATATACTACTAGCACTAACCCTATTCCGGTTCTGGGTACAGGGTATGAACCACTTAATACTCCTAGTAACCTAGTAACTACGAGTAATAGCCTCTTTCTCTGAAGCACATCCTCTCCTTTTGATAAAGCCTGCCATAGTAACAGATGGGGAGATGAATTCAAATAGGATTTAGAAATGCAAATTAGGAAGGAGAACAAATTCAAGAAGAAGATGCGAGGGAAGAAACATCCCCGAAGCAATGTCTTAGTGTCATTCTACCGGCTAACCACTAGCATGTAGACCGCAGTCTGCCTGTCGTCATGGCAACCCTTCTGATTGTACCATGTCTGTACAAGCATGCACAGCATGTGTGAGTTGGAGTGGGTCACGTCTGGTGTGTCTGCTGCTTATTTTAACCCTCCATTCTGCTTTGGAACGATGGCGTGTCGGTTGTGTCGAGGGACAGCATGTTTCACTACATGTGCATGGCCAGTGGGACAGCCAGAGGGACAGCATGTTTCACTACATGTGCATGGCCAGTGGGACAGCCAGAGGGACAGCATGTTTCACTACATGTGCATGGCCAGTGGGACAGCCAGTGGGACAGCATGTTTCACTACATGTGCATGGCCAGTGGGACAGCCAGAGGGACAGCATGTTTCACTACATGTGCATGGCCAGTGGGACAGCATGTTTCACTACATGTGCATGGCCAGTGGGACAGCCAGAGGGACAGCATGTTTCACTACATGTGCATGGCCAGTGGGACAGCCAGTGGGACAGCATGTTTCACTACATGTGCATGGCCAGTGGGACAGCCAGAGGGACAGCATGTTTCACTACATGTGCATGGCCAGTGGGACAGCCAGTGGGACAGCATGTTTCACTACATGTGCATGGCCAGTGGGACAGCCAGTGGGACAGCATGTTTCACTGGCTGTCCCAGTGTGCATGGCCAAAACCACTACAGCTGCATTGTTTGTTTTTCCTCAATACACATCTCTTACTTCAAGTATCCTTGTTGCCATGCCCAGCAGCAGTTAGTAAAATAAATAATATACACATATATATATATATATACACACATATATACACACATATATACACACATATATATATATATATATACACAAACACACATACATATATATACACACACACATATTTATATATATATACACACACACATATATATATACTGTATATATTGATTTAATATATCTATATGCATAATTTTGTAGTTCTATATGCAGCTACAAAAGTCTATCATAATACGATCTAAGTTAAATTCATGGATGTTTTCAAAGACTAAACAAAAGGTAGGAAGAAAATACAAGCTGAGGAAGGACAATGGGCTCACCTGACAGGGAGAAGTTGATAAGTCTGCGGTTGCCAAGCCCCTGGTTGGCTTCTGGCCTGCCCACAGGCTTCACCACCTAGTGACAACAAACAATAGAACTAAATACACCATGATATACATTAGGAAACGCTAAATGGACTGCATTCTTAGACCTGTGGCCACTCAAAAGCTCTTTACAATTAGTGCCCCACGTACACACATTCATACACACATCCATACACACATTCATACACACATTCATACACACATTCATACACACATCCATACACCCATTCATACACACATTCATACACACATTCATACACACATTCATACACACATTCATACACCCATTCATACACACATTCATACACCCATTCATACACCGACGGCAGTACAAACCATGAAGGAGCCAGCCAGCTGGTCAGGAGCAGGTCAGGTTAGGTGTCTTGCTCAGGGACACCTCCACACCACACCAAACCTTTCTGTTTAAACCTTTTGGGTTGCCAGACAACCCGCTGTACCTCCTGAGACACTGCCACCCCCAACGCTAAATCAAATGCTTGACTTTGGCACAGCAGAGCCTCATAATAGCTGGGAGGCTCCATAGCCTCAAGCCGTTTGTATTACAACTCAACTGGACACAACCAGATGGAGAAGACAGAAGAATAAGTTGAGCTCCACTGAGCCCCAGTTGAATATGACCACAAACCATGACGGTCCAATCACAGGTCAGTACATGACCACAAACCATGACGGTCCAATCACAGGTCAGTACATGACCACAAACCATGACGGTCCAATCACAGGTCAGTACATGACCACAAACCATGACGGTCCAATCACAGGTCAGTACATGACCACAAACCATGACGGTCCAATCACAGGTCAGTACATGACCACAAACCATGACGGTCCAATCACAGGTCAGTACATGACCACAAACCATGACGGTCCAATCACAGGTCAGTACATGACCACAAACCATGACGGTCCAATCACAGGTCAGTACATGACCACAAACCATGACGGTCCAATCACAGGTCAGTACATGACCACAAACCATGACGGTCCAATCACAGGTCAGTAGAGCATGGATGACCCCTGTAGCAATACCAGACATCCACCACTAGACCTCATGAGAGGTCACGCAATAACAAGTGTACAGTTGTGAATTCAATAAAATGAAATAATATGAAATTAAACATATGTTTGGAACTCGAAAGAAGAAGAGTAGAGGCCTAAAAAGGTAGTACTGTACTTTGGATGAGACTATGAGTATAACATCCATTTGTGAGAAAAAGACAGACTTCCAAGTCAAAAATGTACAAAGTTACTCTTTGTTTTTAAACATACATTTCCCAAGATTTTGAAATATGACAATAAATCACATATCCATAGATAATTGTCTGGTTATGTCACCATTGTTTTTTCCCCCTATATTTCATGGTATCATTTGATATCAAGTGTTATATGATCCCCAAATCAGCAAAACATCTGCTATCCAGTAAGCTGTACTATACTGACAAATAAATTACATTAAATATAAAACGCAGCCGGTAATTATTATTATTTTTTTAATCAAAAATAGGTTTTGGACTTGTCATGCATAGAATTCCTATTAGGGGTAAGAACTGTCCCAAGACTGTTTAGAGGAGGTCTGTCCACAACGTTTTATTTTTGTCTGACCATTGCTAAAGCCTATTATATTTATATATTATATTTTTTTAAATTTGTAATCTTTTCTGAGCTTTACAAAATAGCCAGCAAACTCTTTGACCTTGTCTCACAAGGGAACAAACCAGGTTGCTGCAACAAACTCAGATTGGTTCGTTGACATCAGCTGGTCCAAAATAAAAGAAGTAGGCTTGTTATGACGGTAAGGATGTGACGACCATCAAGATCAGATGGTCTGTGAACCATCTAATAATGGCACACCTAACGTATCCGCCGATACTCAACCCTGTGGTCCACTGGTAAGAGGACACTCAGGATTCAGGAGGGAACCAAAACCATCACACAAGATCAACATTAACACTTTTGGTAACACACATACATGGGCAAATAGGCCCAAGAAGGTTCAAAAGTATACGCATCGTATACGCTACACATCGTATATGTTACGCATCGTATAAGCTACACATCGTATATGTTACGCATCGTATACGTTACGCATTGTATACGTTACGCATCGTATATGTTATGCAATCATCAGCCAATCAGCTCTTCCCAACTGGATTGATGGAGGAATAACATTTCCAGAGACCAAAGTGCAGCTGCATGGTTACCAGGGCTCCCCAGCAGAGGAGCGTCCTGCTCCTCCTCTTCATCCCAGACAGAGGTGGCCACAGCTGGTGACATATGCCATCCATGACACACAAACTCACAGCAAAAAAAGCTTCAGAAACTCCCTCCAAACCATATGCACAATTTGTTCTTCCTCTGTATCCATGTCTCTTCTTAACGGATCGTCCTGTGTTTTATTTCAACTATTCCACCGAACAAAAAGTGTAAAGAAACTGACTGACCAGGTGAATCAGTCCCTCTCCCTCTCCATATCTCCCTCTCTCTCTCCTCCCCCCTCTGTCTCATTTCCTCTCTCTTTGTCACTCCCTCTCTCTGCCTCTCTCTCTCCCTCCCTCTCCCTTTTCCTCACACTCTCTCGTTCCCTCCCCTCCTCACCCATTGATTTGGGGGTTATTTTTAAACCTTTGCATGAGAGTTGCGGATCATGTTCGGGACTCCTCTTCATTTCCAGTGGACCACGGAAGCACAAACGGAAGTCAAAGGCGGTAACCTAAGGATGGGCCCCTCAGGCCCAGAGGGAAGAACAGGCTGTAGCTCTCTGGTGACATTGGTCAGGAAGCATGGTGGGCCAAGGCTGCTTATACTTGCTTTCCCTTTCAGCCCACTAACTTGGTGACTACCGTTTATCCTTATATTTACATCACATATCAGGAAAATGTAAAGGTCTTTTATCTTTCTAATGAATGTTTAATAATTAAACCTGACATAATCACACTATTCAACAACCATATTCAATTGATTTGGTTGTTTTTACCTCCAGAGGTCCAGAGGTTATGTCTGTCTGTCTGTTTGTCGGTTTTAGGGAAATATCGGAAGCCGAAACGTGACCCCTGCAGATCCGGATGGGGATCCAGGGAGGGTTTGAAGGATTTTTTAGCATTGGGAGATTGGGCAAAGGGGACTGACTCCCTTTGCCCAATCTCCCAATGCTAAAGAATCCTTCAAATCATTTTTGGTTTTGCTGAGGGTTCTCCACCCAGTATAAGAGACAGTAGTTTTCCACAGTATGACACGCTGTGGTTCTCCAGCCTGTATGAAAGTCAGTGATTCTCCACCCTCCCATACTGAGTGAGTGAGGGTTCTCCGTGCTTATAGACTCACAGGTGGACAGCCGTTGGTGACGTAGAGGCTGTGGGTGGTGGCCCTCAGAGCTCCGCTCACTCCATGGTAGTACCTGAAGCAGACCTTGTTCTCCGCTGAGGAAGACCAGAGGGACACATGTGTCAGTTTAACACAAAGCAGGCCTTGACTTTGTTATTTTCCTTCTCAAGAGGAGTTTCTGCATTAAATCTGCACTACTTCACTTTTGAACTGCAGCCATTTACTCTAATAAAACTTAAGAATAAAACATCCCCATCCACCAATCAATCATCCCCCCTACATAGTGCAACGTACAACAATAATAATAATTAATACTTATATTATATAATACAAAAACTAATATTATTACTACTTATACTAATAATAATAATAATAATAATAATAATAATAATAATGCACAATATCAATTATTAATTATACAATGTTAAAATGGTTTTAGTCATTTTAAATGTTAATGAAACAAATGCGGCTTGTGATTCCCTTTGGATACATGGGTCAGCTGAATAACTATAATTCAACCTGTGTGCGCATGGGGACAGGATACAGATCGTAGGCCTGTTTGTAGGAGATTCAAAGGAAAGGCCAGATAACGAGAGGGAGAAAACAGATAAAGTGGTGACAGTGATTTAGGAAGGTCAAACAACCAAGTCTGCAGGCAAAGAGCCCATATCTTCTATGTTGCAACATTTTATGTTGCAACTTCTATGTTGCAACATTTTTGGGGCACACACACACACACACACACACACACACACACACACACACACACACACACACACACAGCTAGATTGACATGGTAGATATCCACTTGCTTAGTTGTCAATTTCCCCCATGGGAAGAATGGCTTGAAGCAGAAATCAATGCTTCTTCATCAGTGTTTTCTATCTCTCAATCCCATCTCACCCGCTCACTTCCATTTTCACTCTCTGCAGGGTGTCTGTGTTTCTATCCTCTCTTTATCACCCTCCTCTGCCCATCTTCAGCAGGTGCTTTCCGTCTAATGTGGCCTGATGTCAGGCAACAATGGATGGGCTGGCTGCATTGCTGACCACACAACATTAGGTTGGACCTGCATCATTATTTGTTGTTTGTTGGATTGTGTTAAAAGTTTCTGTTACCTCTGCTTTGGGAGGCGTCTTTTGTATCAGTGTTAAGGTGCGTTTGTATATCACGTAGGATACGGCGTGTCTATCGCCTAACAGTAACTTATAGGTAAATCCTTCTTCAAGTGATTCAAGTAAACTATTGCTATTCGCGTTGCACTGTTGACATGAGACATAGCAAAGTAAAGTTACGCCCCAAACGCCTGTTCACTGAGAGGTGTTCACTGAATGTTGATGTGTTACAGAGAGGTGTTCACTGAATGATCTTGTGTTAATGAGAGGTGTTCACTGAATGATCATGTGTATGGTAGTGCCTTGCAGTTACATAGGTGTAGCATTGGAGTGTGTTGCTGGGTGTTGTTGGGTGTTGTTGGGTGTTGTTGGGTGTTGCTGGGTGTTGTTGGTGTTGTGGTGTTGCTGGGTGTTGTTGGGTGTTGCTGGGTGTTGTTGGGTGTTGTTGGGTGTTGTTGGGTGTTGTTGGGTGTTGTTGGGTGCTGTTGGGTGTTGTTGGGTGTTGTTGGGTGTTGCTGGGTGTTGCTGGGTGTTGTTGGGTGTTGTTGGGTGTTGTTGGGTGTTGTTGGGTGTTGCTGGGTGTTGCTGGGTGTTGTTGGGTGTTGCTGGGTGTTGTTGGGTGTTGTTGGGTGTTGTTGGGTGTTGTTGGGTGTTGTTGGGTGTTGCTGGGTGTTGCTGGGTGCTGTTGGGTGTTGCTGGGTGTTGTTGGGTGTTGTTGGGTGTTGCTGGGTGTTGTTGGGTGTTGCTGGGTGTTGTTGGGTGTTGTTGGGTGTTGTTGGGTGTTGTTGGGTGTTGCTGGGTGTTGCTGGGTGTTGCTGGGTGTTGTTGGGTGTTGTTGGGTGTTGCTGGGTGTTGCTGGGTGTTGTTGGGTGTTGCTGGGTGTTGTTGGGTGTTGTTGGGTGTTGTTGGGTGTTGCTGGGTGTTGCTGGGTGTTGTTGGGTGTTGCTGGGTGTTGTTGGGTGTTGTTGGGTGTTGTTGGGTGTTGTTGGGTGTTGTTGGGTGTTGCTGGGTGTTGCTGGGTGCTGTTGGGTGTTGCTGGGTGTTGCTGGGTGTTGTTGGGTGTTGTTGGGTGTTGCTGGGTGTTGCTGGGTGTTGTTGGGTGTTGCTGGGTGTTGCTGGGTGTTGCTGGGTGCTGTTGGGTGTTGCTGGGTGTTGCTGGGTGTTGTTGGGTGTTGTTGGGTGTTGCTGGGTGTTGCTGGGTGTTGTTGGGTGTTGCTGGGTGTTGTTGGGTGTTGTTGGGTGCTGTTGGGTGTTGCTGGGTGTTGTTGGGTGTTGCTGGGTGTTGCTGGGTGTTGTTGGGTGTTGTTGGGTGTTGTTGGGTGTTACTGGGTGCTGTTGGACGGTGTGTGTGTGCGCTCGCTGAGAAGAAAGGGTTCTAGTTATTTGGGTGTAGAGTGTTGGTGGACAACGCTTCCTGTGTGCGACCTACCAAACTCCCGATTCACAACGTAGCATAAAGGGTCTTCATTTCCGTCATTAAAATAATAGATGTCTGCATACTTACACTCAGTGAAGTAGGGGCTGGCTTCAATCTTCCAAACTATTTGTCCCTTCTGGGAACCATTGACTCCCCTGTTCTTATAGTCCAGGAAGTTCTCAGAGAGAGGCTCATCTACAAAGACACACAACAACAAACAAAGGAATGTTATCCTATGTTTTACTATTCCAATACTACAAAATGTAAATAAACATCCATCAGACATTAGTATTCACAAATATGTACGGGTAGTGATAACAATTTTCTTGATAAAACAGTACAACAATGGCTAAATGAATTTAACCCAAATACAGTGTAATATTAAATTGACTTCAGAAGCGGTGAAAACGTTGTGAAGCCAATAAAGGAATATTGACTACAAACAAACTAACTAACTAACATGGGTTAAAGAAACATTAGCAAAGACATTAGCAAGCAGCGGATGTGATTCATCTGCACTATCACTGACAAAACATTATAGCACATTGGACGGAGCTCTCATAAGCTGCAGGCAGCCCAGTAAAAAGTTTGTTGTGCAGTAAAAACCAGACACAAGTCTACAAATCCTAGGATTACCTAAAGGTCCACCATGGTATAGCGGCCTGTGGTTCTATCATGTAGGAAGACAACACACCAGAGGGGAGGTAAGGAGTGGGTCTGCCTTTACAGAGCATGGGACAAATCCTGTTGGACATCTGCTCCACAGAACAACCTGACAGATCGCAAACCCCGCGCTTTTCCTTTGAACAACAAGCAAACACTGGAGATTATTTAGGTTGTTGTTGAATGTCTATACCCTCTGTACGAACACGTCTGCGGTCAGCTAGGCCTTGTTGTAGCGTGGTTTAGACCCCAGGAAACTCCATGGACGTCTACTACTCTATTCACATGTTCATCAAACGGACAGAAGTTAAGTCCAAACGCGTTGTTTCATACCCAGGAGGGATTATGGTGCGCTCTCACCCTGCACTCATTGACAGGAACTGACAGGTCTGATGGAGAGCTACTGGCTCGCACTGCAGGGCCATTTCTGCATTCGTAGCGCAGCCATTAGAGCAGTGAGTGCAGGGTAGAATGTGAGGGGGGGGGAAGCTCAAGCAAAGCGCAGGTGAAAACAAACAATTACAAATGTGTTGCACAGAAGAACTGTAAAACAAATGACCGGTGCGTGTAGAAGGCCGTGCAGGAAGTGACATGTTGAAGCTCTGCAAGATGGACTGCGAAACGCTGACTGTAAAATGGACATTGATTTGTCTGAGGGTTTGCTGTTCTCTATGAATATGAATTGAAAAACAGGCAATTTTTTTCAAATTCATCATGTCGTTGAGCTAGGGGTTCATTCATTTCATTTGAAGGGAGTAATGCCTGTTCTTCCGTTATTTATCTAAGAGCGGTGGGCAGGGGGGCATTACTTATCGTTACCAAAGGGGGGGGCTGACAAAAACATTTTGGGAACCACTGCAATAAAGGAATACTCCACTTTTGAGGGATTATGGTTATTTTCCACTTATACCGAGTCAGAGGAGAAGGACCGTATCATTTAGAACATTTACTGTTGGAATCAGTCCAGTGTTGATTTTAAGTTCTCGATTAGCATTCGACCGCTTGAGCCGAGTTTTGGAGTTTTAGTTTTTCTTACAATGACACGTTTTAAAAAAGCGTTCACAATATTCGGCCATGCAAGTTAAAATGAGCCGCGTCTCTTGAATTCAGTAATGATATCAACGTCGATAAAAATAATACAACACACAACAGACTCACCGATGTGGTACATTCCGATCCAGTCTCCGGGGTCCACCTCCTCCTTGATGTCCCACGTGAGTACCAGCTGCTGGGATTGGCCCACAGTGTAATGGGAGCAGCTGACTGTGAGTGTGGAGCGACCTTCTGGAGAGAGCAGGTCAGTGTCGCTGGTGGACCGTGGCAGGCCCAGCACCGAGGGCTCCTGGTTCAGCCGGGTGCCACCGAAGCTCTGGGGGCTGTAACCGAGCCCACCGGCGTCCTTACATCGCCGCCAGTTCTGGCTGCTTCGGGTCGGGGAGGCCATGGCAGCCAGACCCAGGAGCCTGTTATGGTATATATTCTGCAGAGATGATCGATATGATAACTATGTATTCAATGTATTCAACACATCATCCATCAGTCACTTTATTGTTCTTTTTATTGTCATTTTTATTATGTATAGAATTGTGTTATAGTATTCTATACAGTAATCCATACTGCGGGAGGGAATTGTTGCATATGGCAAAAAAAATTGAATCGTGCATTGGTTTTCTCGGAAGAGAACCCCAAAACACACACACACACACACACACACACACACACACACACACACACACACACACACACACACACACACAGGTGTGAGGGGACTGACCTTAATGCTACTCAGATGTGTCAGCATAATGACTGATCAACTCAAACCCTAGGAGAAGGGAAAGAGAAGAATATTACATAACACAACAATTTCAAATAATTGTGAAGAATTATGGTGATAGAAAGCAAGTTTGCTTGTTTGTCTGTATTTGTAGTTGAAAAGCGTCAACACTTCAAACACAAACAATTCAATTAATTTCAGTCTGTGTTCGTAGCAGAGCCTACATGGCTTGCCACATAACCAGCAGAAGCTAGCCTGTATATTCATGTGGTCCCTTACAAAAGCCATTGCAGCTCTCACAGCCAGTGTTCCTGTCTGCAGTTGTAAAATTATACTGCATATTTATGCATACACATACATACTTAAGCAAGTATGAAGAGTTGATAGCAAGGTGCTATCAACTATTCAAACTGATTTTCCAGGTGTTTATCGGCAAGTACTGTATATCTAATGAAAATGTTCAACATGTACCTGGTATATATTATACCAGTCGGTTACCAATGCTAACAGACTTTAAAAAGTAATTTCGAAAAAAGTTGCCACACATATATAACCTAACATAAAATGTATCTCGCAGTCAGAATAAGCCACCAATGTGTATTGTAGGTATATAGTATATATATATATATATATATATATATAGCCCTAGATGAATGACTTGCTTGCAGTTTTGTTTTTTTTCAAAATATGGACATGCTCAATGTAATTTTAGTGCAATGTGTAATGATGGCTTCAGGTTTATAGATGTGCATCATAGGTATAATAAATGTATTTTATAAAACTGTGAGGGACCTCAAAGAAATGCAACCATATTTTATATTTGAATTTCTCAAAATTAAAATAGTTTTGAAAATTAATAAAATTTGCTGATTTAGTTCACCCATCAAACACCGTTTTGTATATAAATATATATAATGAACTGAATCATGATCAGCAAGCTCACTCCATCTGTCCTTTCACACCTGAGTGAGTTGGTTGTGAGACATAAGTACGTCTGAGCCTCAAGACACGGATGAGCAAACCAAAGGATTTAGCAGGAACATGCAACATCGTATTGAATTGACATCATGTGACCACCGTCAATGTCCATCTCAGAGAACACAATTAGACAGAAGACATTCGATACACAATAAGACGGACACAAATAGAACATCTAAGGACCACAGCATGCCAAAAGAGCTTTCATATGTGTCTGCAGACGAGTGCATGGTTTGCATTGCAGTGGGGAATCTTGAAAGCCTGCAAAGTAAGATAAGGGACGGATCTAAAGCCTTCTTCCTCACAGCCCCCACAAAACACTCTTGTCCTCGCTGTAAGTGGAATGGATTACCGATAGCCATGCTCTTTTTTCCCCCATCTCTGTTTGTCTCTCCCTTCCAAGTTGAATCTCTCCTGGCCTCTCCCTTTAAACATCTCCTCGCTGTCGGCTTTATTCCTAACTAAATTACAAAGGCATCAGATAGCTTCTCAGCTTGTTGTCTTTGTGATGCTGCAGGTGTTGAGCAACTGTTCCCCACTCTACCCCAACAAGCTGATCTGAACAAGGCAGTACCCATTGTAGATCAAGACATATGGATCTTTTAGCGTAAAATGAGTTAGGAAGAACAATAAGAGAGGCATGTATGAGTACTTTGCACACATACTATGCAACTAATTGGGTTCTAAACTGGGCATGTTTTTATATTGAAATGAATTAAACTAAATGGTATCATTAAATTCAGAGTGAGATAGGATACATTATGGTCTCACTATGTTTTGTTTAGTTGTGTAACTTTTTTCTAATGAAGATGCCCTAAAATAGCAGATTGTACGATCATTAGAATTAAGTGGTTGCAGTCGGCCCTTTAGTTTGTATGATAAGAAATGTTTACACATGTTGGTCGCTAACCAGGCAGGTTGGTCCACTTTCTGTCAATGTCATAACTAATAGATTTAGCAATACATTTCACATGGAAATAGTTTTTTTGTAAAAGGAAATATTATCAATATTTAATGGATTATTTTAATGGCAATATTTTAATGCTTATTTTCCCATTTCTGGGTCTGAAATAGCTTTTTCTGAGGACTTCCGGTGTTTCAAAAAGCGACAAGTGCTCCAATCTCAGTGCTCTCCCCTCCCGGGCTAATCCGCTTGGAGTTTGACTGTGAGAATCCGTTGCCTTGTTGCTGTTAGCCTGAAGTGCTACACAAGATTTGAAGGATATTTAGAAATGTTTTGTATTTACAGTCAAATGTCAAAGCACTGAACCTTGCTCACTGCCTCTTGCATATGAGCAGGGCCAATGAGTGACATCACCTCAACAGAACACACCACCACATCATGGTGATACACGTGTGTGTGTGTGTGTGTGTGTTGCAGGTTGTATACTATTGTCCTATAATATTCCTGCCCAATACAACTGTATCTGAGCCATTAGCCTCAGTTCTGATCCCCTTTGCTCATTGTAAGCATCTGTCAGGTATCCAAGACAATATACACGTGAAATAAAAAATGCTGCTCCCCACTCTCCCAGAGAGTGGACCGTATGAAGAGGATCCATTAATGTAAAACACTATCCGGACACTTTCAGGCACTATCCGATCAATACTCCCCAAGCCGTCTCCCGGTAGGATTTTTGCGCTAGCGGATGACTAGCCAACAGTATGAAGCAGCGCTCTAGCGATTAGGAGCTCTCTCATTCCATCACATATTACAACTGCCAGTCAAACCAAAGTGGAGATAGCTAATGGGCTCTTCCAGGGATGTGTGGAAAACGCTTCGTACACACTGCCATTCATTCAGACTATGAACCCTAGCTAGCATCACCGCTACTGTAGCTAGAGTCACCGCTATAAGAAGTGAGGGCAACTGAGAGTACACTGGAATATTCAATATTAAATTCATCCGGGTCAGAGTAAAAATATTGTGAGGCAACATGTCAGCGACCAGACAGGGCTTACATAACTCATTAGATTTGATTATTAGATGAGCTCATTAGATCTGGTGATTCACAGTCAGGAGTGACGACAGGCAACATGCTATTTGATCCAACCATTTCAAACAGCTTTTTTGGTTCATGATATAAATAAGTAAAGTGTTTGTCATGTTTTTTGCAGTATAAGTTTAAATAAGCATACATTCAACAGTTTTGTGTATGTTGCGTATGTCTGTGAAACCATGATACTAAACATGAGGATCTGAGAAGTCCAAACCAAATAAAAGTCATAAAACAGAAAGGACAGGTCTCCCTCTTGGGTAAATGAGGTTCAACGTGTCCAGAGCCTCTCACTGCCTGGTACTGCTTCCCTTTGGTCTTATCATGGACTAAGAGAGAGGGTGACACAGCTTTGCCATAGTATGTTTTACAGTATGTTTTTGAGTATGTGTTATACTATTATAACACATACTATCCTATCTCCCTGCAGCAGTGAACTCCCAATAGTAGGGGTCAGTGTGGGATGAAAGGAGAGATTACAGAATACATATTAACAGATTACAGAATACATTTAACAGATTACAGAATATATATTAACAGATTACCAACATAACATGACAGAATACTAATACTTGCAACAGACTATTTGTATTATTATATGGAAATAAATGGCTGCAGTGTACGCTATATATTGCTAATCAACTTTTTTCAATATGTGATGTGATGTAGGCCTCCAAAACAAATAATGCACATAAAATAAATTAATAAATATAAATAATAATATATTGTATATATATAAAAAGCATATATAAATAATATACCTTGATTCATATATATATATATATATATATATATATATATATATATATATCAGATGTAACACAACGTTACAATATACAGCAATTCAACGTTTGAGTCAAAAGGCCTGTGAATTAGCCCAAAACCAAGCTCTAAGGTGGGGCTTGCTTGGTTCAACTTGATGGTCAATATTCTGTAACTCTAATCGTCCTCATAGTTCTGCTATGATTATTACCTGAACACCTCCTAACAATATAGTGTGTACAGTAAGTTTGGTGTTCCGTTAAAAGTCTAAAACACATCTGTTCCCTCCAAAGGCGTGTTGCCACTTCAATGGGCTTGATTATAGCCTGAACATTGGCTGCTATTTTAGATCACAATAAGAAGACATAATCAGAATCATAATGGCTAAAGGATTCATAGTCTAGCATATTTATCAATAGGAAAGTGCTGTACTGTATATGATGTTGCTACAGTTCTAAGTAAGGCTCTTCGTTGTTAATATAGGGTATGTTATGTGTAGGCCAATAGTTGTACTGTATACCTGCAGGACTCATCCACAAAGCTGCTATTCGTGGGGACTAATACATCCATAGTGTCCCAACTGAAGACATGCAGGACACATTGGAGTTGGTGTTAGATGGTGCTAAATAACAGATGGTTGGTGTTATATGGTGCTAAATAACAGATGGTTGGTGTTAGATGGTGCTAAATAACAGATGGTTGGTGTTAGATGGTGCTTTATAACACACGGTTGGTGTTATATGGTGCCATACAACAGATAGTTGGTGTTATAGTCCACAACAAAGTTATAGTCGACACGGTTGTAGACCACAACTCGGTAATAGTCCCCACGGTTATAGTCCACAACACGGTTATAGTCCCCATGGTTATAGTCCACAACACGGTTGTAGACCACAACACGGTAATAGTCCCCACGGTTATAGTCCACAACACGGTTATAGTCCCCATGGTTATAGTCCACAACACGGTTATAGTCCACAACACGGTTATAGTCCCCACGGTTATAGTCCACAACACGGTTATAGTCCACAACACGGTTATAGTCCACAACACGGTTATAGACCACAACACGGTTATAGTCCCCATGGTTATAGTCCACAACACGGTTATAGACCACAACACGGTTATAGTCTACAACACGGTTATAGTCCACAACACGGTTATAGTCCCCACGGTTTATAGACCACAACACGGTTAGAGACCACAACACGGTTATAGTCTACAACACAGTTATAGTCCCCAACACGGTTATAGTCCACAACACGGTTATAGTCCACAACACGGTTATAGTCCCCACGGTTATAGTCCACAACACGGTTATAGTCCCCACAATTCTAGTCCACAACACGGTTATAGTCCACAACACGGTTATAGTCCCCACGGTCATAGTCCACAACACGGTTATAGACCACAACACGGTTATAGTCCCCACGGTTATAGTCCACAACATGGTTATAGTCCCCACGGTTATAGACCACAACACGGTTATAGACCACAACAAGGTTATAGTCCCCACGGTTATAGACCACAACACGGTTATAGTCCCCACGGTTATAGACCACAACACGGTTATAGTCCCCACGGTTATAGTCCACAACACGTTATAGACCACAACACGGTTATAGACCACAACACGGTTATAGTCCCCACGGTTATAGTCCACAACACGGTTATAGACCAAAACACGGTTATAGTCCCCACGGTTATAGTCCACAACACGGTTATAGTCCCCACGGTTATAGACCACAACACGGTTATAGTCCCCACGGTTATAGTCCACAACACGGTTATAGACCACAACGGTTATAGTCCACAACACGGTTATAGTCCCAACGGTTATAGTCCACAACACGGTTATAGACCCCACAATTATAGTCCACAACACGGTTATAGTCCACAACACGGTTATAGTCCCCACGGTTATAGTCCACAACACGGTTATAGACCACAACACGGTTATAGTCCCCACGGTTATAGTCCACAACACGGTTATAGTCCCCACGGTTATAGACCACAACACGGTTATAGACCACAACAAGGTTATAGTCCCCACGGTTATAGACCACAACACAGTTATAGTCCCCACGGTTATAGTCCACAACACGGTTGTAGTCCCCACGGTTATAGTCCACAACACGGTTATAGACAACAACACGGTTATAGTCCACAACACGGTTGTAGTCCCCACGGTTATAGTCCACAACACGGTTATAGACCACAACACGGTTATAGTCCACAACACGGTTATAGTCCACAACACGGTTATAGTCCACAACACGGTTATAGACCACAACACAGTTATAGTCCCCACAGTTATAGTCCACACCACGGTTATAGTCCACAACACGGTTATAGTCCCCACGGTTATAGACCACAACAAGGTTATTGTCCCCACGGTTATAGTCCACAACACGGTTATAGTCCACAACAGGGTTATAGTCCCCACGGTTATAGTCCACAACACGGTTATAGTCCCCACGGTTATAGACCACAACAAGGTTATTGTCCCCACGGTTATAGTCCACAACACGGTTATAGTCCACAACAGGGTTATAGTCCCCACGGTTATAGTCCACAACACGGTTATAGTCCCCACGGTTATAGTCCACAACACGTTATAGACCACAACACGGTTATAGTCCCCACGGTTATAGACAACACGGTTATAGTCCCCACGGTTATAGTCCACAACACGGTTATAGACCACAACACGGTTATAGTCCACAACATGGTTATAGTCCACAACACGGTTGTAGTCCCCACGGTTATAGTCCACAACACGGTTATAGTCCACAACACGGTTGTAGTCCCCACGGTTATAGTCCACAACACGGTTATAGTCCACAACACGGTTATAGACCACAACATGGTTATAGTCCACAACACGGTTGTAGTCCCCACGGTTATAGTCCACAACACGCTTGTAGTCCCCACGGTTATAGTCCACAACACTACCGGTTACAACATAAAACGGTGATAGTCCACAACACAGGTATAGATAATATAATAATAGATAATATAATATATCATATAATAGAAAATATAATATTAATGAACACATCAATACAACATACCTGATAGAAGTCTTTTCGGTGAATCATACTCCAACAGAAGTATCATATATTCTAATATTATGTACATTCGTCGTTCATTGTCGCTGACCTCATCGTGTTGTTATTATAATTATGATTATACGTTATCGTTATTTGTATCATTATTAGTGTTATTACTATTATTTAAGGAAATCATCACATAAACATAACGTCCCTGAAACGCTCGACCGTGTCCTCGCGAGAACCAGAAGTCTCGTCTCCTCTCCTCCGAGATCTGGGTACCAGGCCAACAGCCAATCAAAACGCTCTGTCTCCTCTTCTCTCATCCTTTACTGGCAGGGAGGACAAATAATACTGCAGATGAGACAGAGAGAGGAGGTACTTAATAATAATAATAATCATTTGTATTATTAAAAAAGTAGTATTATTATTATAAATGATTAATACATATTGTTATTAGTAATATTATTATTAGTAATATTATTATTATTATTATTATTATTATTATTATTATTATTATTATACATTCATTCTCTGCAGTACATTTCTGTACAATGTATGTGCATGTACAATAATTTATTTTTGTAGCTTTTGTTTTCCTGCGTGTTGAGCATGATGCATGATTCCCCTACCTGCTCCTTAATCCTTAGTCTAAACTCACTGTAGGCTGTGAGACACTGATGAAGATAATAACTTCAGTTTCACTGCATTTCTAAATTGGGAACAAATATCTGTTCATGTTCTAACATCATTTCAAAACACATATGAAATATAAATGTTATATTGTTAAATGACATGACTATCAATGGTCACTAATGTCTCTGCATGAAGTGGCATATGGTGGATAAATCTTATCCCATAGGAAAATAGAACTTCAGGCACTGCATGCAATCTGTAATGGCAGCAAATCAAGAGCCATTGTGTGTCTGTCAACTCTTAGTAGAATGCATTCAGGCAACTCATTAAAGACAACATTCTCAGCAACCTCCACCCCTCACACGCACGCACGCACACACTCAAGCACGCACGCACACACGGGCGGGCACACACGCACGCACACCACTCTCTTTGGTTATTCACATAGATTGTAAGCTATTGCGATGAAATCAAGCCCAGCCATTAAGACCCTCACTCCATGATGAATTGCTTCTGATCTATTTGGCCTTGGGAGAAGGCACACAGATTGTCAACAATTACGCAATACTCAAATCAGCACTTTGCTTTTCCTCATTTCTGTCTTAATGCCTTTTATTATTGACATTTACATTTTTGTGGTTCCTAGAAATCCGACAGTGTATTGCCTGAACTTCTGGGGGAGACAGCACAGCATCTCTGCGGGAAACCAGGAAGTGCAAGGGGCGGAGTAATGCAGTGTTTCCTGTTTTTTTAGGGAGATAGTATACCAAAGATGTGAGTGCAAATCGATTTAGCTATCAGTCAGTTTCTGGATCCCAGATTAACGGTTTGTTGTGTTTCCGGTCAGGTTGTTTCCTGTAGACCCATTCTATGTAACGTGTCTTAAGAGCATAACAAGACCATATTTCTAGTGCAAATAAAGAAACTAAATTTATTTTGTTTTTAGCACATTATAATATATATTTTAAATATATTAGTACAATATAAGTACCATCATATAAAGCAATCCCAAAGTAGGGATTGTATTGTAAAAGTGATGAAGCACAATAGGTTTGAGTACACTTGATTTAGTCTTCGTTCCTACCCTCACCTATGGTCATGAACAATGGGTAATGACCGAAAGGACGAGATCGCGAAAACAAGCGGTCACAATGATTTTCCTCAGGAGGGTGGCTTGTATCTCCCTTAGGGATAGGGTGAGAAGCTCAGTCACTTGTGAGAGACTCAAAGTAGAGCCACTACTCCTTCTCATAGAAAGAAGCCAGTTGAGGTGGTTCATCTAGTAAGGATGCTTCCTGGTCGCCTCCCGAGGGAGGTTTTTCAGGCACATCCAGCTGGGAAGAGACCACGGGGCAGACCAAGGTCCAGGTGGGAGGAGACCACGGGGCAGACCAAGATACAGGTGGAAGGAGACCACGGGGCAGACTAAGGTACAGGTGGGAGGAGACCACGGGGCAGACCAAGGTACAGGTGGGGTGATTACATCTCCACGCTGGCCTGGGAACGCCTCAGGATCCCCCAGTCAGAACTAGTCGATGTTGCCAGGAAGAGGGAAGTTTGGAGTCCCCCGCTGAAGCTGCTACCTCCGCGACCCGACCGCGGATAAGCGGGAGACGATGGATGGATGGATGGATGGACACTTGATTTTACAGAAAATACCAGACAAACACAAGCGAGAGGTAAATTAAAATAAAGACAGTTGTATGTCTTCAAAATGTATATTAATATTATGATAGTAACTATCTTACTCTTAACTGTCTTACTCTTCCCCTTTTAGAAAAAACATGAAACACTGGCCCTACTTTAAAGGGGAACTTTGCTGCTTTTCAACCTGCTTTGTATCACTTGTGGGTCGTATATGAAAATGAACGATGTTTACCTTCCCTGCATGTTGCCTGCACCCAGATTTCCCCGCTACTTCTGATGAAGCGAATGGTACCCAATTCCATCAAATTATGTAGTAGAGATTTTGCATCTGTGCTGAGCTGCACCCCAGAGACACAAAGAACATTATCAACAACTGCAGCCGTTTTTCACACTATATGCCTAATGCGGAGAGATAGAGATAAGGATGAAATTCTTTAACATAAAATGATACAAAATGCTACATTTACTCCTAAAGCAAAGTGAAAAATATGGTTCATTAAGGTAAGACAGCTTCTGAAATAAATTAGCTGCTGGCCTATAGTGGAGAGAAAGAATGGCCAGAGATAAACAGGAAGTGGGGAGAGAAATAAAGATGGCTGTTATCTTGTCAGAGTGGAACAGGGTCCACTGCAGTGCAAAAGTGGTGCAACTGGTTCCTTGTCACATTTTATATCCCAATCATGGCCACTTGAAGGCACTGCTGCCATGTGCCGCAGCGATTACACAACTGACATTTATAAGTATCAGGCTGCTCATTCCGGAGCATCATGTGCTTCTATCCATTCACTCTCTTTGTATGCATAACTTTCTCTCACCCTCTCACACCAGTGGGCAATCTTGTATTTACATAAGAGCCGAGGGGGGGGGGGTGTGTGTTTTTGTGGCTGCCCATATTTGACTGTGAACACGACAATATTGGTTTATGAGATGTCAGTGTCACCCAGCATGTGCATCATCCTTATATGAAAGGAACATCTAATGGGACCGTCCTCTATCACGCCTTTCTCTCACCCTCACACACACACACACTCTCTCTCTCTCTCTCTCTCTCTCTCTCTCTCTCTCTCTCTCTCTCTCTCTCTCTCTCTCTCTCTCTCTCTCTCTCACACACACACACACACACACACACACACACACACACACACACACAATCACTGAGCCCTACCTATATCTTGCCCCCCCCCCTTCTTCCCATTTCAGCCTCTGGCTGCTCCTGTGCTCCTCCCTTCACTTCTAATATTTGCCATTTGTGACACTGTGATTATCTCTCTCTCTCTCTCTCTCTCTCTCTCTCTCTCTCTCTCTCTCTCTCTCTCTCTCTCTCTCTCTCTCTCTCTCGTTTGCATTCCCCTGCAACAAGCAACCGGCTAAAGGCTCCGCTTACACTGTGTCCTGTTGATCAAAGGCTGCACAGAGTCTGTGTGTGTGTGTGTGTGTGTGTGTGTGTGTGTGTGTGTGTGTGTGTGTGTGTGTGTGTGTGTGTGTGTGTGTGTGTGTGTGTGTGTGGGGGGGGGGGGGTTGGGGGGGTTGGGGGGTTGGCTTTGATGACCTGTCACCTCCAAGGTGATTAAATTAAAATGTAAAACAAGAAGACAGATGGGTGAGCAGAAAGGCAGACAAGATAGACAGATGGATGGATGGATAGATAAACAGATAGACAGACAGACAGACAGACAGACAGACAGGCAGACATGCAGATATATAGACGTCTATTTTACAGTATTAATATTAGTCACACATGGTGCTAACATATGCACACAAAGAGAACTTGAGTCGGGAGAGGACACGCATCATTTGAATTACCTCACATAAAATAACAGAGAAGAAGGTTATTTCAAACCATGAATAGTTTTATATATAAACACAAACCATATTCATTGTGTTGATTCTATAAAAAGAATAAGAGCCTCACAACCTCACAACCGTCATTTGAAGATAGATTGAAATTGCTCACATAAACAAGGCCAATTTCTGGCTGGATAAATGTGTCCAAACACAAAATACGAAACAAATTTTTTTAATTACACGTGTGATCAGTTGTGTGTGTATGAAATGTGCAACACACACGGAGCACGTGCATGTGTGACGCTTAGGAGCGATGTGAAGCACTAGCTGCTAGATCCATTGATTATGTTCATACCATAAGAGATGTATTGATTATATTCATCCCATTAGAGATATGTTGATTATACCATAAGAGATACATTGATTATGTTCATACCCTAAGAGATGTATTGAGTATATTCATACCATAATGTATTCCTTGGACTACCAACTATTTGCTATTCATAATGTATTCATTGTCAATGTTGTTACTTTTATATTATCCTGCATGTATTTGTAACTATTTGTGGTTGCTTTGTTATGTTTGTAAAATGCTTCGGTTGATAGTGTTTCATCATTCATGCCAATAAAGCTAATTTATCTGAAAAAACTGAAATTGAGTGAGACAAGACAAATAGAAGGGCAAAGTAATTGAGATAATGGTAGTAATAGAGGGGGGATGATGATAAAGAAAGTCTAGGTCTGTCTATTCGTCAATCCAACAGTCATTATGAAAATTCAAGTGGGAAATTTACTTGTGTATGTAATTTGCAGGAGTATAATCTTCCTAAGTTTTTAGTATTTAGTTCAAGTCCATATTCATCGGTGTGGGGTGTGGGGACCTCCCCACACCTACAACCTTACACATAGACAGTTGGACCTCCCCACACCTACAACCTTACACATAGACAGTAGGACCTCCCCACACCTACAACCTTACACATAGACAGTAGGACCTCCCCACACCTACAACCTTACACATAGACAGTAGGACCTCCCCACACCTACAACCTTACACATAGACAGTAGGACCTCCCCACACCTACAACCTTACACATAGACAGTAGGACCTCCCCACACCTACAACCTTACACATAGACAGTAGGACCTCCCCACACCTACAACCTTACACATAGACAGTAGGACCTCCCCACACCTACAACCTTACACATAGACAGTTGGACCTCCCCACACCTACAACCTTACACATAGACAGTTGGACCTCCCCACACCTACAACCTTACACATAGACAGTAGGACCTCCCCACACCTACAACCTTACACATAGACAGTTGGACCTCCCCACACCTACAACCTTACACATAGACAGTAGGACCTCCCCACACCTACAACCTTACACATAGACAGTTGGACCTCCCCACACCTACAACCTTACACATAGACAGTAGGACCTCCCCACACCTACAACCTTACACATAGACAGTAGGACCTCCCCACACCTACAACCTTACACATAGACAGTTGGACCTCCCCACACCTACAACCTTACACATAGACAGTAGGACCTCCCCACACCTACAACCTTACACATAGACAGTTGGACCTCCCCACACCTACAACCTTACACATAGACAGTAGGACCTCCCCACACCTACAACCTTACACATAGACAGTAGGACCTCCCCACACCTACAACCTTACACATAGACAGTAGGACCTCCCCACACCTACAACCTTACACATAGACAATAGCACGACCACATTTGTTGGAGCTCTTTGTTTACTTTTGTTAGAGACTTCTCTTCCTCAGAATATTTGTTTTTGTCCTTTGTGTGCCTGTATTAATTTTTGCTGCAGGCTTGGAGGGGATATCAATACACCGGCAGTCCATTTCTACCACACCAGGTGGCTGAGTGAGGACGGTTTGTTGGACGCGTGGGAGGCCAGCTTGGGAGAGACTTGGGCCGGGGCAGACTCTTTGTTTAGTTGCCTTTGTTTTTTTTATTTAAAAAAAAGTTTTAATTTTGTCATAACATTGTCACCAATATTAATCTGTCATACTTCTTTACTGGACTTACTGGACTCATTATGTTACTGCACTGTTCTTCTCTGTACTGCACTGTATAGTACTGTTTATAGTATATAGTATAGTATATAGTGTTGTTTATAGTATATAGTATAGTATATAGTACTGTTTATAGTATATAGTATAGTATATAGTGTTGTTTATAGTATATAGTATAGTATATAGTACTGTTTATAGTATATAGTGTTGTTTATAGTATATAGTATAGTATATAGTGTTGTTTATAGTATATAGTATAGTATATAGTACTGTTTATAGTATATAGTGTTGTTTATAGTATATAGTATAGTATATAGTGTTGTTTATAGTATATAGTATAGTATATAGTACTGTTTATAGTATATAGTGTTGTTTATAGTATATAGTATAGTATATAGTGTTGTTTATAGTATATAGTATAGTATATAGTACTGTTTATAGTATATAGTATAGTATATAGTGTTGTTTATAGTATATAGTATAGTATATAGTATATAGTATAGTATATAGTGTTGTTTATAGTATATAGTATAGTATATAGTGTTGTTTATAGTATATAGTATAGTATATAGTGTTGTTTATAGTATATAGTATAGTATATAGTGTTGTTTATAGTATATAGTATAGTATATAGTACTGTTTATAGTATATAGTATAGTATATAGTGTTGTTTATAGTATATAGTGTTGTTTATAGTATATAGTATAGTATATAGTGTTGTTTATAGTATATAGTATAGTATATAGTGTTGTTTATAGTATATAGTATAGTATATAGTGTTGTTTATAGTATATAGTATAGTATATAGTGTTGTTTATAGTATATAGTATAGTATATAGTACTGTTTATAGTATATAGTATAGTATATAGTGTTGTTTATAGTATATAGTATAGTATATAGTGTTGTTTATAGTATATAGTGTTGTTTATAGTATATAGTATAGTATATAGTGTTGTTTATAGTATATAGTATAGTATATAGTGTTGTTTATAGTATATAGTATAGTATATAGTGTTGTTTATAGTATATAGTATAGTATATAGTGTTGTTTATAGTATATAGTATAGTATATAGTGTTGTTTATAGTATATAGTAGGTAGTATATAGTGTTGTTTATAGTATATAGTATAGTATATAGTGTTGTTTATAGTATAGGATTGTTGTAGACTTCATGAAGCCGGAGTGAATGAGGAGCATTCCATTGTTGTTGGCAAATAAAGAATCTTGAATGATGAATCTTGAGGTATAACCATCCAACAAAAAGGAATAAAACAAGACGTATAGACTTTCAAACCCAAACTATTCATTCACATTCACCATCTCACACCTCCACTGGCGTATGTTGGGTTGTGGTCAGCCACCAAGTGACTACAACGTTCACTGTGGTGATCCAGACTGAGGGAAAGAATCACTTGATTGGTGGAGCAGTGGTGAACCATAAGGGAATCATAGCTGTTAGGGTGGAGGAAGGCTGCCTGTGGGGGTTCCTTGGGTCTCTATGTCACCTCAATCTATCAAGAAAAAGCATGCGTTAGTCTCCCAGAATGAATACAAACAGGCAACTGACATACCTATCCTGAGCTGCAAGACGCAAAGAGACAAGAACAGGTTAGCTGGCAAAGGCCCTAGAGTTAAAACCTGCCACATAGTGTACTCAATCTAGATCAAAGTGTCCATGGACATGGAGCAGACTAAGCTCTGGCTTCTTGGGGGGAGGGGGGGTCATTCTAAGAGTCCCTCACCAACCATAATACTGCATCCAGACGTTTAAGGAGCAACGATGGGAAGTTTTTGAATACAAAAAAAGAGATTTGTAATGTTTCTTTAACTCACCTCATTGTGAACTCAAGAAACATTACACATCTTTGTTGTACTTTACAGATGAGAAGATACACGCTGATCCAATTGCTGCACATCAGCACAATAACAAAAAGCAGCAGAAGGCAAATAGCCTAGTTCAAGTTAGCTAAATAGTAATAGTAATTCCTATATAAATAGGCTACACATTCCTGGATCCACATGACTCTTTTATGGTCATTTTAATTGATGACGAGTGAAGGTAAACACATAAAAACAAGGTATTAGTTGTTCTATACATGTATATATATATATATATGTATATATATATATATATGTATATATATATATCTTGTTTATACTGCATAGGTTGTATATATAATAATAATAACAGGTTATTACCTGTTTATACTTATATATATATATATATATATATATATATATACCAATAATTCTGCACATATCTCATACCTATTCTATAAGTTGTTTTATACCTGTAGTAGTGTTTTAGTAGATCTTATTTAACCACTGTACATTATATATTACCATGCACTTTACTGCAACATTTGCACTCTGGTTAGATGCCAAGTTATTTTCGCTGTACTGTACTTACCATACAAATACTATACACAATAAAGAATTCTGAAAGAATGGATACATGTGGCAGTATAGCTCAGGAGGTAGAGCAGAGGTAGAGCAGTCGCCTCACAACTGGAAGGTTGCTGGTTCGATCCCCGGCTCCTCCTAGCAAAAACTGTCGAGGTGTCCTTGAGCAAGACCTCCTGACCTGCTGGCTGTCTCCTTGATGGCTGTCTCCTTGATGGCTGACTCCGTGGTTGAATGTGAGACTTGATATGTGAAGCGCTTTGAGTAACCATTGGTTAGAAAAGCGCTCTATAAATGTCCATTTACCATTTACCATACATATGGTTGACAGTTAAGATAAGTCTACCCAGTCAGAAACGTTTAAATGTCATTTGTATTAATGCTATATTGTGGTTGTTTTGTATGTTCCATTAGAACCAGTAGATTCTAGAGTAGTAGTGTCTTTGAGTGACTACATTCTAACAGCATAAGAACCATCTACCACAACATAGAGAGAGTCCTTGTGTTGTAATAACAGCACAGACACACACATCACCAGGATGTGTTCTAACCAAACTCTAATGGTGTTCATAAACATTAGGTTCACTTAAGTAAATCACCATTTTAATTGAATGGTTATTTAACTTAAATAACTATTAAAGGTAATAGACATTCCACCAGAGATATCCAGATACACGTGCACTTGTACATTATGTATTTAGGAAATGGGGAGTTGAGTCTGGCAAAAGATAGAATCTGGCAGTAAAAACAATTTCAGTCAATTAAAATGATTTAGCCATCCATGTAATAGTGTAGTTAATGGTTTCACATTTACACAACATCTGCATTTGCTCAGTTCATCAGTTCATGGTAGATCAAGTCTATGTACCATTTACACACATACAAATTCAAGATTCTAGATTCTGTTTTACAGAATATTGAATCTGTATTACATTTCCGTTAGAAGACTAAAGAGAACTGAAGTATTGGCACAAGCTTCTTCATTGAAGCTGTCCACATACTGCAGCTCATCACTGATAGGTGGCCCAATGTGTCACTCTCCAAAACGTTCTGCTCGGGTTGTGACGTGCAGCACAGCACAAAAGATGCTAATCAATGTGCTAATTCCGTTTTGTGAAGCTTTTTCTAAGATAGTACAATGTGTGCTAGTCCTCAGAGCTAGGCTGATTGTCATCCGAAAATGTATTATTCAGTCTGAGGTTTTCTGAGGTCTTGTCCTGTCTGGGTGGGGTTGAGATTTGACCCTCTTGCTCCACCTAATCCAATCACTTAGCCGATAACCATTCTGAGAGTGACGTCGCGCTCACTCTTGTTGATTTTTAAGCCGATATTTTGGGAGGTTTTTTCAAAACAGCTTCAATAGCAGAA